>CM033630.1:31797387-32135876 GCA_019453435.1 Rhinogobius similis | reverse complement strand
TCATAAACACTTGAATAGTTCAAGTTCTACCTCCATAAACAATCACTGCTGATGATGATTTATTCAAGTACAAACCCTATTGTTTAATTGCTACTATTTTTTATGTATTAACCTTTATTTAACCAGATAAAAACTTTTACAAGGGTGACCTGGGTCTAGTGTAGACACAGTGTTTGTAAACGCCGCATTCCATTGGCCCGGAACCATTCCAGGAGTTAGCATTAATTAATTTTCAATGGAAAGCTAGCATTAGCCTACAAACATCGCAAACTATGATAAACCAGATGTTTTGGCAACAGAGTGAGTAACACCAGAGCCTCAGTAGAAAACTGTAAATTATTACAGTCAGCATATATGTTAACAACCTATTAATAAACATTTCATGAAGGTGCTGTACCTGATTTTTACAGTTTTGAAATGTCAAAAACAGAAATAAATTTAAAGTCTTTACAGCTCACTTACCTAATGCAGTCCCAGGATCCAAAATACTGAGATAATAATGAGTTCATAAGCACTTTTCTCAAGTCTCTGAGCCCAGAGCAAGTTTTGCTGTCCTGGGTAAAGCTAACACACATTAGCATGCTAATGGCGTACTTCCTGCTTCTCATAGAATAAAACACTCTATAAGTAGATACAGTAGAAATCAGGTACTGCACCTTTAAATTTAACAGTTTGAAAAGAATATTTTAGTTTTGTTTCACCAAACGCCACAAATTGTACAATAATAAGTGAAATTTAGAAGCAAGAAGTTGAAATTAGATATTGATAAAGGGCCCTTAACGACAAAATCATAAACAAGAAAGATTAGGGATTACTTTGATACGTTTTAAAACTTTGATGTTTGACTCATTTACTGCAGTGTTTTTGTTCAGTTAACTGTCCTCAATAGTTACATCGCGTATATATTACTGCATGCACTTCATCATTGCTAATTTCAAACCCAATTTCCCTTTAAACCCGGCTCTTAATATTGCTGCTAGCTAATTGCTGTGTCCCCCGAGTGTGCTGTGAGACGGGGCTTACATCTTCCTCGCGCTCTGGCCTGTCCTCTCGCTTGAGAAGTTATCTGAAAAATGGGCTGCATGTCCGTGAGCCATATGGCTGAGTGAGAGCAGTGCCGTACGGGGCAGTGGAGCACGTAAAGAGGTGGAAATGGCGTTAGCTGCTTGGCTGCTCCCTGTTGGCAATCAAAGTCCCGGTGAAGCGGTGAAAAGTGTAAACGGCACGGGATCAGGAGTCCGGTCACTTGTTTGGCCGCGCGACAGCTCAGGCCTGATGGTGGAGCACAGCAGTGAAGTTTCACTGATCAGGATGCGTTCTTCAAGACTACTTTCGTGGTGTCCATTGGTACTGTCACGTTTTTAAGTTTGTTTTTGTTTTTGAAGTGTTCGAAATTGCGCCTGACTCTTACATGGCACTTCCATGTTGGAAATAATGTTCCTATAAGCTATTCATCTTATTTATCTTATATTTTATTTGCTACGAATCCGCACTTCCGCTGTATTGGCACTTCAGGTTTGGCGGGAACTTGGTTCATGTTCAATGTGTAACAACAAGCCAACAATACAGAGATTTCCTGGGCAGCCTGAAAGTGGCTTTGCAGTCCGTGTAGAACTGATTTGCTGTTGAGATCGGCAGCCCTGGAAAGAGGATTACCAAGGAGGGCGGCGTCCACTGCAACTTCCGGAATAAGATGAACAATATTCCTCAGTATGGCATAAAATGTATCTATCTCCATAGAACATATTCAGTATTATGGTTGTTATGTTTTTATGGAATCTTGCAGGTGACCCGTCACCTCCAGAAAGTTACATACTGTTGCTTTAGCTTTACAGAAGCTAAACAAAAATATTTATTGTTCACTTATGAAAGAGCTGGAATCCAGACATACTCCTCTGGATTTTCAAAGTTTCCTCATGTTCATCAGACTCCTTCTGATCCTTATAGAACGAAATTGTCTTCATTACACAAACAACTTTAACATAACATGAACCATTGTTGGACTGAGTAACAACGTTTCATATTTTTAGCCTGAGGTACAACGTTTCACATTTTTTCCCTGAGTAAAACGTTACACATTTTTGGCCTGAGTAATAACGTTTCAGATGTTTGATCTGAGTAAAAAAATGATTCAAATGTTTAGCCTTGGCTTGAGTAACACTGTTTCACTCTTTTTTGCATACTGCTGTTAAGAAGCCTATCTTTTCTATGAACATGTAACCACTAGTAAAAAGTAACTGTTTTCATGTTAGTTTTAGGCCTTTATCACATTTAGTTTACTGAAGTTTAGTTTCCTGTTGAATCACCTTTCACACACAGCTCTGTAATAATGCATCATTTTGGTAACAGACAGATTTTTTGCGTCCCAAATTAATAGGGGAACATCTCTTCCTACCCACCGTCCTTGGGCAAGGCAGTCCTCCAGTGACAACAGACTGCAGGTTGGGTAAAACAGGTTATGATTAATTATTTGGGTACCAAGTGGCCTCTATTAAATGCACGTGTGTACCCAATTCAGCGCTCAAAGCTCAACAGAATCCTATAAACTCATAATCTTGGCACAGTGAGATGACAGGCCTTGATAGCACAACCTTCCCTTTCAGTGGATGGCAGTGCTGCTTCTCTCCAGGGCTATTAGGGGAGTGTATCATTTGGTGCCATATGCTCGCGGGTTGTTTGGGAATAGCGCTGTGGCCATATCATGACATGCTGTAGCTTACATTTTGCCAGTTAATTACCATCATGACATCAAAAGTGGAAACAAATTACAGATGCCGCGCTGGTAAAAGGCTCAGAGGGAAAGAGGCAGGCGGTGGAGAGAGTGGAAACCGTCATTAGAAAAAGAAGTTTTGTCGGTGGATGTGCACGGAGTGGGCGACGTTTGCTAGCTTGTGATGTTGAGGACTAAGATGCAATAGATATTATTCATCCAAAAAGTAATATGTGGCGGCAGGCTTTACTAATGTACATACTTTTGGGTCACTTTCAGCTGAAGTTATGCTGCATTAAATAAAAGTCAACAATACTACTTACTGCGGTGAAAGTAACTACTGCAACAATGCAATAATAGTTTACTGTAACTCATTTCCCTTTTTGACTAGTTGAACAGATTTTTTACAAAGAAGAACTAATTAAAAACAGACACTATCATGGTTGAATTGATAGATGACAATTAAAAAAACATAAAAACACGAGTACTAAAAGTTACCAAAATAGTATCAGAAAAGGTTTTATTGTCCCTTGTCAGTGACCAAAATTCACAAACTAGAAACTTGCAACATGCACCAATGAATGATGATAGCAAAATATACACAAGGCATGCATCAAATTTAGAAACTCAACAATCCAGTGACAAGGTTAAAGAAGCGTGTTTAGCTTTACTTTATTCACCTTATTCTGCCCCGCCCACTTTAGCTGTTTTTTACCACAGATACGCACTTTTGTTGTAAACGCACTTCCGTTTGACGAGAACTCCGTTAAAGCTAATGACAAACGAGGGAAAAGTCTTGCGCTAAAATGTTACATAAAGTTGGTTGATTTGTGTAAAATGTTTAATGAACACGAGCAACAACAAGTCAACAACGCACCGATTTCCTGGGCGGCCTGAAAACTGCTTTTTAGTCCATGTAGAACTTATTTTCTGCTGAGCTCGTCTGCTCCATGTAAACTTATACAACGGAAACAAGACGGCGGCGTGTAAGGCAACTTCCGGAATAAGGTGAATAGTCACTGTGCATGGAAATTATTGATGCACAATTGACTTTCATAACCTCTACTTCATCATGTCAGTTTATTGTTTGTATCCTGTAACTGTCTTGCACTTTGCCGCCTCTTGGCCGAGACTCCCTTGAAAAAAAAGGTGTTTAATCTCAATGAGACTCGTGATTAAATAAAGGTCATTTTAAAAAGAAGAAAAGGTTCTCTGCATTTGACCTACCCCTCAATGATGCTGGCGAATGCAGGCTGGCAGGAGCAGTAGGCGACAGCGGGACGACCCTTGCAAATCCATCTCCAGATCTTGAGCTAGGCTTTAAAGCTTGGTCAGGACTGTCTTAGCTGGAGGATTGTACCTTCTGTGCATATTGGTTGGTGGGGCAAACTGGAGTGCCACCCAGACACGGAGAGAACATGCAAAATCCACGTAGAAAAGCCTGGGGCGGCTGCGAGTCAAACAGCAGACACGGTTCCTTCCAGAAAGTAGCGCATTCTGACTCGCCAAACAATAAGTCAAAGGTTAAGTCACATGGACTTTTGGGTATCTACTATGCTTTACCCCAGCCAGCGTCATGGCCCCTTTATCAAGCCGACAATCCCTCGGTGCCCCCCAAATAAAAATTGGCTCTATATTTTAAAAAAATATTATCGAAATAGCAATGACTGTACACTTAATATTGACTGAAGAAAATGCAGAAATTGGTTTTCAAGCTCAGTTTTCTGTTTTGCTCATTGTGTGGACAATCTTTGGGGCCCTCTGTAGTGCCTCTGGCCCTCCAGGGAGCCCCGGACCCAACTTTGGGAATCACCGCTTTACACTATTCTAAAAAAAAAAAAAATCCAAACAAAAACCTTGCCACAGACTTCTTTCAAGAACATACTCGTCGTTACTCAATTCAGTCAGCTGTTCTATTTTGTAACTGTACTGTACATCACATCTGCGATCAGAGCAACATGTTCTTTAGCATCATTCCGTACCTAGATAAAAAAACATTCTGATGGAGCCTGTTACAAGTAAACCCAGTGTGTCTCGGTGTTCGCGTCCTCACATTTAATATAGCCAGCCATGGAGCCCGCCGACCGCAGTCCAGAAAGCCCAAGGGCTATTTATGGCGGGCAGCAGGCTGAGTGGCAGACTTCTCTTAATCAGCATGCTACGAGGAGAGGTAATTTAAAGACGCCTCGCCACTGACAAGAATTAAATTGTGTTTTGATTTTCTCATTAGCCTAATCTCAAGTGTGCCTCGTTATTGTGTAATTTTCCTGCCTTGACACGACATCTTGTTTCGGGCGATGACAGCCGTATGCCGCCGTTTTGGGGACAGGGGCAGGGGGGGGTGCTGTTGTTCTGCGGTGACAGCTTGAAGTGATTTGGTTGGCTGTTCACTCCGGTACGCCTCCAACCTCTCCACCTCCCCGCACAAACGGCCAAGTGGCTTCCGGAGCTCCAGAGACGGGAGGGTGGGCGTCGTTCAATGGCTGCAGGGGGTGCGCGGGATCCAGACGCGAGAGTGAGTCCTCGCCCGCGAACGGAATACAAATGGATCGCTCGGTGTCACTCTGCTGTGCACCGCCGATCATTTTAGCAGCCAAGATAATTGCGAGTGTGTAGAGGGGAGGTTGACGAGTCTGGGGTGTTTTTGTTCTGATGCAGGTTGGGGTGAAAATGTATTATTTTGGGTTTCAAAATGGCCCAGATAGACTTAAGACAGAAGAGCAAATAAAAATATTCAACCCAATAGTCCTTTTTTTTACCATTTACTTATTAAAAAACAGAAACCATAAATAATGACTGCACCAAACAGTGTAGAAATTGCACATAAAAGTAATAACTCACATTAGCCTGCTCTTGTTTAATTACAATTCAATTTGTTCTTGAGGCCTTGCTAGCAACAGTGCAAATGAAAGGTATCAATCCTCTTAGCTTGTCACTATTTCTCAGACTGTATCAAAACTGGATCCATTATTGACTGATTTTCTTAAATTAAGGTGAGACACTAAAGCTGAATGGAATACAATCTTAAATTTAAAGATGTACATTTGAAACTTCTCCTATAGTTTATTCACATAAAGGTAAGAAAGAAAATTGAATAAAAAAATTTCATCATGTAATGTTTTTGTATAGAAAGAAGGCCTTTTATGTGCTAAAACGGTCAAAATTGCACATATTTGGGACATTTCAATCTGAAAAATGGACAGAGCCAGTTTTAATTGTCTTGTGCATGTTGTACACATGTTAGTTGTAAAAATGTACAGAGGGGATTTTGGATTTTTTATTGAATATTTGACTGAAAATTGGTCAAAAAATTCAAATTTTGCCTTACATTTTTAATAAATCAGGCTTAGAATTAGATATCAACAAATCCTTCTGTATGTTCCGTCAAAATGTTAAGCGCAAGATTGTAACGTCTGTTGTGTGTATGTGCTGCTTAAAGTGGGGATTTTTATGTCACCTCAGGAGAAAAATGCGTTTTAAAAGAACGGCCTTTGAAGTTACAATGTGTTTAAATCTTTGGATGAAGTGGATTATATGAAGTAATAAAACATCTTTAGGAGCAGATTAGATAAGTTGGTTGTTTCCACACATACCAAAAAACAGAAAACAATGTTTTTTACCTGCATGTCCTGCCTTAATGTAGTGTTGCGTTGTATCAGTAAACATGTAGCTAACAATGTGGTATATGTTAATTCTCCTTTTCTTTCGTCGATGTAAACCCTCATTCGTCCAGGTGTGGTCCATCGTAGAATCTTTAAACAGCGTCCGGATGACAACCTCTGAAACCCTTTCTACGATCTCCTTTTCTTTACATGTCTATGATTTCCTCACAACATTTGCTCAGACTTGTGCCTTTCACAGGGTTGCTAACGTCTCAACAAAGACATTTTGTGTGCTAAACGCTGGACCCTGACACTGGATGTCTGCTTCTCATCTCACTCCCTTCGTTTTACGTTATTTATGGACACCTTTGAATTTCTATAAAAACCGTCCATACAGCGTGACACCCTGTGGACACGCTGGAATTAAAATATTGACAACAGACTGTGTTTTCTAACCCCGCTGGCCGTTTTTCATGCGCTCTTGGCAGAATCCTGGCAGAGGTGATAAATCACGTCCTTTAGTATCCTGGATTCTTTTCTTGCTGCAGGTTTCTTGTCGCCAGTCTTTAGCAAGCCAAATGTGAAAGCCGTGACCTCCACGCCGCCCCCTACACCTGTTGTGCTGAATCTTACAGCCAGTCAAGGAGTGAGAGGGAGGACACAAGAGGAAGACACAAGTGAGACAGCAATGGACTCTGTTTTGAAACCGTATCAGGGATGCAATAATCAACTGTGAGAGCTGAATGTGGCACTATAAAGGTGTTATCAGAAGAATTAGCACTTTTTTATACAACATATGTAACTACATTGCTAGCCTGTGGAAGACTGAAGCATTGAATGTTAAAACACAAAATAAAACACAAATAAGTCCTGAAATCTTCTTTTTGTTTTTCCTGTCCCGAAGCATCATGAAAAGCAGTATACAAGTGTTATATATTATTATGATCATTAAATAATGTATAGCCATAGTTGTTACTTTTTGTACTTCCATTTTTCCAGCTTAAGTACACTTAAAAAGAAAAGAAAAAGAAAAGTTGACCGTACTTAAACACTGAATGTTATGTTGTTGTTTTTTTACATTTAATTATTTTATGTTTATCCAAAGCAATTTAGATTGTATGAGGATCTATTGTCATTTAAAGGGGCTGTAGCAAATTTTTACTGTTTTAAAACATGAAAAACAGAACTAGTTCATGCGGCCAATTTTATGCATATAATAAAGTAAAATATGCGTCGCCCCGGTACAGATGTACTGTAAAAGCATCTATTTGAGAAAAAATGAGACCATAGCGCTTTCTTTGCATTTACGTTTTTTTATGCAGTCTGTTTTATTTTCCGATAAGGAGGAAGTGCGCCATTAGCATGCTAATGTTTGCTATACCCGGGACGGCAAAACTCGCTCTGGCTCATGAAAAGTGCTTATGGGGGTAAAGGGTGGTTTGCCGGGGCCCAGGGCAGTGAAGGCCCCTAAAAGCATGTGATGATTTCTTTTGCATTTTTCCATGATTTAATCTAAATAATAATTAATTAATAATAATAAAAAATAAAATACAATGTGCTTTAAAAAAAAAAAAAAAAGAGGAAAATTAATGCTCACATATTAGCCGAATTGTTAACAAATAAAACTAGTAATTATAATTTGCAGTATTTTCTTCATAATATGTTTCAAGATCTTTATGAAATTGGTCTGGTGTTTTCTTTATATACAAACAGTACTACAAGCTGGTAGCTGGTCTTTAAATTAGCAATTTATTGTTAGGTGTATGTAGAAACCATACAAAAAAATAACAATAACCCAAAACAAAATGATCTATCAGGGGCCCTCCGAGAAGGTTTGTACCGAGGGCCCAGAATTCTTTGCTACACCCCTGCGTTTAAAGATAAGTTTATGTTTACATAGCTTTTTGGACAAGTGTTGCAAGCATTCTTGGCAGCATTTGATAATTTGATGTAAGTCTTAGTAATGCAAAAATTAGCTTAGACAGTAGTTTATTTTCCTCCAGTGCTATAGTTGTAGTTAGTTAGTTTGTATCTTTGTTTATTTATGTATTTACAAGAAGAAAATGTTCTGTAAGCCAATCTAGCATCATTCTATTTTAACCAGCACGCTAAAATCAATTAACACTATTAGCTTTTGCTTTTTTTGTCTCATAACTCCTCAAAGGAAGCTGTCAAAACTGTCCGGCTCAAAGAGTGAATCCTCAGCGCTCGCACATCAAACGCCGCCAGAGGAAGTCTGGTCTGCACAGGTCAGAACCATCCAGCGATTTATCAAAGAGAACAATGGAGAGACTTGACCAAACCAGTGGATGGCACGGGGGCTGTCATCGCCGCAGCCTTGGTTCCCACACCTCAGAGGGCAGACAAAAAGAGGAACGGGTCCTGTGACATGTTTTACAGAAAGTCTACAGAAGTCCTCCTCCTCCTCCAGCGTATCCTGTTTGGGTGAGAGAGGGTCGGGCAAACTTTGACCCCGCTGGAGCTCTCCGGGTTCCTGTCAGAGCTTCTGTCGGGAACTAAAGAGTGTGCTGTAGCTGTATGGGAGGTATTATTTTGTGTTAAACTACTCCGTACAACTGGAACAGGAATAAAGTTAATAAAAAAATACATTGTTGGACACATAGTTTTGTTTCCATCCTAGTATCTCCTTTGAGCGGCTGAAAATATAGCTACAAAGTAAATAGAGTGGCAACATCCAAACGTCATGGTGTGTTAAAGGTGCTGTACCTAATATTACTGTTTTGAAACGTGAAAACAGAACTAGTTTATTTAAAAGTCACACAGTCCACATGTATCACTCACTAACCTAATGCAGACCCAGCATCCTAAATATTCACCGCAAAGAGTTTAAAAGCACTATTCTTTCTTTGTCCTGGGTAAAGCTAACAAACATTAGCATGCTAACGTTGCACTTCCTGCTTCTCATGGAATAAAACGCTCTATGCAAAGATGCACACAAAGAGCTATGATATAATTTTCACCTGAATAGATGCTTTTGCAATATATCTGGATTAGGGCAACATAGATTTTACTTAAGTACGTGCAAAAAAAATCAGTTACATGAAGTAGTTTTTTATGTTTCAAAACAGTAAAAATCAGGTACAGTGCCTTTAACTATGGCTTTTTCTCAGGAATGACCTTATTGTGCGAGTCACTGTGATATGATGGTGTGACTCACTGTCAAAAACTATGTGCTTTTAATGAACCTATAGTGTAATCTGTTGTGTCATTTGAAAGACTGAGAAATAAGTAATGTAAAATAAAAATAAATAACAATAGAGCTGGGTACGTGTAGAAAAAAGTACACATACAGGTCCTTGAAGTATACCAAAACAGTACTCTATTGGTTTGAATGACAAAACAGAACTACAACATTCCTAAAATGTTTACATTTTTATTTTCTTGGAGGAAGGCCGCTGTTTTTATTGTTCACTTTTGGTGAAATTGCCTTCTAACTTTCAACAAGCAGATTGCACCTTGGAAATAGTAAACATTTTTTTGGTACCAGTCCTTGGATTAACTTTTTCCCTCTATGTTCAGTGATACTAGCAGCTTTAAACAGGACCCAGCCCTATGTATAAAACATTATTATAGTCCAATATCTTGCAACATACTATTGATTTGGAAATTGCATTATGGAACGATCTTGCTAACAATGTTACAAGGTACCATAATCTTGTATGCGATGACATGGAATTGTGTTTAAATCCATCTTTCATACACTAACGTTCCAGCACTTTATCTCTGGCGTATTTCTATCACACAAGGCCAGACGCTCTGTGCTTCTAACTACTTTGCTGTTTCCAAGTATCTCTCTCTTGTTAATCTCCGCTTCAATTTACATAAAAATGAGGCTGCCGTGTGCGAGAGTGATGCAACATCTGTGCTGATCAGAATTAATTGAAATCTGTAATGTTGTGCAGCAGCGCTAATTCGCCGCGTTACTCGCAGCATATAAAGAAGCTTTATGCTATTTAGGGACATCTATTCACTATCCCTGATTGAGACACAGGCTAAATACTTAACAGTTCTTCTGCAATGAAAGCTCTGCAGGCTTTACTCTAGTTAGTCCTGCCTGATGACAGTAGGTAGTAGATTGATGTTGATTTGGGAACATTCTTGTAACCTAGTAAGTGATCAGCGGTGGCAAGTAACAAAATACAGAAGTAAAAGTGCTGTGCTAAAGTAAAATGTTTAGGTATCTGTACTTTACTTTAGTATATTTTACAGTGGATACTTTTTACGTTTACGTCACTACATTTGAGAGCATTCTTTTTTTTACTCCACTACATTTAATCCAAAGTACTTCTCGTTTGGTTTGAGGTTTGAACAAAAATATGAATAAAAATGACTTAAATATTATAAGATTGAGACGTTACTCTTGACCCAAAATTAGCCCACTTTTTAACAAAAATTCTTGAATCTCACTTTTGATAGACAATCTGTGTGAAATTCTTTTATTTTTTTAAGTCTTAAGTGTATTTTTATCAGTGTACCTCCTCAAACGTCTGTAGGATTAAGAAACAATTTAAAGCTGCGACGGTCAAATCATATAAAATAAAATAAAACAAAGAAAACATTTTAAAGAAACCACTGAATATCAGGAATCAACCATGGAAGCGCTGCATGTTGTAAAACCAGTTGTCAAAACCAAAAAAAGGACCACATTTTATTTCTGTTTATATTTATTAAAAATGTTTTGTGATGGTGCATTTTTGTTCACATGCACATGCAGAAGTGTACACAACTGACCAAAAATGAAAACACAGAATTGTATATACTACTTTTTACATTAGTAACACCGCTGTACGTGACACTTATTAGCTCGCTGTGCTAATTGTTTGCGTGTGTGTGTTGCAGAACTATAACATTAGCATTTATACTAAGCTTGTTAATTAGGGATAAGTGTTTTTAAATACGATAATAGTCGAATAGCTGCAGAGATACAGCATTGGGTAGCTTTACCATGTAACCGTTAGCATTTTGATCGCAGCATTGATAACGTACCATTTCCATACAGCCTTTTTCATATCCTCACCATAATAGTTGACAAAAATTACAAGCAATTGGGTGATTATAATGTACATTCTTTGTGCTAAATAAAGTCTTTTCAGCCTAACCGTAACCGCACGCAACCAGGCAATTACTCCGCGATGCAATAAAATAACACTCATTTGTTTGTATGTTTTACTAATGATCTCATTAACACCGATATTGCAAATACCGCATTTATCTTAATCACTCCAATCACCACGAGACACGGTGGAAATGCCAGCGCAGCGCCGCTACCTGTGACGTCTTACACCGTGAGGTCACCGGGAAAATCGCTCCCATTTATTCCCACTTAATCGGACGAAAGGTTACGCGAGAGATAACGCGACAAGGGCCGATTTGACTCTTAACCCGCGCGTGCATTAGGTGTGCGCTGATCTGTGAAGGCGCGCTCCACTGGGGTACGCTAGCGAGTCTCTTTTATGCCGTGATCTATTGCCCCGCTTTAGCTGCGACGATCTATCACACGGAACTGGCAGTAACGGATGAGAATGATCTGCTGGAAAAACTCTCTCATTTGTCTCTGTCGCAGCCAGTGAACTAGAGGAGACGCTAACGCAGGGAGACGGCCCGGGAGGGGACGTAATTATGTGTCGGCGCTCTTCTGCTCGCTGCCTCGCCGTGGAAGGCACATTAGGATGTAATAAAGCCTCTGGATCGTCCCCGAGTTCATTTCCTTTCGCCGTGCTTTCTCTTTTTCATGCGAGCTCCGTCAGCCTCGCCGAATCTGTCTCTGGCTATGAGGGAAAAAAATGTAGAGATACAAAATGCGAGGCAAAAACACCACCAGAATCACAATGTATGAGTTTTGATACAGTGGCGTTCTTAGGTTGAGGTTTGGGGCTTTGAACACAAATGCTAGTTTATGTTTCATGTTTTTTTGTTTTTTTTCAATTCCAGATTCATAATATTGTAAGGATTTGTGGTGTGATAATTCCGTGTGCATAAATATTATTCAAAAAATGTCTTAACAATTGGCTTTTAAATCATGCTGATGAAGATTGTGACTGAGCAGTCGAAACTGTCAGGTAAAAAACAAACACTGGTCTGAAATAAGAACCTTTAGATAAAATTGTGCAAAGTACCTCCTTTTTACCATGCATTTGCAACCTAACAATGCATTTAAGAGAAAATATCTATAATATAATAATTTTCAGTTGCTATTTCATGGTATTGTTATATCTATGGCAGGGGTGTCCAAACTTTTTCCATCGAGGGCCACATATCGAAATATAGATCAAGCGGAGGGCCATAAATCAATCGCGAAACGTTAAAAAAAGCTGCATTTATCTGATGTTTTAAGCACCACCACATCTACATTCAGTCTCAGTGCCTTAATATAAGGTCTGTTTTGCACCAAAATGTTAGTTATTTAGGTTAGAATTGTAGAAAATCTGAAATGTGTTGTAAAAAGTACTTCTCAGGACAGTGTGGGCCAGTTCACCAGGAAGGCTAAGGGCCAAGAAAAATTGGTCTGAGGGCCGCATTTGGCCCTCGGGCCTAAGTTTGGACATGCCTGATCTATGGTGTTGTTTAAGGACAAAACACAATTTTTTATGTACAAAAATGACTTTCAAATTATAAAACATAAATTGAAAAAAATAAAATAACTCTTGCGACATTAGCATTAGCAGAGGTGAAAAAGCCCCATTTTGAGTTTAATCATGAGGCCAATCTCAGCAATTCACAAAAAGACGTATTAGTAAAGTTTGAAGTGCAGAGACGTAAAGCTGCAGTAAACAAGCGACTACTTCCGGTTTATCAACAGCTTTTCCTGCATTTATTTGACCTCTTTGCGTCTCTACACCACATCGTAGCATCTCTCTGCCTAATGCATTGGGTTTGGATTATGTCCGATGCATTCTGCGCTGGAAATATATTATCAATCTTGACATGAGTGCTGTGCGTCCCTGTACAGAAAACAGCTGTAGCTCGTGTGCTAGTTTTTGTTTTGCTAAGTCTGTCAGTTGAACATATAAAGTTACCATCACTGGATTATCACAAAATCGAGTCAATATTTGAATTTTGTTTGGATTTGGACAAGAAATTATTATTTTCTTTTCATCTCTGCTTTCTGTCATCTTGTTTTTACATGACTCTGTGTCCTCTCTCATCCGATCATCTTGCGCTTAAGTGTTCTTCGAGATAAAGCGAGCCAAACCCCTTTAGAAGCTACTACCTGGCATGGTCCACTTTGGAGTGCTTAAATGGGCCGGGACAGTTCACTTAAAGCTGGGGTACCTGACTTTTTTTGTGTAAATTAGCCAATTTTGTGTTTTCCATCAAAGAGTATCTTGTAAAAGCAGCACTTTCTGACAAAAGTGAGACATCTGCGTGCCGTCTGCATCTAATAATAAAGTATTTTGTCTTAAGTAAAAGCTAAAATTAGTGCTCTGATTGGCTGCGCTTGGGTGTTTCGCTTCCCCATCTGAAAAAAAGCAGTTGTACAGCTGTGCACGGGACCGAAAATGAATGCATGTGAGTTTTAACGCTGTGCCAAATGGTTTGTGAGAGCTGGAAACAAGTTAGATAGATTAAAAAAACTTACTTCTGTTTTTTTAGTGTGAAAATCAGGTATGCCAGCTTTAAGACATTTTTGCACTGCTTTGATCAGCTTAAAAGCAAACCAGTAGACTTAATTTAAAAAGTAAAAATAATGCCCATCGGTTAGTAAATGAAAGGTAGTAATTGTGAAATTTATATCACTGATACTGTGGTTAATTACAAATGATTATATCAGCTTAACAGAAAAAGAAACAACTCATTCTACTTACCAAAAATGTCGATATTGATAGCTAACTTTTGACTGATCCAATCACTATGTGCAATTACTCGTCATCAAGTGATAGTACTTAAAGTTGAAGTTGCTGCCAGTTCGTGAACACAAAGGCATCGAAAGTCCAAGCACACCTACACTTAGCTTCCATGAGGCCATTTTCCGTATTCCATGTTTTACTGCAGAATCAACTCCCTGTGAGAGCTCCCACAATTGGACTGACTCCTGAATTTACGCTCCGAGCAAACAGTGTAATATTAAGACCGACGTGGTGATTGAGTTAACGCAAACTCTGTCTTCTCTGACCGATGGTGGACGAGAACCGATCATCACCATTTTGCGGCTCTGCTCGAGTTTATTTCTTCATTTGGGAACTATTTTGTGACGATCAGCTGTAACATCAACTGTTCCTGGTTACAGAAAGGTTGAAGGAATAAATGTTTAGGGATTCGATCAATTTGCAAATCCCTAAACTACTCTCCGTAAAGTGAACGCACGAGGTAAGTATCATGACCAAGCACTTTAGGACATAATCTGTGACGGCGTTGCAGCATGAGATTGGAGTCAACAGGCTTTTTGGAGAGTGGAACAGACTTCGGAGCCAGCCCCTCCTCTGTGCGTGACCATCCGGACTGAATTGTTCTCTCTCCAGGTTCCAGTTTGGATTTGCTGCTAAGCGCCGGGGCCAGGCAGCACTTGGATCCAGAGTGCGGGTCCGGGACCGAGCCAGAGCTGTTATCTCCCATCTGTGTGGAGGCAGACGAGGCTACAGGCATTAACCTAGTCCTGCCACCAGCCAAGACACAGGCATCTGGGACCATAAACTATATATGAACTCACAACTGCTCTTTTGTTTATTGTACTTCCATGCTTCCATTAAGACTTCGAACGAATTAATGATTCACCAGGGAAATTACTTGGACACAGTAGCTCACACATTACTGTACAATAAAAAGAGTAAAAAAAGAGACGGTAAAGTTGCAAAGATTTTTTTCAGTCATTTCGTTTTCCCCCCATGCAGGGCCAGCGCTAGGCATTTGGTGACCCTAAACAAGATTTTGGCTGTGATCCACTATTTGACAAACAGTTAAAAAATCTGAGGCAGACTGAGGACAAAAGTGACTCAGGATCTCCGTAACAGCATTTACATGTTTGTTTTTAAAATGCTCTGTGTAAAGGGGGGTTTGGGGGTTCTCCTCGATGACAGAGAGCCATTGCATTTTCGTATGTCAGCACGTCTGAAGTTAACTTTCCTGGTGCATTTATAACAATAACCTACACTTTATTTTCCTGTTAAGAGCTTTGCGTTATCATGGCATTATTTGTTGTGGCAGAAGCTCTCTCTTGCTCTCCATCTTTGGTACAGACAGAGCATGCGGCCCCCCCTTTATGGTTGTGGCCCTAAACTTTCGCTTAATTTATTCACGCCATGGGCCGGTCTTTCCCCCATGTGTTGTAAAAGAAGCACTTTATGACAGAATCAGATCACTGTGCACAGTGGTGGAAAGTAAAAATGTACAAAAGTAAAAGTACTGTACTTAAGTCATTTATTAAGGTATCTACGCGTTACTGAAGCACATTTTACTATTGATACTTGTATCTGTACTTTCTCTACTCCACTAGATTTTTGAACTGGACTGATAGGTATATTTTCTTAAGATTATAGATTGTTTAGCACATTTATGGCGACATCTTGCTTGATTTTTGTTTTTGTTTTTTCCCCCTTTGAGCAAACAAAATAGCCTCTATAGAGGAAAAATAACCTGGAAAGCCTATAATCACCAAAACTCAACAGAACTGCAATTTGATGCATTAATAGTTACTACTTTTTTACCCTTAAAGCAATTTTTAAAGGAGTACTTTGATACATTTTCTAGAGTAGATTTTAAAATGTGATACTTTTACTTGAGTATTTGTTTGCTGTTGTATCTGGACTTTTACTTCCACCACTGACATAATAATAAAGTATTTTATCTTTCACATGGTCAAACTACATGAATTCAGAAGCATTGAAAGTACAGAGAGTAGCTCAGACCGCACGCCGAACAACATTACAGAGGTGCCATTGTCGTTTTCCCTGGACGATGCAGGATTTTTCCTACTGTATATAAAGGGTTAGTTCTTGCGTGAATATGTGGTCTTGCGAGTGCAGCTTTCAGTTCTCTGTCCTTCAAATGAGCTAACCTCAGAACGCAGCAGTCAGAGTTGCGCCGGGTGCACTCTGACGCTGTGTGTGCACCTATTGCGGTTCGGGACTCGCACAGGCACTGCAAGACTTACAACGAGAAGAAAACCAAAAGCACTGACCTCAGAACACTACAGTGGAAAGAATCCCGGACACTACTGTGGTCTGAAGCAGGTTAAAGGTAATCAGATAAGTGTTCTTGATTAAATCCATGTGAAACTGCACTGCGTTGGTCAAATTTGAACTTTGCTGTACAGTCGTTGGAGCATTATAGGTGTACATTCAGCGATCTGATGCGTTTTGGTGTTCCTCCCAGTTTCACTTCGTCGTCTGAAAAAGGTTCTTAAGCTGTGCAAGAATATTTTAGAGCAATCCAGGAATCCAGAAACTCAAGGTGACAAAACCAGTGGACATAGCGCACCTTAAAGCACAGCATAAGTTCTACTAAAGTATAATTTTTGCTACAAACCTCCAGTAGACTACCGAGCACATTGTCAGCGTGAGATAAGAGAAGACATCCGTTTTGTTCTTGGTGAGTTAGATGCTCCCGTCTGCCGGAAGAGACCTTTGTGTTGTGGCAGAGGTTCCTTCCTAAAGCCTGGCACAGAGGCCCACAGGAGGTCTGCTCCACAGGCTCTGCACGTCTACACGCCTCACGCTGGACCGGTGCAATAAAGACACCAGACACACACTCTGGCACAATGGCACATCTGAACTGACGTGGAATTATCTTGTGTTTCAAATACACCACCACAATAAATAATGGTAAGGGGTTTCATTCTGTTTAATTACTACTGTCTCTGGATGGATGTTGTGCATATCCAGGTGTCTTGCACTCACCCTTTTTTTAAAATGTTATCCTGATGTAGACTTAGTTTGGTCCTGTTCTAGCATTAGTTTAGTCCTGCTCGAGTATAGGTTTACTTGAAGGTTTTGATGTGGTGTGCGTGCAAGTCTGAATGCATATTTTCACTGTTGTTTTTGTTGAGGTCAGACACGTTCCAATTTTTCTTCAGTACATTTTTTTTTAATGGTGCTATTGACTAGCGTTGTCAAATGTAACATGAATCAGATACTAATCAATACTAAAACTATATTGAAACTAGATACTTATTTGAGTATCAATGCTAAAAAATTCAAACAAAAAAAATAAGTTTCTTTACCAGCTATAAAATTATACTGCAATTTATCAGAACTATGAGAATATTTTTGTACAATTATCTTGAAAATGTCAGTCTACTGTTTACATTATATTATATTTAGTATTGAAATAGAGTTGTAGATTGTTGCATGTAATATGAAGAAATATACTTACTGAGAAAAATTGCGCCTCTAGTACCATTTTACCCCCTCTGCGGGGCCATAGCACCAAATAGTGGTTTCAGGCACAACTCTTCTCGGTGGGCCCCTGATAGGTTTTATTTATCCCAGCAAATTTTGTAATTATTGTTATTGTGTTTTTGTTTGTTTTGTGTGGGTTTTGTTTTTTTTGAGCGGGGGGGTGTTTTATTTTTGTATTTTGGTAAGGTTTCTACACACATCTAACAATATCTCGCTAATTTCTAGACACCCTCTACACTGAAAAAAAAAGGTTACTAGCTCTGCATAAAAAGATATGGAAAGCGGTTGCAAGCAATAAAGTCATGTTTTGCTAGAGACAAATTTAAGTAATAAAATGGATATTAATACATGCCACGTGAGCATGACTTTTAAATGATCACAACTTTCAAAAACATTATGCTACTGCTTTACATTTTACTTATGCTCTCTGGGAATAGAATTGTATGCCATGTGAGCATGACTTTTATATGTTTAAAATTGTTGTTAATATATGCCATTCAAGCATTACTTTTTCACAACTAAACCTCCATTAAAATTATATTACCATTTCACATTAAACTCAAATATTTACAACATGTTTGTTTTTACTTAATTTATTCTGAAAAATATAAATTCAGCAATACACAAAAATGTCATTTGTCAACAATAAAAAGTGTTCAAATTCATGCAAACACAAACCAAACTCAGCAGACAAGTATAACAAGGTCAAAAATATAACAAAACAGGTTGACAAAATGAAGACTTTTTTTTTCCTGATAATGACATCCATCCAACCATTGTGTTAAGACGTCTTTAAACGTATTAGTTGAGGTTTAATTATCAAAAAATGTCTGTCAAATTTTCAAAATGCATATCACATTATCCTCTAATTTGAAAAGTTAAAAAAATATTTTTTTTTCATTTTTTTATTCAGCTATTTTTGTTGCATTTGCACAACAATATACTCTGTATTCAAATTGTGCACATCTTAAAAACACCTTTTATAATAGTATCTACATTTTATTATATGACCCACTTCTAGGTGAGATGTCACAATCCAATGCTCTATTCAACACTTCTTCAGCATTTAATTTTTTTTTTTTTGATCGTGTGGATCCATTAAGTTCCATCAACACTTTTCTGAAGAACCTCAAAAAAGTACCTCCGGTTTGGTGTAAAGTCCATGTGGTGGAAAGTCCATATTCAAAGCAAAGATCATACAGAAGAGCAATGTCCACTTCATGACAACCTGGTCCTCCGCCCAGTGCAGACCTCGTCCAGGCTCCTCTAACCCTCACTTTGTCGTACGGTGAAATCTCCCACTCCCAACTTCCACATGTCTCAAAGAGGACTTCATCGTTTCCCTAGAAAAAAGGCAACTGGGACTGTGAAATACGCCAGTGACAATGTTTCCAACCTTGTATTACTATATTAAAATTATTGTTTTAAACAAATTTTGGGCTTTAAAACAGGTTTTGATTTTTGGTTTCATTCCATAGTTCAGTATTGCATTGTAAAATAATAAAAAATAAAGCTGTGACTACTTCACGGATTTCACTTTTCGCGTGTTATTTTTGGAACGTAACTCCCGCGATTAACGAGGGATCACTGTATTGCAAAAACAAAGATCTCAAAACACATACGAACAATGATTTTCCTAATGGGTGATGGGAGCTTCAGATCTCATGAATAATTGTATTCAGTCTCTCGAGTCACAATGCATTTTATCGCAACAAAAATAGATTAAAAAATAAAAAAAACATCACATGATTTTAGGGCCCTTTCCGGCTCTGGGCCCCGGGGAAACCAGTACCCTTACCCCCTCCCCAGTCTGACGCCCCTGCATGTATGTGTCCTTAAAGTAGTACACTCGGTAGAACTGCAGACTAAGTGCCCTTGTGCCGGCCGGAGTGCAGCAGCAGTGCCTCTAGAGTGAGAGGGGGAGCACTTAAGCTGGTTTTATGTCGGCCGTGCTGCTGTGTGACAGTTTGTTTGTGGAGCTGTAAACAGACTGTGGTCAGGATGATGATGGCGGCGTGCGCTGGTGGTTTGACAGCGGGAGACCTCTAAACGCAGTCCCCGGCAGTGGATCATTGGCTTATCAACAGGCTCGTCTTCTGCCATAAACACTTTTTGTAATAGATTCATTTCCACGAATATAGCTCAGGGACTGACCACATTCATTCAGAACCAGAACACAAACACAATACTTACACAGGCTGTATATAAACTTTTCGTTCCAAGCATATTGACAGTGAGTGCTAAACTTTATTTTGGGCGTGCAAATCAGTTTATTGATAGTAAACTGACCTGTTCCAGCCCTGTCTGGATTCTCGGGTATTTCTGGTATTTCCCCATTAACCATCCAAAAGCTAATAGGCCACAACTCCAACGCTAAATTACTGATATCCAAGGACAAGATCAGGAAACAGGGTGTTGTTCTGGGGTTGCTCACTGCTCCTGACCGGTTGCCCCAGTCGTACTGAAGGAAAGGTCAAATGCAGTTGTCACATTTTCTGATGGACAGTAAAAAAAACCTTGTTATAAAACGTACTAGCTTTATCTTTGTTTTTAGATCAGCCATCCAAAGACCAAGTGCCAAGTTATGCCACAAAAGATGCAGCTTTACGACATGCATTTAATTACAGTCAACCTCTGTTTCTGTATTTTGGTGGTGGTTGATTACCGGAACCTGTTTGTTCATCAACAAAGGTGTGCTACACTGGACTCAAAGGAAACTGTGGGAGGTAAAAGCACAACCAAGCATGACTTTCACTTAAACTGTGGCCAACAGAGGTGGGTAGTACTAGTTACATTTGCTCAGTTTATACATTTACAAAAGTACTTCTCTGAAAAGTTTTTAGACTTGTATAGGTATATAATATGCAACCATACTCTTACTTGAGTAAAAGTTTTGGTTTCTCTCACTTTCCCAAAGGTTTTACGTGACAATATGAAATGACTTGGTGTTTCTTGCAGGAATGATTTACCGTTTCTCACTTATCCTTGGAAAGATTTTGTGTATTAATAAATGTTTTGTCTTTCTGATAACATTACCTTCAAATAAATGCTTTTTTATATTCATACTTTTCCAAAACTATGTATTTTTATTTGAGGAATATTTTTTCGCAGTAGGGATGGGACTGAATGTCATATTTACGTGCCTAATTTTTGTCAGTGGAGCTTTTGTTTTGCTAAAATCAACTTTATACAGTAAAATGTCAATTTAAAGTTTCTCGTCGTTGCAATGCAGAACTTGTTTTCTTACGGGAGTTGGAGATAAAGGACACTTCAACTGATGCGCCACAATTTATTTCCTTGACACTTGGACTCAGAAACATCTTATTTAAGAACAGAACGGTATCAGATTAAATGTATGTGATCTCAAAGTCTGCATCAGTGATAAATGTGAGCGTATCTGTTGTGTACCTGGTTTTCTGCAACAGTTTACTTGATTTTATTTTTTTAAATGTCAGGTACAAACTTAATATTGAGCAGGGTTGTAAAGTTTTATATTTGTTTATCAGACTTTTGCAGTTTTTTCTAGTCATGTTTGAGCTTTTACAGGAGAAAATGTCATTACTCACCACCTGCTAAAACTCAGAACGCTGTGATGTCATCCGCATAGCCTCCATTAGGCAGCACGTTATCACGCTCACTACAGTGCAAGTACACTAGGTGGTATGATCTGGATAATGCCTGTATGCAGTTTTATTAGTGGAAAAAAGAATGCAACCAGGCAGTTATAGCACAGTCATAGAACTGTAAACAAGCTGCATTTGCCTGGCTGAGTGACTCTTGAATATCTGTTTCCGTCCTCAGCCTTGCCAAACCCTAATGGCTGCAGGTTACAAAGGATTCTGGTTGAAGGATATCGCCTTACTTTGTTCTCTGGGTTCAAATCGTTGCTTAAGTGGTAACAACTCTTGGGTTATATTGATCCTCCTGCCCCATCTCCACGCCTGTGCACTTGACCCGCTCGTGTCCTCGCAGATCAACAGTTCATTAAGCGGGCCTTCATATTTTTTACTTTGAGAGCGGAGAGGAGCTCGCCTTAGCCCTGTGCACTACCACGCCGCTAATTGGAACCAGGATCTGTAAAAATGGGAACTTAAGTAAAACATGCCATAAAATTCTGAAGGCTCACCATAAACTAACCAATTCCTTTTCATTCTTTTAAAGGGGAACTCTAACTGAAACCTCCGCGTAAACTTTTACGAGGATCCCTGGGGTCACCCGTAAACCCGTTAATAGAGATGAGATATGAGCAGAGCGCTAGGGCCTCCCATGCATTTCTTAGTCTAGTTTTTTTTTCTCTTTCTTTTTTTCCGACCTCAGTTCCATTGCATTCTTGGAAGGGGTCAAATGCTGTTCGGAGACAAACACCACAGAGAATCCGTTTGTAGTGAGAGGGGAAATGTCAGCGTAAAGGCGCAAGGACAGATTTAAGCCAACGCCTCGCAGTTCGGTGTTCTCGACGCTGTGGACTTCTGCGCCCTGGTTTTCAGTCTGACAGGAGTGATTTTTGGGTGGAGGTGTGAAAAGGTGAAGCTCACACTGTTTTAGTGGCCATAGTGCTGTGGGAGTTTTCTTTTATGTTGGTCTTGAAAGAGTTCATTAGTTTGACCAACCATGTGACAGACAAAACTTATACTTTTACTGCCTCAAAAAGAACGAGCTGAAATATGCAGAGGCTAAAAGCATCCAGGATCTTTTTTTTTTTCCATTTCTGTTCAACATGTAATTAATATGGCTCACAAAGAATATTGTTCATAGTTCATCGATGTAAGGACTGTTTCGCTAAAATTGACACCATGTCCTTTTGGAGTTTGCAGATTAATTGAAGGGCAAACAATGTGCAAAATTGACTTTTTTTGATATTTTAGCCATGTTCTAACGTTCCGTCATCAAAAAATTCCTAGAGTAGCATTTAACTTCATTCATGCTATTTTGAGGAATGTTGGTTTGAAAATCCTCACCACTTCAAATATCAAAAACACTTCATTATGAATTCCTTCAATATGTGACGTTTTTCGATAACTAACGTCACTTATCCAAGCATCTGAAGAAACTGCTGTTTGAGTCCTTACATCACCTCGCTCTGAGCATTTCTGCCACTGCGTCATAGCTCTGGACAGCCGCATTACAAAACATTGTGTGTATACTCTCTCTGCAGCCAGTAGATGGAGCCACAGATAAGTTAACATGGCATCTCCCAAGGCAGTGATAAAGTTGTATTGTTCTTTGTAAAAACATTTTATTCTTAGTTCTAAAACATGAGATGTCAAAGTGAAGATACTCAAGGGCAGGTTTAAAGCCAAATAACAATCAAAATAATGCACAATATTTGTAGTTTAACCAGAAAATAGTGATGCATTCTTCAAATGGTTGTCCCAGCATTGAAGGATGGGTCAAATGCAAAGGATGTTTATATGAGAGTGTGCCACCTAAGGTTAAGGTATACTTTATTAATCCTTCAGGAGGGAAATTCATTCTCTGCATTTGACCCATCCACCAGTGCCACTGGATTTTTGGGTTAACGGGTGAGACCAGCGTTTCCGGGGAGACACAGGGACAAACCTCCGCTCAAGAAGACTCCAGGAGTCGAATCCACAACCGTCTTTTTTGAGTAAAGAGTCTTTTGACTTAACTATAAGACTGATCTTAGTTCATTAATGTATCATTTTCAAACTAAAATAGAATGACGAAAATGTGCTATACTGTACTTTGATCTATTTACATGGTACACTGATTCCTCATGATCCATTGGTATTCCATTCTTATTATACTTGTAAAATTATATGTATATTTTTGACCAAATTATACTATTCATTTGGTTCATCTAGTATTCATTTTTTTGCTTCTCAAACTCCATTTAGTTTTGTGATTTCCATCTGCATTTTTGTGGACCTGTCTAAAAATTCAACTGTCTAGAAATTCAACTCACGTTATCCTCCAACACCACTTGAAAAAGAAACGGGATGGCTGAATGAGATAATTCTGAATATATTTATACAGTTTGTAGTGCCCAGTTTGGTCTGCTGAATTTGTCGTCATAGTTTGATTAATCTACAATTGTGCAACATTATGACACTCCTGACTATTGAGCAATATTATATTCCTTTTCACAGCCATCACCTTCACAATGCATTTCCTAAAGAGTGCGTTATCTGTTACAAAGGCCTTGTAGTACAAATGTCCAAGAACAACACTGAAGAAAAATGGAGTAAAAACAAAGCTCTGGCTGCTGTTAATAACTATTATCTGTTTAAAGCTCTCGTCTGCCTGTAGTGGGACTCTGAGTGTAGCCTGAGCTGTGCAGTATCCCGCTGAGACTAATGAGAAAGGGCTCAGGACGTGGTGCGGTTCTTTTGACAAATTGAGACTATAGTTGTTTTTCCTCTTACTCCCTCATATATCGCAATCTAAATCACTACTCTTACAGTAACGGAGATAATTTGGAGCTTACATTTGGTGCTTTCCGGGCGGAGAGTTGTAATCCAGAGGGCTGTGAGGCGAGCACATTTCCCCGGAGTGAGGTAAGTGGTCAGCGGCTTGTAGCGGATCCGTTAAGGCAAAGAGTCATGATGCCGGACAAAACAATTACTTAATTTTACAAATGATAATGATTTTTTGCAAGTCAGAAACTCCCCCTCAGGCAAACCAAAATATAGGCCACGGCATAACGCCATGTCAGGGAGTCAGAGGTCTGCGAAGTCTTTGGTCCAGGGGACAGCCGCCTACATATTTCAACGCAGCGCTACAGGCTCAGGTTTCCGAGGCGAGCAGCGGCCAGAGACCACCGCTTCAATTAATCTTACCCTTGTAGCGGCTTATAATTTGCCATTAGAAAAGACATTAAACCTGAGGGCCTGATTCGGAGCTCCTGGGACCGTGAGGGAGGAGGGGATCGGACAGCCCTCCGTTTGGCCCCTTGGACCCCGGGTGAGCCCCCATCCTGAAAAAGAGACAGGTACTTAAAAACAGGGTGAAAAGATCAGTGCAAAGAAAACAAGGATGATTAATGAGTAAAAATGAGGGCCTTTTAGGTGGCTTTCATCTGGCTCTGATTCAGGTCTTCAGTGAGCCATTATTAACCCACAGGACAACTGTCCGCAGCACAAGTGAGGAATGAAGTCCCAGCACAGCTCTGCTAATGCAGCCTCTGAGTGTGGAGGAGGCACGGCCATGTTTGGCTCTCATACACTGATGTCATCGCAGGACTCAAGAAAACATGCACAAAACACTTTAAATACCTCTATCTTCTGTAGGAGACATGTTGGTCTGGGCATTTCATTTGGAAATAAGTCTTTGTCATGGAAACATCAACAAATGATTTCTTATTTTTTGTTCCAACTATACATCATGTGTGATCTAACGCTAACTTTAAGTTAAGGAGACATTACACGAGATCGACCTTTAAGGCCTTTTAACCAAATTAATGATGTTTTCGTTTCATCATTAACTGCCACAAACTGGTATTTTGAGTGATGTATGTTTATTATGAGTATTGAGAAACTGTTGTGCTGAAAATTCTCATTTTCCCTACTGGTCTTCAAAAAATACAAATAAATCAACTGTTTGCCGATGGGCGATCGATAAGGGGGTCTGCGGTCTGTCATTGCTCGAACCTTGGCTGATTTGGCATGGTTTTTCAAACTGTACATGTTCAGATTTTGTACAAGTTGCTATAGTAACCTTACTTGGGACAAACCTTGGGACAACCGATCTCAAGATCGGTTCAATAAAATTTTCTCTAAACTATTTTTCTGATAGTTATATTTGCTCAAACTCTGTAAAAAATATTATATAATAATATAATATATAATTATATAATAATATTTAAACTGTTGTAAAACATTAACATTAATGATAATGAGCAAAACTGTAATATTTGTTTCTATTTCTAAGTATTAACGCCAACATTGATACATTTAAACTGAGTACAGCGTGGAGCTACAGGAGACAGAATACAGTTTTAACAAGATCAATGAAAAACGTGCAAATTTGGGAAATAACAGCATAGTATAGGGTGACATAACATAACATCATCCTTCTTCTGGCTTCAGGTAAAGTTAAGGATTGATTTAAAAAATCAGAAACTGCTTGTGATCCCAAAAACACAGGGATCTGTCCTTCCAGGCTGTGCCCCCAATGTGTTGGACTGTCCTGCCCTTATCTCTTGATTCTGCTGATTCTGTTAAAAAGCAGCTGAAGACATATTTTAGAACAGCTTCTGGCTGACTGTGTTTTTTTCTCCTTTTCACTTCTAGTTGCTGTAATTTTGGTGTCCCTGCTCTCTGTTAAACACCTTGTGATTTTATCTGTGAGAAGTAAATAAATAAACTTTACTTACTCACTTACTGTTTTGTTGTGCAATAAACACATTATTGGAGAAAGAACAAAAGGAGTTCTTACTGAGTTTAGTGACTGACTTGAGTAAAATGACTGTGGGTAGGAACCTGTTTGAAACTTTTCGTCTCCTTGAGTAAAGTGTTTGAAGTGAAGTTTTGGATGTTTTTCTTCCAGCTCCAGCTTTCGCACATATCTTTAGCCCGCTGTGGTGCCAGGTGTGGAGGCTTGGCCACAACAAGGAATCCTGACAAGAACATGGAAGCGTTTAGAAGTCAATTTATTTGGTATTCTTGTGATTAATCACTTACTTAGCTGACATGATATGAAACATAGTGATGCGATAAATCCGAACCATCTGGTGCTACTGCAGGCTAAAACAAACACCACATATTTTAAGATCACACTTCAGAAACTACACACCGCTGAGAAGATTTGCTCTGATGAAAACTGTAACACAACCCAATATTTCGACAATAAAGCATTTCAGTGTCTGTGTATAAATACGTACAAAAGACCAGTGCATTATGAGCTCATTTCTTTTTATGTATTTGCGTGATTGGACTTTTATTTACTTATTTAGTCTTTGGTGAGGGCTCTGTGTCACAACAAACCAGTTGCAGGAACAAAATGACTGTGTGGTTGGATGAAGTTACCAATGGGAAACACTAAACTCACTGCACTGTGCCATTGTCTCTCATTTTCACTGATAATCAAGATAATGCTCTGAGTGAACGTAACATGACTTTCCCTGGTAAATGAGGAAATCCTACTCCCTCACATGGCTCGGTGTAACCTAGTCCAGAATATATTACATTTTAAGGAACACAGAGTAATGCTTTATTGTGAAAATACTTGTGATTATCGTTAAATGACAGTTACATACACAATACAACAACACAACACAACACAAGACAAACCTCTGTGCTAAACGTGAGCAGACTTGACTTGTGCTGTCAGGTAAACGCCTCAGAGGCAGAGACAAGCAGCTGTGGATGGTTCTGGCTCCACAGTCCAAGTGGATGTGTCAGTCGTGTTCCAACTGCAGTCTGTCCGTCCGTGGGAGTAGGATCTTTAACTGTGGTTCTCCTCAAGGTTTCTACTTTTTCCCACTGGGTTTTTTGTATATTTTCCTTGCAGACAAGGAGAGTCAAGGACAGGGGGTGCTCTGGGACAGCGAGGACATTGCTAAATTCTCTTGAACATGGTTTATTTAATCTGCTTTCTACCTGTAGCCCAACTATTGCTGTGATTTTGGATTTTTTTTTTATTTGGATACAAAAATAAATTGAATTGAATATTGTTGGTGTTATGTCATTTGAGCCAGTTTAAACTACTCATTTGTTGTTTACCTCGTCTTGTCTTGTCTTTAATAAAACATAAAAGCCCATATGTGATTCATGCACGCAATATTACAATTAAAATCATGATGATTAAAATGAAAATTGTAAAAGCAGTACTTTGTGCCAAAATCAAATAATTGTTAAACATTTTATTGATTATAAGCTTGAAAGAAAGTGCAGTGTGCATCGCTATATGGCGAGGCATTAGTGGTTCACCCTGTTTCACTTCCTTGTCTGTTCAAAAACTCCAAAAAATACTTGCATGTGAATACTAGCAATGTGAGAATTAAACAAACTGGTTACTACATACCTTTTACTTTCATACTCTTCATACTTTCTACTATCACGGTTGGAAAAAGTTTAGCGTTATTTTTTTTTTGTAACTTAAAGTCTATATGACAGGATAGACCACACATTTCACTAAAATGTAGTGAACATTATTATATTTAAGATTTTGTCTGTTTTTCCCCAGTTTGACTATTTTTGTACAGTTTATAATTGCACTTCCTGGTTTTGCATATTTACATAGATAGAGGTAATTCTCCAACTGTTACCTAGCAACCATTTTGAAAACAAGGGCCAAAATCCACACGAAGTACACAACAGTTATGATTTCACAAATAATACCTGATAACGCCTTTATTTTCTTGAATGACAGTTTAAACTATCAGAGAAATGTGTCGGTTATCTGTAAATCTTCTCTGTATTTTCAATGGCACGTCGCTTTTTGATGACATCACAGAGGGATTCCATTTTAGAACGCAGCACTACTTCCTGTCAGTTCAAACTTTTATTTTTCAAACTTTCTTCACAAACTGCACATGCACAAATGTAAAACTACGCTAGATATTTACCACAGGTGCCCACCCACCAAACTAAGTCATAAATAGAATATCATGAGAGCCTGTCGTATATAGACTTTAAAGGTCCTATAACATGCAAAATCGACTTTTCAGAGGTTTTAACCTTCCTACAGTGCTATTTGGGCCTCGTATGTTGTGCCCAAAGTGGTTTTTTGATTGATTCCCGCATGCTTTCGCTAGAGAACTGTCTTTTCCGTCCCCCTCGGCTGAGCAGGCAGACGGGGGCTCCTCACAAGGATGACGCGGCACTCAAGCCACGCCTCCAGGAAGCACGCAGCCGCAAGAATAAAAACAGCTAATGCTAATGCCACACAGTAATTACACAATGGATGCGACAGATAGAAGAGTTAGCTTGTTATTTACCAAACGGCAACATCCGTCGTCGAGGTACTGGAGCACGTCAAACTCCAGGTCAGATCCAGGACGTAGGACTCAGCACGACGCACCGTCAGGACGGATAAAATGTTTATTCCCGTGTTTGTGTATCGCTGTTTACCGGAGCACACGGCGCATGCACACTATCTCCGCGGGTTGGGCGGGGGAGGCAGCCTGCTCTCTGTTCGGGGGGGTCAGATCTCAGAGTGAGCCGTTTGCTTTTGCAAGGAGGGGGGGCAGTCCAAGAAATAGGTGTTTTTTGGAAATTGTTATGTTATGGATATTGCACAACGCAAAAATTTTCCATTTCGGAGTAGGATGGTTCTGATAGCAGCTCTTTCTGATTCAGCTGCTGTAGTTGCTCTGACATCTGAAAGTGAGTAGAAATGATATGGCTTTTATGGACGAGCTCTTACGTTCTGTCCCACATACACACCTGGTCTGAGGCTGAAATCTAACCTGCGCTCGTCTCTCTCACGGCCGCCGTTCAGGGTCAGCGGGCCGGGCCAGCATCGGGGAATCGGGCCACTTTCACACACGCTTTTCAGAGCTGTTGTGTCTTTCATGAAACTGGCCATTGTTTTTAGGTTTGTTTCTGTTGGATTGTTTAGTCGAAAGTACAAATTGAAAACTATTGGAATGATAACACTTGCCGTTTCATGTTGTCAAAGCTCGAAAAAATGAAGTGTGCTACTGAGATTTAATGACTTTACATGAAATTATTCTGAATGTGTGTGTTTTTTTATATATCATGAAATTGGGTACATTTAGTTTTAATTTTTTAAGAGAAGACGCATAGACCAAAGAGCAGCTTGACAAGGGGCACGGGGGCAGGGAAACTTGACTGTCCAAACACCTTCATGTTTATATAATTAGACAATAAAGTACATCATGTGAACGTAAACACAACAACAATTTCAATATTTTAGACATTTCTCTCAAGGAAGATGAATATGCATAAGTCTACAAACACACAACGCAATCCTCAGAACGTGTTGTGTTGGTTCATGGTGCAAAGTGCGGCAGTGTGATAGTGTGATATACAATTTGAAAAAAGGGTTCAGATTTGTTTTGGACAATGCACTTTATACACGTTCTTATGTAATACCTGTCCCTTTCTCACATTATTTCTGCTGTGGACACTGCACATTTACAATATGATCTAATGTTATTTATATTATGTTATTTATTTATGTTATCAAAAATGTTACACCACTTTCAAGCTTAGAAATGACTTTTAGGCCTGTCTGTCTGGTACTGTTACTGTGTGCATTGCTTCTTTGACCCCCCCAAATAAAGACAAAACAAATCGATGCATTGTTATCTCTTTCATCTGTTAATAATTTGTGCTGAAGAGTGAAGCAATGATAGAACTAAAACGAACCCACTCATTCAGTCTTTTGTAGTGGCTTGAACAGTTATCATCACAACATGCAGGACCACCATAGGCTTCAACAGAGACACCCCTCTGACTTTGATGGAGGGATATTCACAAACACATAAAGTCAGCAAATTTGGTTTAAAATACTGATTGAATTTTAAGTCACTTTTAGCAATGGCAGCAGTGATTGTAGCGGTGACTGCGGTGAGTATAAGCCTCAACTATTACTCATTCACTTCATACCCAAGAGCATGTATGATGCTGAGGATAAAGAACTTTTGTACAAATATAGTTGGTATAAAATCAAAGTTTTGAATAACATTTCACAAATATGGCCATGTCAAACACCAATTTAGACTTAAAACATGTTGCTAAATAGTATCACATCTACATTCAAAGTTTAGTCATTTTAATATTTAAAAGTCTATGGCTCTTATACATAAACACGATAGAAGTACAGATGTATATTTTCACAGAGTTAGCTTTAGTTAGATATTACTTTGAAGTTAAGCTAATTCGCTGTCACCGAGTGGCGGTAAATGTTGAAACAAACACTGCGATGTCTTCGTTGTGCCTCCTAATTATTGTTAATGCTTTTGAAAAACAGAAAAGTATAGTAGCCTGCTGCAGTTAAAGTTGAAGTGTGAGGTTCAAGTGCTGCAAGGAGCAAAAACAAGGGGTTAGTTTGAGTGCTGCGTCACAGAAACTCAGCGTTATTGTTGCATTCTAACTTAGCCACATTAACAAAAAACGTGTTGATTTTGTGGGCACCTTTGAGAGAAAAATTGACATATCAATATGTCCCCATGTAAGGTTAACGTTTGTTTTTTCCGTTTAGAATCCAAATTAGAAAAAAAGTAGAAGAAACTGTTTTTATTTTTTCAAAATTTTTAATAGTAAACAAGAGAGAGATTTAATGGACTGTGTTCAGTTCGTAACCGGGGAACATGTGTGAGCCTCACAGCACATCAGCCGTCCAAACCAGCTGAGAATGTTGCACAAAAATGTAAATATTAAACAAAACAGACTAGTGCATTTTCAATTTTTGTGTAATTTTGCTTAAACAAAAGTTTTTTGGATTCAAGACAGAAAAATCAAAGAGCAAACCATATTCACCTTATTCCGGAAGTTACCATGGGCGCCGCTGTCTTGTTTCCGTTGTATTAGTTTACATGGAGCAGACGAGCTCAACAGAAAATAAGTTCTACACGGACTAAAAAGCCGTTTTCAGACTGACCAGGAAATCGGAGTGTTGTTGACTTGTTGTTGCCAGTGTTGCCAGATTGGGCGGTTTTCCGCCCAATTGGGCTCCTTTTGTTGGCTTCGGGCGGAAAAAAATAGAGTTGGGCGGGTGCATATATTTTGGGCTATTTTTGGATGTCTCAGGCGGGAATTTGAAAATGCAAAATAGATTAATATCGTCATAAATATGTGTGTATTATTGATTGAGTTGTTGATATAATATTACATAGAATAGAATAAATTACAGAAATTGAATATTGAATGGTTTGCAATAGTGACATTGGTTGTGCTGGTTGTCAGTCAAAATGTCTAATCGACCTCTGATTGGATGGAAACAATAAACACCGGCTCAGTCTGCGCACACTCGGGTTTGGCGCTGGGTCCTGCTTATAACGTTTAGGGTTTAAGGCGAGGTCAGTTTATCTCACGGCTGGAGAGGAGATACAGGATTTAAAACAAGATTTCCAAATGGGGGAAATACAAGAAAGTATATTGGAAGTAATGGGAGAACCAGGCCGAGCTGAAAATGTGGATTGCCCCAGTTCTGGAGAATGAGTCCAAAGCATGCTACACGTATTAGAATTCTGATATCCAGTTTGCACGGGACTAAAGTCTATATGACAAGTTCTCATTATATTCAAATTATGGCTTAGTTTGGTGGGAGGCACTTGTGGTAAATATTTAGCAGTTTTACATTTTTGAAGTACAGTTCCAGAAGAAATTTTGATAAATAAAAGTTTAAAATTACAGGTGTGTGTCATCAAAATGTGACCTACAGTTGAAAATAAATAGACAGTTAACACTATAAATGTTATGAAGATTGTCAAACAGATGACAAAATAGGCAAAATGTGTAGTAAAATCTTAAATACAATCATATTCAGTATATATTAGTTAAACATGTCTAACCTGTCAACTTTAAACGCACCACACAATCAGAAATTGGTACTGTATAGTTGCCAAATAAGGAGGGCTAAGGGCCCGACTGTGGTCTATATGTTTATCTGGGTGTGTGCCGTTGGTTTGTTCATAATTTTACGGTTGCAACTGTGCTTTGTATGCCATTTAAATAGTAATTTTGGAAAGTTTATAATTTGGGCTGGTTTTCATTGATCTTGGCGGGTTTTATGTGGACTTTGGGCGGGAAACTGTCAGTAAAATCTGGCAACACTGGTTGTTGCTCGTGTTCATTAAACATTTTACACAAATCAACCTACTTTATGTAACATTTTAGCGGTGAGACTTTTCCCTCGTTGGTCATTAGCTTTAACGGAGTTCTCGTCAAACGGAAGTGCGTTTACAACAAAAGTGCAAATAACGGCAAAAGTGGGCGGGGCAGAATAAGGTCAATACACATTTTACAATGCCTGTTCAGAAGAAAAAAAAAAGTAGCCTCCTGGATCAAACCTTTCTCCTCCTGTTGGATAATTGCTGCATAGGTGATTGTCTTTCAGCTGCAACACGATACTTAAACCCTACCGATGCAGTGAGAGTCTTCTCATTTCTGCAACAAATGTGGAAAGACAAATCTGGTGGTCGTGGAAAAAATGTCAGTGTGTTTGAGAAGGTGTCAAATCATTGGCATCAAGCAGAGAAAACATCTAATAAGAAGAAGAACAAACTACTAAAACTGGCTTCAGAACTGTCCAACGCATTATCAAAAACAGGAAGGATAGTGGGGAACCATCGACTTCGAGGGTGCACTTTTATAAAAAAAAAAAATCCGGAATGATCACGATCGGCAGGCAGTTAAACGCTTGACAAAATCAAACAGGAGAAAAACAGCTGTACACGTCAGAGGTGTGTTTAATAGCGAACGTAAGAGCTTTTCAACAAGAACAATGTGAAGTCAACTCAAGGGATCGGGAATGAAAAGCTGTGCGGCTGTAAGAAAACCACTAATCCGCTCGAGAGCTTGAAGATTGGACTCTGGAGCAATGGAAGAAGGCGACGTGTCTGATGAGTCCTGGTTTTCCCTGTTCCAGAGCTTTAACCCCATTGAGAATCTTTGGGATGTGCTGGAGAAGGGTTTGTGCTGCGGTCACACTCTCACATCATCAATACGAGAGCTTGGTGAAAAATGAATGCAACACTGAGAGTAAATACTTTTTTTTTCAACCAGGCAGTGTAGTCAACTTATTTTTGCTCTTTTCGCATTTTGAATTGTAACTTTGACTGCAAATATACCAATTGAATGGATCAGTTATTTACATGTCCCATAAATACCTCATTTTGGGACACATTTATCATCCATTGACTCATTCCCAGACCCTGCGTGGTTGTGGTGGTAATGCGTCGTAATCACTGAGCATTACACCATTACCTATGGATTAGCGCTCGCCAACTCCTTTACAAGTCACTGTTTCTTTAAGAGGATCAATAAAACCAATCCCTCTCACTTATGTTTTCCTTGTCCACAGCAATCAGCCCGGGCCTGATTAAATAACAGCAAATTAGCTGGGTGGAATTTATCTTGGCTAAATTGAGTTTCTTTCACCTCGTGGCCATGGGAGACTGGGCAGCGCCTGCTGGGACGGAGAAATAATCATTCATTAACCTTTGACCTGGAAGGAGTGTCAATGGAGGCGCTCAGCTGTGTGTTTTCTTTCGCTCACGCCCCCTGAGCACACGCACCACCGGCAAACCACAATTTACACGCCACCGCTCAAACTTTATTAACCTGCGAGCTGCTTTGACGCGCCACTTGATCAGCAGCTGGAGCGAGGTAAAAGGACATCCACGGAGAGGCTTGAGCTGTTTTCATTATCATCTAAAGGCATGAAAATAATTGAATGTAAATCTGCGTCACAGTTTGCAATATTAGTAGCTTTTTTGCTCATCTACATCAGTGGTTCCCAACCTTTTTTGTCCCGAGTCCCCCTTAAACTTTGTCTCACGCTCAAAGTACCCCTTGACTTCAGTTTAAGGCAAATAAATGGGTTTAATAGTCACATATTGTCAATTATTGCCATTCTATTTTTATTTAATCATACTTATGGTCCAAGATACTGCAAAAAGACGCAAAATGTACAACTAATAACATGTTTTTCTTCAGATAAAAGCACACTTATATTTCTTTTAAAACCTGAAACAATTCTGAGTACCCTCCTGGTAATTACTCATGTCCCCCCAAGGGTCCCCGTACCCCTGGTTGGGAAACACTGATCTACATCATCATTGTTTGTTAAAAATATGACATAGTAAAGCAGTATCTAAAACACAATAAAACATTTTGGATTGTTTGGCGTACGGACCTGTATTGTTATTTTATATTATATTTTTTGTTTTTGTGTGGGGAAAATCGCTCCTGAAGGTAAAGAAAAGGCCCACACAGTAAAGGCCGACAAGTTTTCTCATCTTTCTCATCATTTTCAAAGAGAAACTGAAATGAAACTAGATCTTCAGGAAAATTTGAATGAACCAACAATTGTACGGCTAACTTCTGACTATTCCTGGCAAAAGTGTTTTTACTTTATATATCTTCACGTGTGCATTTATAGTCAAGATTTTTTTTCTTGTTTTTTTTTATAGTAATAGGAAAGGTGTTTAAGATGTATTAGATGGATAGTTAAATTAAATATCGTTACATGCAATAAGCCTAAGCTTACGACATTTTCAAAATTTTTCCAAATGTGTAACTTTGCAGCAGTTACACCTGTGTTGCTCACTTACCTAATGCTTTGTGAGCTAAATATTGACTATGATAAGTTTATAACTGCTTTTCACGACCAGAGTGAGCTTTGCTAACAACAACTAGCATGCTACAACGCACTTCCTGCTTTGCGGAGAATAAAACGCTCTATAATTAGACACAGAAACGGAATAATTTTCACCTGAATCGATCCTTTAACAATATACAGTCATGTCATGGGTGAAAGTGTAAAGTGTTGACACCCCTGAATTTATTTTTCCCCACAAAAATGCAAATAATTTTTTTTTTCCACAAAACCCTCCATACTGTACATGGACTAACACCCTTTAAACTAAAAATCAAGAATGTTGTTTTGTCTAAAAGTTAGTCCAGGTCATGGGAAATACCTAACATTGGCGGAGAACTATTGGCGGTCAGTGGAGAGTCTTTTGTGAACATATTACTCCGGTTGGATTTACGAAGTGTGACGAGCTCAAAGCGATGGACGTGTACATCACCTGTCTGCGAGCACACACTGTACTGTAGCCACTGGCCCGGTGCACTCTGGGTTTGATGTCTTCATACGCCGTGATAGATGAGTCTAAAGGCTTTTCCTGCTCACCACATGGATCTCTGGCTGTGGAGGCATGCATCGGATTTGAAGCATGTTTCCTGCTCTCAAGAAATGGACAGTCACAAATCATGCAGGATCATTTTTCTCTCTCCAATTTAAGATACACTGGATGCCAACGAACAAACTTTCGGATTTTTGAAAATGTATCCAGAATGGCAAAAGATGGTTGTCCGTTTGTATCCAGCAGAATCTCAGCAGAATAAACCCACTTTTTGTTCATTTCTTTCGGTCATTAAATATATAAAGAATTTACTGATTTAAAATGTTTAGCTTTTAGGCTATTTTGTGACCATGTTTACATCTTGTTCAGTCATTTTCAGACACCTCTGCTTAAAGTGTGAGTGACAGGTTTTTATGATTTTCTCATTTTTACTTTATTCAGTGTATCAATACCTGTTGTAAATATAAATTATAGTTTTACACCAATCAGGTAGTTGTTTGTGCCGAAAAGTTGAAAAGTATGTTACAGGAACATCACAATAGGGAGATAAATGTTAAGTTACACAAAAGAAACTACTTTTTTAACCCTTAAAACATTGATTCAACAAAATGAAGGTGTTCACGTGTATTTTTCTTTGTCAAATAGAAAATCTGTAACATTAGATGAGTTGTATTGTAGCTTGTACATGATAGCTTCTTGGTAATTTCCTGGTGTGATGTCCAGGAAGTAAAATTAAAAGCCTAGAAATACTTCTAAACTGGGGTAAAATTTGTAAAGAGCAGAATAGCAGAATTTGAAATATATTTAACTGCATTTTAGTTTAATCAGTAGTCCAACCTGTCATATGCACTTTAACCAATAAATAATGGAATGTGTGTTTAACTACCTAACTAACTAAACCAATCTGGTTAAATTGAACTTTAAAAACAAGAAGACTTCTTCTTGTTTTTAAAGTTCAATTGCAAAAACAGATAAGTGCCACTTTAAAAAGTCATCGAAGGCTTGCAGTCAAGTCTTTGTATAATCATATTTTCAAAAGCAAAATGTTTTTTACCACTATCAAAATTTTATTCCACCTCTTCTTGACAAAATAGAATACACATTATTTCAATCAGTTAAATATGTAGATGATCGTGACAAAAATTAAAATACTTTTCGACAGTTTGTCAAAATGGATTTATCTGTTTTTGCCATTGAACTCTTCAAGTGCTTCCTAGAATATCATGTGACGATGATACATTTGAGGCTTTGTATTGTATTGTAAATAGAGATAGACCCATAAATCGATTGGTAAATACTGTATGTTGGGCCTATGTTTGCACTTTTTAAATGTATCAGTCATGAATCCAACATCGGCCAGTAGTTTGGGCCAACAAACTGCTTAATGGAAAGACAAAGGTTTATTTTAAGATTTTAGTGCAAAGAGGGCACTGCATAAATATGAATAAACTGCTCAGTTATGGGGTAGTTGTAAAACCGGATTGTGGATCTAAAAATGAATATCATCTTTCTTTTTTACACTTTAATCTAGCAGAGTAGTTCCTTAAATTGACAGTAATTGAGTTTGTCATCATTTCAAATAATACAATTTGGGAAAAATAATCTAAATTGGCCATATATCAGCCCAAAAGTACTGGTAGAGTTTAAGGGCGGTCTGCTGCTCTGGTTTATAAAATATTGGTACCTGCATTGTCCATAGAAAAAAACATATCTTTAATTGTGACTTGTTAACTTTTTTTGAAGAATCTAAATGCAAGTTGTTATGTATAGAACTTCAGCCTCCACGTGAAAAATTATATTGACTTGTTATATTTATATCAAAAAGGGTTCCTAGAGCTATTTGTGAGAAATATATTTTATTATAAAGCACTGTACCAATTATGTTTAATGTTATGATGATAATGATGTGAATGAATGAATTAGGCTATGTAAAGCATTTCTGAGCATCATTATTACCAGTATTATTCTTTGTAGACCTTAGGGCTGTAGTCGACTAAAGAAATTCTTGGTCGACTAAAGACCTGTCCTGTCGACCGATTAATCTACAATTAATCGACTAAAAGGAGAAGTGGCAAAACTATGAAGTATCTCTCTGTATCTGACCCAAACTGCACTCAAAAAGAATCACTACTGCGCTGGAGTTCATGGTAAAAATAACAATTCATACTGAAAAGTACTAGGAAACAATGTATTTATGATTCACTCCAAAATCTTTCGCTAACTCATTCCATATCTTCACTTTTTCGCTGGTTTTGCCCTATAAATCCTTTTAATCAAAATACAACAATTAGTCGACAAAAAAAAATGTTGGTCGACTAAAACATCATCAGCCGATTAATCGCCTAAACGACTACAATCCTACAATCCTAGTAGACTTAGATTATTTTTTTTTAATATGGTCACATGCCAGTGGCTTCAAGCAAGTGTTCTCTCTTCAGAACCAGGCCTGAAAAAAATTGATCCTCTAGTCAAGAACAGTGGACAAAGAGTTGTAGAAAGGAACAATATTTGGACTTGCGGGCACAAAGTCCATTTCAACTTTCCTGTAACAGTGAAGTGCCACAAAAGCTAATAAAAGAGCATGGCATCCACGGAGAGCGGGGCCGCGTTAGTTAGTGTTGGCAATCACACCACATCGACCCTGGCTCAAGCGCCGCAGTTTGGATCGATGAAAGTCATTCTCTAACGGTGCGGATGGAAGATTCGTGCTTTAGCGCCTCATTCGCTTTGCGCCCCCTCCGTCTGGCAGAAATGTCAGGAGAACAATAAATGTATAGAAGGTCAGCGGCGTACTAACAGAGCCGCGCGAGCTTTCATTACATTTGCTGCCGGCTATAGCAGAGGCGCTCGGGCAGTGCTGCTGACATTTGGTTTGTTTTTACACCGTGTTGAGTCTCACACTGGTGTAGCTCCTAATAATGTCAGAGAGAAAGATCTCGGGGCATGATGTGACTCTACGGCTACTGTGCAGGGGACAGGAGTAGCCCTCAGAATCTGGGATCAATACACTATCAAGACGAATACCTGTGAACATAGCATGAATTCAGGCTATTTCTTACAGGATTTTCAGGAAATGGTTTCAAGGTATATTTTATTTAGGCCAGTGCAACATTGATATTATAGTCTTATTGTTGATTTGATGGGACAGTGCTTAAACATGCAAATGATGCCCACGAACCAGTTTTTGTTGACCCAAACAACACCATCTTAACCTCAGCATCAAACAATGGGGTGAAATGGACTTTATACTTTGATTCCACACCTAAATAAAGTTGTGGGGCCTCAGTCATGTCTATGCTAAATGTACATTCATTCATCTTCGACCTCTTGTTCACATTAGGGATCACAGGTGACTGGAACTGTCCCAGTGACTTTGGGCCTTAGTACACCCTGGACAGGAGCCAGCTAGTTTCAGGGTTAAAACATAGACACAGACAACTATTCACATTCATTCACTCAATTTAGCTTGTTGCTAATGTATCATGTGACGTTGATCTGGCCCGGGAATCAAGCTCACGATCTCTTTATTGGGAGCTCTAATCGCTCTGCCACCCTGAACCACTAAGTTTTTACATTATGTACAGCATTGAGCTTCTGTTATGTGTGGGTTTTAATATATGGCCCTTGATGCCAATAAAAACAACCCCGCATTAGACAAAATTATTGTTTCCATTGTTTTGTTTGCATTCACAGTCATACACAAGGTTGGTGATGTGTCTTGCTCGTGGACATGGCAGTATGCTCTGGTCGTAGGAAAGGCAAACACCTTTAAGTGAGTGGACAGGCATCCTACCACCTAGCCACTATAGCCACTACTGCACTGCTGAGACACCACGCAGCACTAGAAAACAGTTCCACAAGTCAAACACCTACAGTTAGAGAAACACCAGTCTCAAGTACCTTTGTCTTGTTTCATTCTGGCTTGTTGATATCAAATAAATACGCCCTTGTCATGCTTGTTTGATCACATGAAGCATCCCAAAACCATTATTGTCCATGAGCAGCAGTGGGCGTTAGGCTGTTAAAAGGAAGTGATCCACAGAGAGCTGCTGATAGCGCTGCTTAATAATGCAGGACTGTGAGATTAAACACGGAATTTGCCGAGTGCGTTATTAAAAGGCAGAGTAATTACTTCAGAACTGGGTGTCACCGCTTCAATAAGAGCTGCCTAATGCGGTTACTGCCAGCTCACATGTAATTGCACAAGATGAACAATGGGCCCCTCACAAGGACGGCTCTGAACAGCAGATTCAATAAGTGCAAACTCCCCAAATGATAACTGCGATCTGATATGTGCTCTGACAAACACCGAGGGCTCTCGGGGGCTGCTGCTGTGTCGCTTTGAATTGCCAAAGAAACTGTAATATTTCATGTTTTTCTCTGACAACATATTCAATTTACAGCAATATCTTTTTAATTATATTCTGAGATGAATGCCGCGTGTTTTAGTTGTTGCATGGCTGCACGTTTAGTACACAACGATCAAAGCAAATAATGTATAAGTGGAAAATTGTACCAAAACTTTACAATTTAATCTGTCTGTATATGCAGACAGTTTAGCGATGAGGTACTTATACTCGCAAAGTTCAAGGGAAAGGTACTTGATTGCCTCGATAAGGAAAAGTGTCGCTAAATCAGAAACTTTCTTCAGTGCTGCTGGGGCAACCTTTCAGGGGCAGTAGGTCCCGTAGTGGGCAGTGGAATGGCGCTGTCAGCTAACCTGGCCAGCAAGATGAATTATCTTGATATTTATAAGTTCACAAACACTTGAGAATCTATTTGGCCAGACTCCTGCGATTGGAATTGGCAGTGAACCACCAGCAGTGCAGACACTGGACCAATCACAGGGCAGCATTGCCAAAGGTGAGGCCTCGAACAAACCAAAACAATCACAATGGCAGATGTACTTTGGCCAATTTAGCGAAAATATGCACTATTTTGTTTTTTAACTTGCACATAGAGGCCTTTGGCATCTGTAGTTACTTTTCTCTTGACTGAATTTACCCAAGATTAGATTTCTGAGTTTGTTCTGCTATTGTGACGCTTCCATCAATCAGTATTTGTTTGGACACTCCGATCGCTTACAGAGACCATCTCCCGACTGATAAATGCATACAACTGAATTCTGAATGCTGCACATATATATCTGGGGTGAGCAGGTTATCTGTCAGCAGCGTGTCTCTTTGATCAGAAGAGTGTCATCAACCAACAAAAGGCACCATTCTGTCTCGCAGGAGGGGTTTCTGCTGGTGTAATTGGCAGTAGACATCTCATAGCAGCTTTCTGATTGGTCATGAGTTTCCGCTTGGGCAGCAGATCACAGAAGATCAAAAGTGTGTATACACAAAATTTACTCCTGAAAACTGTATTTCAACGAGACACAGGCCAAGAGTGCGGTCACATAGCGTCCTTGACAAGTGATGGAGGGCTGATAGGTGTGTACTGGGCTTAAGGAAAAGAACAAGGAAACATCTTGTTGTGAGGCTTCACAACTCAGCAGTGGTGCCGTTCCTCTTAGATAATTCCACTATCATGCACTAAACATCTGCACAACAGGTCAAGCTATGACTGTTTATGCCAAATGAAAGCCCAACTGCTACAAATACACCAAAAATACAATCTGAATTCAGGAAAATAATGCCAAGCTTGGGTTAATTCAAATATAAAAGTGGACAACATTTTTATTTATTTTTTAAAACTGGTTCCAAAAAATTCTTGGACGAAATGAAGTGGAAAGATTGCACAATGTACTAACAGTACTGTTACCAAGATAAATGTAATGGGAACAATTGCGCAAAGAATCCATTTACACTTGCATTCGCCGGACTTGTTGAAGGTGCATCGCTGCTTTCCCCCTTACACCAAGCTGCCCTTATCAGCCCTTGAGGGTGCTTTGCGTACGGCCATATTAGGACTGGACTGCTTCCCTCCGCAGGCACTCCATCACGAAACGGAGGGAGTCGCTACCAGATGGTTAAACAAACACATCGACCAACTGCCCATAACTCAAATCCACTTAGCACCCTGTTGTCAACATGTCTCTCACTCCTTCCCGCGCTACACCAGAACGGCAAGACGATGGAAAACGTTTTAAAATGCCGGAGTAATGAGAATCAACAAGAAATTCCTGAGGGGTGTGTTTAATTTTAATCACCAGGACTATCCATCGTCAACATTTAGATCCCCCCTCACTGTTACCTCGCCTAGATGGAATAAGTAAGAGTAATACGCACCAAGAGAGGGGTCCCAAATGAGGCTTGGTTTCCGGGGAGGCACCTAGCACTCGGGGCCAGGGGGTTGAAGAGTTGGGAGGTCACAAGGTCACGTAATTTTCCCGTTTTTGGCTCTTGCCCTGGCCTCGTCCTTGCACGTAAAGCCTCAGCGGTGTACTTGAGAGGGTAATTTATTAGCAAAGAGCTGTCCGGCGAAGGAGCACAAAGCTTAGACTCCGAATTTCACTTTTGGCAGACGAGGTAAATTATAAGCGCTTGGTGTAGCTCTTATCTCCTGTTCCTCACCGCTAATGTCTTTCCTTAGTAGGGACCCATGGGTTATCTTCAAAAATTAATCACTTCCTAAGTATGTGTTTGGATTGTAGGAGTTCCGTGTTATGTGGTTTTTGATTTTGTGTATGATGTAATTTTCCCTCAATTCACTAGTTAAATGCGCTAGAGAAAAAGATAAACCTACAAAGAAGAAGTTAGGTTTTAGGAGAGAACGTACTGTATTGTACATTGCAAACCCTGTACTTACTTGTGTTGTTGATAAGAGTACTGTGGTGGGTAAGCTATTTATCACATTGTCTATAAATCCAAATGAATCCTACAAAAACGTTAAATGGTAAGTAAACATTTTAAATATGGCATATTATGCTTTTGTTTGCTATATAGTTCTTAATGACACTTGAGGGTGATTATTTTGTATTTTGGACATTTTAGATGACCATATTGATCTTAAGCGACTTAATAAAAGTCCGCTGACTTATGGTTGAAATCTGCAGCACTGATTTCCGCCTGCCCCTTTACCCTATGTCAACATAAACATCATCACAACAAACTGCTTTTTTTTTTTTTGTCAGAAAAAAACATCTAAACAGCAACTAGGCAAGTGGGAAACTGAAAAACAGGTGAGCAGGTTTGCATAATATGGATAGTATGTAACCTTAATAGGATGTTTAAGTTTTGCATAGTATTTTCACTTCTTCTGTTAATGTCATCCCACTTATTTAGTCTGTCTTCCTATTCACAGCTCAAAATCCTCACCTCAATCTCTCGACATCATCAAGTGTTAATCCAGTGTGCTTCTATGGTTGTTCATTTTCAGTACACAGCTAACAACTTTGCTCCTTTTTAAAGCTGTTTTAATGTGATTTAGTGAGTATTCTTAGCCAACCCCATCACACCACATGGTGATGTGGTCAAGTTCTAACACCAGATGCTCTTCCCGTCAAACCCAGCCGCTTGACTGTGATGGAGTGAGGAGTGGGTTAGTGTCTTGCCCTGGAGCACAACCTCATGACCCAGGTACCCTCTGGTGAGCTGATGGGCAAAGACTTAACTTATGTATATCTCACACATTATTTAACACATTATCTTGTTTGTGTTAATAAAAACACGGCTAAATCTAGACTTTGAAATTCATTGCACTTGATTTTTCCCAGTATTGGATATATGTATAACTTGATTGCACTTGATCTGCTCTTGCTTTCACAGGGAAGTGCATTTTGTGGTTCTCAGACTTATCTCGTAAAAGTTGTTTGGACAAGTGGCATGACTAAGTGAGCTGAGGAGAGCTCCCTGTATATTTTCTTTTGTCATGCCGATGGTTAAGCGTTACTGCTCAGGTGAAAAGGTGAACCGATAAGCGTTATCACAGACACATTATTGTTAAAGGCATGGATAATTGACATGCATGCCACCAGTGTCCAGGGCCGGCCGCTCTGATGACAGCCAAACTGCATTTGGCCGCTGGAATGCATTTGCCAACATCGGAACATCAAAAGGCGCTCAGCTCTGTCAATCTAATAGCTCTGGATACGGATTTATTGGCCCGCTCTGGTCCAAAGAGAGATGAGGGGGGAAAGCAAAACCAGATTTGCTCTGCCATATCGGTTTCTCCTCTGTCAGTCAGACTCTTACAAGAGCACTCAGGAGCAGAGGGTGTGAGCTTTGCACTTTAGATTAACTCAGTTCAGGACAGGGTTTTTTAACCATGGAAAAAGATCCAAATGCTTCAAGATACAAGTAACTTGCTAACAATGACACTTGTACTTTTCCAATAATATACAGCTGTATATTTAAAGATGGTGTTTATAAAATGAAACAAACCTGTTACAAAAACCATGCTGTTGCCACATGTAGTGCATGGTGAATTTGACTGAAGATAAATGAGAGTTGGCATAATAGTAATGTCTATAAATTGAAACAAAGAATGTCCAGATTTTTTGGTTGATTATTCACTTGGAAATATGATTGTAAGAACTAAAAAGCTTTTTCTGTGAAATTGTATTAATTTTCTAAAGACTTAAAGGTGCTGTGCCTGATTTTTACTGGTTTGAAACATGAAAAAACAGAATTAGTTTATCTTAAAAGTCTTTACATACATTCCCAGCATCCTAAATATCAACAGTGATGAGTTTCAAAATTGCTTCACGAGTCTCTGAGCCCAGAGCGAGTTTTGCCGTCCCAGTAAAGCTAACAAACATTAACTTGCTAACGACGCTTCCTGCTTCACGTAGAATAAAACACTTTATAATTGGATGTTGTGATGTTTCTTCTGACAAGAATCATAAAACTAAATTCTGATGTTGTGAAATCCCTAGATGCAACTTTGAAGCCTCAACAATGTACTAAATGCAGTAACCTTTAATGGGAGCTCCTTTATGAGATCAAAGCAAATGTAAGATATTTTCAGGTCGCATTTATTTTTATATGAGCACGGCCTTTGACATTTTTATAAAGTCATAAATACAGTAAAAATACAGAAAAGATTAGTAAATTTTTGACACATGCAGGGACGTAGCATTAAATTCTGGGCCCCAGGTAAAAATCTTTTTGATAGGCCCCTAATACACGAGCTTGAATATTATTTATTTATAACTCGGTAATTTATCAACATCCTGTAGCGGCTCATAATATGACACAGTAATGATTGTTTTTGCAATAATATCAGATTATTTTCACAAAAATATTAATGAGTATTATTATTATGAGAAAATACACGACCTGCAAATTATAATCACTAGTTTCCTTTTTAAACAACTTTGCTAATATGTGAGCACTGATAAAGGGCCAATGGTGCCCACAGATCATAATTGTATTTAGTCTCTGAAGCACATTACTCAATTTAAGTGCATTTTTTCACAATGACTCAAATAAAATAAATAATTACATGTGAATTGTGTAAAATAAGAAAGGTGTATTCTTCTTTGATGACAACCTCGATCAGACTAAGCATATTTCAGCTGCTGTGTTTATTGCCACAGATCCGGACTGGCAGCCAAACAATGCTAACATTTCGACCTGTCAGCGCCAAGATGTCTTCGGGTTTGTTTTCTGCTTTCTGCATCTGTCGTCTTGGTCTTTTGCCATCGTCTGCACCGAACCCCCAGAGCTGTGTTTTACTCCACTCTAAATCAAGAGCTTTACCGTTAGCTTAAAAGTGCTTTTGCCTATTAGCTTTCATTTGTGTTGTATTTTAAAAGCCAGGCCTTACTGATCTTCCTTGTAGGTCTGAATGAGTTGACAGTACTTTTTAAATCCTTGCCGTTTAATTTCCTAGATGTTCCAGAAGTCTTAGTTGGGTGAAATTTGCGAAACAGGGGGATTTGAGGTTAGCACGTTAGCTTTCAATCCCTACGTTCACATGCACGCCAGGAAAACTGGATAAGTGGCCTAGTCCAATCGAAACAAATTTAACAAAATGCATGTAAACCCGGTAGGTACAATTGAGGCATTCTACTGCACGCGGTAAGAAAAAGCTGTTAAGATATTAGATATGTGTTTCGACATATACTCACATGCTTTGTTTAGCGTTCATTTTCAGGTGCGAGCTCGGCTTTAGAAACACCTTTTTCAGAAGGTAAATGGACACTTGTGAAGACCACCCCAAGCACAGCCAATCAGAGCGCTGCGTCCGGCTCTAACTTCCAGTGTGCGAGCAGTGGTGTCATTTTTGTCACAAAGTGCTGCGTTTACAAGATAACAGAAAACACAAAATGTACCAACTCACAAAAAAAAAAAAAAAAAACTCGGGTTGCTTTAACGTAAATGAGATGTCGCTTATCTATGTTTGCAACAGTGTAGCTACATTTGTGATTGCCGTTTTTTTAGTAGTAGCAATTATAGCTACAAAGTTTTGTTGATGCTAATGCTAAATGACTAGATATCCTTAAATGTTTCTCAGCCGTTGCTAGCATTTAAAGGAGACCTACCCAACTTTAAAGTGTTTTAACCATATTATAATTGACCCCCCCTCCTATGAAGTTGTAATTAGATTCATGGATATTTTAGTAATTATTACTTTTCAACAGACAATCAATTTTTCTTTCTTGAATGGAGAATTTTTTGCACAGATGAAAAAAAAAAAATCCTATGAACACTATCGTGAACTGCAGCTCTCCAGAGAGCAAGGTAGCCTAAAGTGCCTACAGAAAACTGAAAATAGCTGCAACTTTCAACCCAGAAATAAGCTGACTTGTTTTTTTTTTTTTTTTATCAATATTGCAATTTAAAATGTCCAAAACATAACATAATGATCCATGGGTGTAATAGATTAGAACTATATGGCAGTCAAATGCACTTCAGGTCTTTTTTATTGGTTCTTTTAGCTGCACGTAGACTGGGACAAGAGTGGTCTGATACATTTTGGGGCAACGACGATTTAAGTTTGGTTGTCTGGCGCACTTGGACTTCCCTGTGCATGTAAACGCAGTGCATAATACAACACAGCATGTTTTTCTCACGAGGTAGGATGCAACCTTTTGTATTCCTATTTATCTCTTTGGCCTCTTGAAAAGCCTCCCTGTCCCTGCTTAGATAGCGCTGCCAATGCTCGCTGATGTCATCCCCCTGGCGTGCCGTGATTGATGCGCCCGCTCCGCACTACGGTGGAAGGCGGGGGTCGGAGGTTGAGGGGATAACACTACATTTCTCCCCCCCCACCAAAGATAGAGACACTCAAACGTTAGCAAAAGCCAGCGTGCGGTCGTACATACCCGCTGCTGCTCAGTGTGCTTCCCCTAACATCGCGGCGCCCTGCAGGTGTTCCGTTTTTTGATGTTTTTTTTTGTTTTTTTCTGAGGTGTTCGCCGCTCGGCCAGGTTGCCAGGAGATGGCCGCGGCGGCTCTGATTACGTGTGTCAGCCTCATCGCGCCTCTGTGTTCTGTTCCGCATCAGGGCCGAAGGGGGGGGAGAGGGGAGTGTCAGCCGAAAAGACGGACGGGGTTATTGCGAGCACAAGAGTAAGTGTTTCGCAGATAGTTGTGGAGGCGTGCTGAGGTGGACTCGGCAGGGAGCCTTGTCAGCGGGCCAGCTCTGTCCTGGACGCTAACGGCTCTATCAGACCACTTCTCTCGTGTTTTACAGCCGCTCACACCTTAAAGGGGATGTCACGCTTTGCAATGCTCTGTTTAAGTTATCATGGTCAGTAGTAATTTATGGCGGCAATGTGATCCATATGGAGTGTTGGTCAATTCCCCGCTCAACTGTGCTACAGCCTCTGACTCTTTGAATGCTCTCTGGTGTGCTTGGGTTAGTAATCCACATTGTACAGCATGTCATAATAACATCAAGGGCAGTTTGGATCTAGAATCAATATTTCATCTGTTGCCCTAGTATATTTTCAACAATATGGATGGCAAAGATTGTAAAAAAAAGAAAAAAAGTGCACATTATGGACACTTTGATATGAAAGCGAGGCTGCCAATCTGCACCATAGTGGGTGAAGTGAGTGTCTTGCCGAATGACAAAAAAACAGTGAACAGTGGTTCACTGGGATTCCTTGATGGAGGCTATAATCAGTTCTGTACCAACAGAAACCAGTTTCTCAATATCTGACTACCACTAGTTAGACACAAAAACTACTACTGTAATAACTACTGGACTGTACTTCAGCTGTACCAGAAAGTATCAGTATGCAAATAATGAATGGAAATTATATATCTATTATACATAGCAATATTACATGTTCCACAAAACTATATGTGTTCCACTATACACAGGTACACTAATACTACTTTCACAAGCAACACATCTCATTATGTACAAAGTACCCATTATTAAACAGTGAGCAGTTAATGCAGGAGAAAAGTCCTCATCAATGTGACTTTTAAATAGCCTGCCTCCCAGAGGAGGTGATTATTAGCTCCAGATCAATATCATTTAAAAATAAACATCCACACTGACACAAAGTCAATGTTCTTTCTCTGAATGTGTAAATGAGTAAACTCAGCCATGTGCGTTGGGCACATTATTGACATACTCACAATTAATTAGAGCTGCTTTGATTCAGTTCATTAAAGGCACACTATGTAACTTTTCTGGTAGGGATCTGTCGCCAGTATGTTTCCATGGAGATGTTTTTGCTTTGTCTGACATGTTCCACATTATGGCTATATACACACACACACATATATATATATATATATATATATATATATATATATATATATATATAAATATATGTATATACTCACACCCACACATATATATATCAAAAATACCCTGAAACCATCGCTCCATGCACTGAGATGTAACGTGGCCTGGTGGTGTCACCGGCCTGTCTCCATGGAGATAAATATGTTTAATGCCATACTGTGGAACACTCCAGACCTATAAGGTAAACACTCTTTATTTCTTCTAAAATGCATTATTGTCCTTTAAAACAGCACTGTGGAGCCATGTTTGTGTTTATTTCCACCTGTGCGCTGACATGCCAAGTGCTGTCAGAGGAGCCGAGTCCAGCGCGACACAATCAGTAGCGGCCCCTGCTCCTTTTCACTGTGGTCCGGCGACTGAGACGGAACATGAGGCTGGGATTGAGCCGCATTGATCTGTCCTCCTCTGCGTCTCCCTGGACCGCTGAAACCATTAACCTCGCTGCCACTGACACAGGAAGCAACAACACACTATCTTTGAGAGGTTAATTAAAAATAAAAGCACAAGGGGGAAGGCCAGGGGCTGTATTCACCAGGGAAAATGTACTGACTTCCAAATGAGCTCACTCCAATGGCTGCAGCAATGGCTGATATTCATGCATGGGTTTCAGCTTCCTGTTCATGGGTTGATGTGTTGAGGACTTTCGCTCATTCAAAAGATATATTTTGTTTCGAATTGTTAATTGTTAAGGCAGATGTGTGAGATTTCCATCACTCTTCAACCCATGAATCGAAGGCTCTCTAACTTTAAAAGACAATGAGCTAAGATATAATAATCAGAATAATAAGAGGGTGAGTCAAACAAGATGAAGCCAAAACAACCAAACCAAAACCAACATGGCCGACAAACATACTCAGGCTTGTATGTTTGAAGAAATACCAATGAGTTTGTTTTTCAAAAACAAGCACATTGAGGCGCTTTGTACATTTGTGGACAAGAAAGATGATTGGATTGTAACACACTTTAGATATTTCTGCTTCTTCCGCTGTTGAGACGCTTCGACCAATTAGCGTGAAGTCTTTTTTTTATCCTACAGACGGTCCTGATTGATTCATGTGTTGAACTCAATTCAGACTAGTGCTACATACTGTATATCAATCTGTGAGCCTGGTTAAAAATGTGCTGCAATTCTGTGGAAGTTGGGAGACATGTCTTGCCCAAACAGACTACAAACATAAGCAGTGAAATGGGCCACCAGCCCTCACTGTTCCAATAATCTGAATGTGAATGACTGATATCATTTTGTTCCAGCCAACCTATAGATAAAGTTGGCAACATGTCATGATGGGAGAGTTACCTACCCTAGTTACCCCAGAAAAGTAAATGTACGTTCTTTGTAGATGTTAAAATACAGCAGTAAAATCCATCATCAAGAAGGCCCAGCAGAGGATGTACTTCCTGCGGCAGCTGAGGAAAGCCAAGCTGCCGGCGCAGATGATGGTGCAGTTCTACACGGCCATCATCGAGTCCATCCTCACCTCCTCCATCACCGTGTGGTACGCTGGAGCCACAGCCAGGGACAAACAGAGACTACAGCGCATTGTGCGCTCTGCTGAGAAGGTGATCGGCTGCAGCCTTCCATCTGTCCAGGACCTGTACGTCTCCAGGACTCGGGGACGAGCAGGTCGGATCACAGCTGACCCTTCTCACCCTGGACACGGACTATTTGAGCCACTTCCTCGGGCAGGGAGGCTACGGTCCATCCGGACCAGAACCTCCCGCCACAAGAACAGTTTCTTTCCCTCTGCCGTTGGACTCATGAACACTTTGTAACACCTGTCACTTCAACAATAATACTATTTAAGAACAATCTATTTGCACTACTCATTTGCACATTGCACTATCTGCCAACTGTACATTCTGTATATAGTCTATCTTAGTCTATTTTATTCTTAATTTTATGCATGCCTTTTTATATATTTTTTATATTTTATCCTTTGCTTTATGTTGCACCTACGCCGAAGCAAGTTCCTACGTTTGTGAATTTCACTGACAATGGCAATAAACAATTTCTGATTCTGATTCTGATTCTCTAATATCACACAAAATATAGCAGTGCTGCAGAATTAGGCACCAGCTACATGAGCATTCTTGGATATTTATACAAATGAGGACCACTTTATTCTTCTCCAGGTCTCCGTGTCTGTATTTGGCCCAATACATAGTTCACCTTTGCTCTTATTGTTGTTGAACTGTGGGTGATAGCAGCTCCTCTGCAATAAAATGAATGGACTGCTTGTTCCCTCGGAGGAACAGAGTAACCGAAAGTTACACAGGCATTTCAAAGCTTTGGATGCAAATAAATATATAGCACATTCTTTATTGACTTTGATTCTCCAAGAAAATGCTCATTTTTCCACTATCAATATGAACCTTCGGTATACAGTCAATCCATTAGTGTCAGCGCATTTAAACTACCCCAGCACCTCCCGTACAGTGCACAATAACATTGGCAGGCATTATCCAATGAAAGGCTGAGATCCCATCAGCTCCTGTCAGTCAACGGTGCCTTTGACAGCTTCAGGACAAACAAACGCTTGTGTTTAAATGTCAATAAAATGTCAGAGAAGCTTGGCGTTACGAGGCGGACCGGTCTGTTTCAATCAGGCTGTTTCGGAGGACCTGGACCTGCGGACAGTGACACAAAGTGAGACCAACATTCTGGCTTCTGTACCGCCGTTTCTCTCTTCAATTCATACATTCTTTATGAATCTGTTATTGCAAAGTCTCATTATGTTCGTATTGAAGCCGGTGTTCTTTGGTTTCAATATTGCGTTCTGTTACAAAAGACATCATTTAAGAGAGCGCTTGATTGGATTACGGCCTCACAAAGCAATGCGTCGCGTTATTAGCTCGCTGCGGTTTGTTTACAGCGTAAGTGGGTTAGCGGTTGGCGGCGGCGGCGGATTGTGATGCGGATCAGCTTGATGGGCCTGTTGAGCGGTGTTATTGCGCTGTGCAGTCCGGGGAACACAGGGGAAATGATGCTCCTCCTGTCAGCAGCACCGGGCCCCTTCCGAAGCTGGAGCTCGGGGTAATTACTGGCACGCTGCTGACTCAGGACACACACGGTACAAAGAGGGTCTGGGGTACCACACACACGCGGAACAATAAGGATTCATGGCTAGGTTTGGAGGTAAGGAAGAGACGTACTAAGATGGGGTAGGGTATTGTTGCTGGGATGGATATGGCAGTGGTCAGTGTACTGGTCCAAATAGAGTACATCCGTTGTCCTGACAGTTAGCCCAGTCACCGAAATGTTGCAGACAAGATCTCAGCTCCTACTTTGTGTCCTTGGGCAAGAAACTTAAAGGCGATGTACATGATTGTTTTTTAATACATGAAGCTACTTGAAAAACAACAAGTCCGTTGGAAGGTCTTACCAAATGCCTTCCAAGTATGCTAAATATTGGCCGTGATGAGTTTATAGCTGCTTTTCACAACGCTCTGAAGCCACAGTGTTTCAGTCACGTTAAAGCTAACGACAACTAGCATGCTATCTGCGCACTTCCTGCTTACTAAAACGCTCTACAATTGGATGTAGACAGCGCACAATGGACTAATTTTGACCTGAATAGATGCATTTACAAAATTTCTGCAGATTTAACTTTATTACCTGAAGAAAATTATATACAACCTCTAGAACCTGCCTTGCCTCAAGTGTCTGCAAAGGTGAGTGTATGAATGTTTGGTCAAATGGGAGGCTGATTGGTTTCTAGATGTAAAGCGCTTTGATTATTGCCGGTCAAGACCAAACACTTTTTCAAGACTTTAAAAAGTCTTAAGATATGGATACACATTTTGCAATAAATGTGATTGACAAGTGGGTCATTTATGTCAAAATAAGCATGGCAGCTTGCAAATGAAAAAGAAAGCATTGAGAAACAATGTGGGTTTGTACCAAATCAACGAGCAAAGCACTAAACTCTGTAAATCTGTAAATAAAGGTAGTTGTAGATTTCATCTTGATTGTTACGCGGATATTCAAGAGAGACACGGATTGCAAATAAGTTGTCGTTCTTGGATCATCTCAAAACTGAACAGATTTCTGATCCGCTCCTGTATTTGAGCAGAAAGTAGCGCCCATTTGCTAGACCCTTTACTATACATCAAAAAGGTTTGTTTCAAAATGCAAATTGAAAACGGAAAAATAATTCATAGCAAGGACTTGACGTTAAGAGCAACACAAGCCCAGATAAATATGCCAGATGCAAGCAACCACACATGAGTTTGAAACTTAGTAGATGGAATAAAGCGTTAAACTGCAGTCACTTAGAGTTGAGATAAGTTATAAGTAATAATAATGTTTTTGTTTTTTTTGGACAATTACTCTATAAGCGATTAATGTGGATAAAAATGATATTTCACTCAGACATCATATGAAACTTTGAATACTTTGATTTGAACCACTTATTTGTTTTACTGTTGTAATATGTGAGCTGCTGTATCCATTCATTTTCCTTGTGGATCAGTAAAGTCTAAATGATAAGGGAACAAGCTCAAATGAGTCTTAACTGAAGCTTTCTATTTTAAGTGAAGATATACATACAAACTGAGACAGATAACTGAAAGAAAATGAGAAACGGTTGAGGTTATCATGTCTAAAATTAGAACAAAACACATCTGCAGAAGTTCGTAACAAAGTATGTGCTTGACAGTGCCAGAATTTCAATTAGTGTGTGCCAGAAAGTTTCATTTATCTCTCTAAAAAGATGAGGAGGAGTGCCATCTGCTAGACTTCCAGCTCATTCATCCACGGTAAACTAGATCTGACAAAGAAGTGACAAATTATCAAGGAAAAAATGACTGTTTGAGGCTATCACTTAATGAGAGACTACATATTTCCTCCTTTGTCTGAGGTTCCTTAGACAAGAGTGTTGACATTATACGTTGCTTGTAGGAATTTTCTAACCATTTTTACTATTGTTGTCCTCAAATATAAGTATATGCTGATTTAGTTTTTATAATCATAATTGTAACGTTGATTTATTCACAATTACGTCAAATGGACTGCTTCACATGGTGCTGGTCGCTGCAAGAGCTCGTTCAGCAACAGACTGTTACTGGTGTCACGCTCAAACTGCTCAACTCCGAGCTGTAAAAGCCTCATATTCAAGTCATTCAGTATCAATAGTCATGCAAAAATGTAGAATTCAAAATGGAAATTAAAATGTCTAAAAAAAAATTGCGTTTTTTAAATACATTTTATTTCTATTTTTGAAATTCCTTGTTTATATTTTAGGTTTTCAGCACATATTTTTACTTTTTTTTATTAGTTCAAGCAAGAGGTTGAAAGAAAAAAATGATAACCCTGGTAAAATTGATCATTGTCGAGTAGTATTGATGGATTTTAGTACCACACTCATCGGTATCGGTATCAGATTGATATTGCAATATTTGCCATAGCATTATTTGGTGTTAGATCGAATAAAAAAATCAGTGTCATCATCCCTCATGTTCTTCTGCAATGATAAATGAACATTTAAATATGTAGATATATTGTGAACGTACTTTAGTTAAGTTTAATGTAAATGTATTTTGTTTTTACTGATTTAGATTTATTATATTTTATTTTTACTGTGAAACTGATATTTGTATTTAGCTTTTTTTTTTATCAATAACATTATTTCTTTTTCTGCTCGGATTCATGTCTGTAACCTTTGGAGATGAATAAAAAAATTCTTATTCTGTTGATTTATTTTTGCGTCAGAAAGCAGAATTTGTGTTGCCAAATCTTACACGACTAAAACCAGTATGCATCCAGAACGCCGGTTACGACAATTCTTTTTGCAATCCTTCCCGGTGGAAATGAAATAAAAATGAATTTGTCTTTTTTATTTTTTGGTTTATTTTACATGCAATAACGCGTCATGCAAATCCCTGCCACCCGTGGGGCCTGAAGTATCTCCAGTCAGTCAGATCGAAGGCCCGTCCCCGCTCTCTCCGATGAAATCATTCCCAGGTTTATTAGCCTGTGGAAATTGGCTTCAGTGGGAGGCAGAGATGATTTGAATACATGGCCGGGTGTCCTAGTGTTCATTTCGATGTTGTCACTTAGAGGCGGGAGGAGCTCTTGCATTGTGGCTGTGACAGGATTGGCTTTGTGTGTGATGAATGGGCCTGTCACAGACGCTGACAGCTTTGTGTTCAATACATGTGGATGTACAATACGCTCTGCATCCCCCTGACAAGCTGGAGGCTTTTTGTCCCGATAATCTCCATATCGTTTCATCTGCGGCTGCTTACGGCCCCTGTGGTCACCGAGGGCTGTGCCACGGTGGCTGTTCCCGGAATGTAGAAAAAAGGAAAAGAAAATAGGATACGGAGCACATTTGGAGTTTGTAATCTTTCAAAGTGACATCATTGTTAAGTTCAGGGTGGAATTTTTAAATCTATTCTGGACATACAACTGTATGTGTGTCAAATAAATAGCAGCATCCACATGACAACAACTCTGAAGGGGTACGTCAGTGTTGTTAATTCATTGAAAAACATATCCGGGATAATGTTTTGCTTAAAGCTGGGTTACCCCACTTCTTTTGTTGTAAATCAGTACATGTTGTGTTTTCCACCAACGAGTATCTTGTAAAAGCAGCACTATGACACTAAATTAGACCACTGCTGTGTTGTCTGTGACTGATAATAAAGTATTTTATTTTGTCAACCAAGAATTAAGGATGAAAAGCAGAGTTCTGATTGGCTGTGCTAGGGCGGGCCACCCCAGTTTCACCTTAATATTAAAAGCTGTTCTATAGCTGTATATGTGAATATTAACATGACAAAATCAGGTACTCCAGCTTTAATTAATACATTTAGTTTAAGTCTGTATTCTGTGTGGATGTGTTTCTTAAATGAAAAATTCTCCCGCAAGCACTTCCAAATTGCTTAAATGTCTTTCTCTCATTTTTTTCTTTTCATTTTATAAATGTGCAATGTTTGTATGATATATTTGTACTACCATTTTGTAAATCCTGTCATAAAAGATTAAAGAAAGAATTTTTGCTGGTTACAATAAAAAAAATATATATATATGTTTTTAAACAACACAAATAACAGAACAGAACTTAAACCAAACACAGAAAAAGAAACATCTAAACACTTACAATCTGGTCCGAAGTCTGTCAAATTTATCCATTTAAAAATTAAGTCCAAATGTAATTGTATGATATATTTGTACTACCATTTTGTAAATCCTGTCATAAAAGATTAAAGAAAGAATTTTTGCTGGTTACAATAAAAAAAATATATATATATGTTTTTAAACAACACAAATAACAGAACAGAACTTAAACCAAACACAGAAAAAGAAACATCTAAACACTTCCGAAGTGTGTTAAATTTGTCCATTTAAAAATTAAGTCCAAATGTAATGTCACTCATAATTTGGGCCCAGCCCTTGATTGTTGGTTCAATTTCTGTCATCTTTTTTTGTGATGGCCCTTTTCCTTGCAGCCGAAAGTTATGCTCCAAATGTATCCATTTGTTGTGTCCAAAGCAGGACTTTTGAGGCCCAAATACATACTGTAGGGATGCCAATGCCTAAAACAATCTGCAGCGCTCTCTTAATCTCAGTCCAGTATTTCTGAACAGTCCCAAAACACATTTATTACATGTCATGAGTTGGAGGCTACATTGAGCAATGTTTAAAACATAGTGATATATCCTCATTTGTTTTTCCAGCGTTGCCATACACTTAACAGTCATCTGTGTTGCTCTCATTTGAAAAACTACACTCCTCCTGCCTGAAGTCGGACTGCTCATGGGTAACAAAAACCTTATGTTTCAATGTTGCTATGTTTTATACAGCCAGACTGACCTGCTAATTTTAAACCCACCACACATTAGACTGCAGATGATGACAGCTACAACATGGAAAATGGTAAGTCCATCGTAAATTCACTTGACACTGAGGAAATCGAGGCATTTATTCAAGTGGTGTGTTTCAGGAAATCAGCTCGAAGGAAGTCCGTGGGTAACTTTTAAAGCACAGGGCTGACCACTGCTAGCTCACCTATAGTCCCACTAAATCCCTAATACACTGCAGGCTAAAGCGCTTTGGCAGACATGTCCAGGCTAAACCACGTCTTAAGTACGATTTTACCTCAGGAAGGGACAAATAAAACATAGTTAAGGGCTTTGACAGGCCGAGCGGCTGGGAGGTTTTCTCTGTGGATTCATCGCTCATGAGTGTGAGTCTTAATATGAACTACTGAAGCTCAGTAAGTTATGGGCGCTGCGCAGGCCAAGACCTTGCATAGTGTTTTCACTCCCTTTATATTTATGCCTGCCTCGCATATTTTGGTTCTCACAATTTTATGCTTTTGTGAGGTTTAAAATAAGCAGCAGAAGTGTAAGTGAGTCAGGTAAGGATAAGACACCAACAAGGAGCTGATTGAAGCACCTTGGTCTGATTATGAAGTTTGTTGGTTTTTGTCAGCGGTGGAAGAAGTACTCAATTTTGTTACTTAAGTAAAAGTACAGATACAGGGTAAAAAGCAAATAAAAAATCTACTTAAGAAAACATTCTGAAGTATCAGTTTAAAAATGTACTTAAGAAGAAGCGTAAGTAAGTAAAAGTATATCACAGGAAATTTGAGAAAGGGGGGCATTAAATGTGGTGATTTTGACGAGAATTGTGCTGATCTTTGGTTAACAAGAGCAATTCCAAGCAATGTATACAGTTTTTTAAGTGTATTTCATGCATATACACAGCCTGTCCAAAAAACAAACAAAAGCAAATAGGTACGAGCTTCCTATTGGATAACTGCTGCATGGGTGATTGTCTTCCAGCTACAACACTGTATTTAAACCCAACCCAACTGATGCAGTGAGTTTCTGAAACAACCATGTGGAAAGACGAATCCCGAGGTCATGGAAAAGATGTCAGTGTGTTTGAGAAGAGGCAAATCATTGATAACGAGCAGAGAAAACATCTAAGGAGACCCAGAACCCTATTAACGAAATAAATGAAAGAATCTTTGGGATGTGCTGGAGAAGGCTTTGTGCTGTGGTCACACTCTTCCATCATCAATACAAGATCTTGGTTAAAAAAAAAAGAATCCAACACTGGAATGAAATTCATCTTTAAACATTGCAGAAGCTTACTGAAAGAATGACGCCACAAATGTGCGCAGCAATCAAAGTTAAAGGCTCTCTCGTTATAAAGCTCAGTTCATGCACAAGCAACCCAAAATGCTTCACAAAGACAATTCAGCAAATTGAATAAGTTACAACAATTCAGAGCAGAGAAACTAAATGCTGCCTTACTTTGCTTGGCCCTAACTCTTGGTACACACAACAAACCTACCCCGGTGGACCTAAGAACCCTTTCTATGTCAATTAGAATGAGCATATCTTGTATATATTTTGGAGCATGACCATTTAACGCCTTGGACACTATGAGTAAAGTGAATTGATTGTGGTTGTGTCTTTTTGTTTGGTCAAAGCCAGCACTTGAACTCAACCTTTACGCAGAATGCCATCACCAATGTACTAGAAATAACCCCTAAAACCATACGGAAATTACTCTCTACATTTCAGTCGGGATACAAAATGTAGTGGAGCAGAACGTACAGATACCTGCTCTCGAATGTAGTCAAGTAAAAGTAAAAAGTGTCCACTCTAAAAATGTAAAAGTAAGGTACAGATAGCAATAAAGTGTGCTTAAGTATAGTGCATTTGCTTTTGTGCTTTGTTACTTTCCGTCAATGCTTTTTGTTGTTTAGTTTTTTGACCATTACATTTCACAAATATAGTACACAGGTTGGTTGCTTTGACTGACAACAGTAAGCAAACCACCCAGATTCAACTTTGACAGTGGAAAAGTCTTAAGTAGAAATATCTATTAAAATCCTCCCTACAAACAGAAGGTCTTGATAAGAATTTACTAGCTGGATTTAAACACACAACATGTTCCAGAATGCACCGCAGCCAGCCTTAGATTTAACGCACGCAATTAGTGGCTTGTATTTCACTAATGTGGGGGCATTAATAATTTCACAAAGTGTGTAACAATGGAGTCGTGATGTATGCGCTAATAAACTCCGTGGTGTTTGTCTTCTCCCGCTGAGTTAATAGGGCCTTCAGCCGCACCGTAATTTGCAGCATATTTCAGCCGTTAATCACAAAGAAGGTGAAGTGTCTGTCTTTACGGTAATATGACGTTTCAAATGGTCATCCAAGCAGGCACGTAGCAGCGGGAGTTACAACAAATCATTTCTCCCTTCTCCTCTGGGGGTCTAATCACACGTCAGCTGATTACACGTCTAGAAAATGCACAGTGAGAGAACAGAAAACGGGACGCGTGAACATAAACAGGACACTTCATGGTTCTTGGTGCGAGGGATCTAACTTACGGTGGTTAAAACGGAAGGAAGTTCTGTTCATTTTGAAAGTGTTGGTGTGATCTGGGAAATCTGGGAAAACCTTAAAACATGCACTTAGTCATGGAGTTCCACAGGGCTCAACGTTAGGGCCAGTACTCTTTATTGAACTTTTTATAGCTATGCCTGTTGAAGCCAAAACTTTTAATGTTGGGCAAGATAAGATAAAATAAGATATTTCTTTTTGATCGTACTTAGTATTTTGGTTATTAAGGTATGGAGGAAAGATTTGCTCTTCTGGTTGATGCGAGTCATAGATTGCTTTACTTACTTTTTTTTTTTTTTTTTAAATAGCCCATAGTTTTACCTACTTTGACATTGTTGGTGTAAATTATGTTCCTGGTTGGTTATTAATACGTTTTTAAACTATCAGAAAAACGTTTGTGTGTGTGTTTGCGTTTTGTGTCTGGCCCATCGACAACGGCTGTTGTGATTCTGGGTGCGACAGACATACATTGAAATTAATGGAATGGAACTGATATGGAATGGAGCACTATTTTTATTTTGTGTTTCTTCATACTGACACTTGATTAAAACAATAACAAATATTTACCCCAGGTGCTAACCACCAAATGAAGTAATATTTATAAAAGCAGTGATACATGTCTCTAAGTTCATATTTTCATAGCAGGGAAAGAGTGAATGAAATTTACATTCTACATTTTTAAATGTTTTATATCTTTATATTTTGTGGTTTTCAGCTTAATGTTTATAGGTGATGTTTTGAGGACTTTACCCCTTCAAAAGATACAATGTTAGTGCAACAGTGCTAGATTTCCAACACTCTGAAACCCATAGATTAATATCTGATTTGAATAAATGATATTCACCTTATTCTGCCCCGCCCACTTTTCCCTCTTTTTACTTCAAATCTGCACTTTCACTGTATTGGACTCCCTGTGTCATTTCACTTGACTGGAGAACGAGGGAATAGTCTTAGTGCTAAAATACTATACAATGTAAACCAGATGAATTGTGCAAAAGGTTCACAATGTCATTTTCAACATGTAAACAATGCATCAATTACCCGAGCGGCCTGAAAATAGCTCTGTAGTCATTGTAGAACTTATTTGCTGATGTGATCGGCAGCTCTATTTTAACTAGTACAGCCAGAAGGAGGATTACGACGGATGGTGGCGCTCACGGCAACTTCTGGAATAAGGCGAATTGCAATTTTCAAAAGTGTTTTTCTCTTATGTTATCTAAAACCACTGTCCATTTTACATGTGGCACCAAAAGCCTCTTCTTTGTTGAAAGGTGAAGTCCAATACTTTAAAATTTCCAAGTGAATCTTATCATTGTTTTCGTACATAATTATAACAATTCATATTTTAAAAAGGTTCCAGAGCTTGGCAGATCTTCGGGCATTTATTAAAACATAGTATTCCAGTATAAGGACACGTCATTATTTGAGCACTAATCAGGATGTGAGGTCATTTCCAAGAGCAGTATAGATGCGCATGTTGCTTCATTATTCTGGCCTTGATGATTACTGAGGGCTCCCATGGGGGACAAGGTAATTGAGCCTGTGTTATCTTATATATAAAGCACAGGTCAAAGGCCAAAGTGCTCTGTATAATTTAGCCCGCTCCATGAGGTCGCACTCGCGGTGGGAAACCAGCAGCTCCATCCATCTTGGATAAAGTTGATTGGTCCGTGGTCAGCAGTCCAAGTATTAGGAAAGGTTGAGGAGTAATATAATCGCAGAACAAGAAATACATGTTGTTAGAAGAATATATATTATCTACTATTATTTTAGATTACAATGTATTGTTTGTGTTCTTGTTTAACTGTATTAATCATATGCTTTGAGTTGCAGTAACTCTCATAATCTCTAAAGATACATGCAATCAGTGGAGTGCAGAAGTGAGTGACCCACTTCTGCTGCGCTGCCGCCTTAACGAATGTCAACTTCATGATAAACTGATTTATTTTCCTTATATGGATTTGTTTAGATACATGATGTATTTTTCCACTCTCTGTCATGGTGTGTTCCCCTCCCTTTAGGACAGAGAGTGACATATGTAACTAGGGGTGTGAGAAATTAATAAAAGCATGGTGAAGCGGCAGAGAACTCAGAGCGCACCGAGTGAATGTACTCAGCGATGTTACTGGGTCTTTTCTCTGTCCGCTCTCCTTGCAAGCAAAACTAAATACTCTGTCTTGTCTTCCTTTCCTTGTGTGTTTACAGTAAGTTGGGTTTAACCAGCATCCAACACATTGTGTTCTAAAGTAAGAGGGAGAAAAAAAAGCATGAATTCAATCGGGTTGGTTTGGGGTCATGGTCTTTTCAATAGTAATATCGCCACTTAATTCACTTATTCTTTATCCAAATCTGTCGAAAATTCTGCAAACGTATTACATCTTAATACCGCAGTCAGTGAGAATGCTAATGCTAATTGGTGTATGTGGAATTTGCGTAAGAATGGTTAAAGTTAAGTCTGTGTTCTATGTACAAAGAGCTGTGCATTATCCAGGTTTAACGCTTCGGTTCTTTGTTGTTTACTTCTGACAAACAGCATGAAAGTGCTTGCAAAACTTCCGAGCAGTGACAGAAACTACACATTTTCCAACATATTCATTCTATTATTTGCAAATTTATTAGTTAACCTTATCGAACAGATATTATGCAGATGACATCACAGCATTCTGGATTTTAGCCATCAGTGGCCGATACCCAAGAGAGTCATTGATGAGTAATGACATTTTCTCCTGTAAATGGTCAATCCACAACTAAAATGTGGCAAAGCTGCTACGTTCTAAAGGTCTACGACTCTGCTAAATATTTAGTTTGTACCTGACATCTAAAAGAAGAAAATCAAGTAAACCGTAGTAGAAAACCAGATAAACAACAGGAGCACTTCAGCGACACTCACATTTATGACTAAAACAGACTTTGGGATCACACACAGTTGAACTTAAGACCTTTTTCTCCAAGTGGTAAGGAAATGAAATTGTTGTGCAGCAGTTTAAGTGTCCTAAATCTCCAACTACCGTTATCAAACAAGCTAGCTAAGCTCTGCACAGTCGGAGCAACAACGGAGAAACTACTTTCAGTTTCCATTTGTATGAAGTAATTTTGACCAAAACAAGTTCTTCACAGAAAAACATAAAGATGAAACAAAGCAAAGAAACATTTTATCGGTTGTTGAGGAGCATTTTTCAAAATTAAAATGTCGGAGCATAACCTCTATTATGGGTAACATAAATGTTTTTTCTGCTCAATATTGAACTTTTTTTAGTTAACTTAAATTACATACATAACTATGCTCAATCGAAATGAACAATAATAAATATACATTATAATTACACTGTTATTAGCCTTAGTAAAGGATGAACAAATAGTTAATTAATTAATAGATTCAGGGGTCAGTGGCGGACCTAGGTATTTTGGGGCTCAAGGCAAAATTAAATACAGGCCCTTCCTCATCAAGCGTGATTTTCTGTCATGTCTCTTCAGTTGTTTTTGAAAGGAAGCTTTTTTTTATGTATGGTGGCCGGACTGGTTCATAAATTTGGGGTGGCAAGTGAACGCATCAAATTTCCCCAGAAAAAAATATTTAAGAAATCCAACCATATTTCCCATATGTTGGTGCTGCTGATTTAAATACATAATATTAATCTGTAATTTTACATTGTTATATTTTATTTACTATTTAGCTTTTCTGTGGTATTTAGAGAATATCAATCAATTTTAGAACCTTGAGTCTATGATAATCAGGAAAGATCTTTTATAGGGGGCCCATTCAGGTTAGGGGCCCCAGGTAATTGTGCTCTGTTGCCTTATGGTAAGTCCGCCACTGCAAGGGTAAGGAGTTAGGGTCACAGTATTAATTAAGTAGTTACTAAGCTTGAATGAGTCTTAAATCATGAATTAAGTCTTTGTTCATGCTTTAATGAGGCAAATTAAGGCGTAGTTATTAAAAAGTAGTACCTTTTTATGTCATATGCTGCATAAAATGACTCCTGAGTGCGTTTGGCGTTAATAATGAAAAGTATTCTGTTTGATTTAAGTTCTAATGTGAACGCATTGCCTGCTTTTGTTGTTCTCAGTTCAAGCTGACGGTGTCACTTTGTTGTGGTTGTAATTCTATCTGACCCTCTGCTCTGGATGACATCACAATATTAATGTGTCTTTAAGCAAAAACACAGTTGAACCGATTGTGTATTATACCCCCATTTCCATGCGTTCTTTTTAAACTTCTGCACAAGTTACCACACACTCCTGTCCTCACTGCCACATACACTTTATCCTAAATACCCTTTGACTTTCCCAGTACCTGATTATTACTCTCCTGTGAGCTGCCATCAGTTTTTTTCTCTCGCACTTTTCCTTTTGGATATATTTTCGTTGCATTAATCCCGTCGATCAGGTGGGTTTTGTCAACGTGTTAAACTTTAATACTTTGGGTCATTTATCTTTACGGTAGAGCCCGGTTCTGTCAGCGACCAGACGAGCCATTTCCTCGTTTGGTTTTTCGGGGAGCAGCAGAAGGAAAGCAGCAGAAATATACGGGGGTTGGAGAAAGGGGTGGCGAACGTTTAATGAAATCCTGATGTGCAAGAGGGGAGAGTGACTTTGGGGATTGAAGACGGGGTGATCGGAGAGGTCGCGACACCATACCATCCCCACAAAAAAACGGCCCGTCTCCAGGGAGGTGCCTTCAGTTAGTCATTTATTTCCTCTTGTTTTAAGCATGTGTTGGAGCTTGTAAAGGATCACACGTGGGGCTGCGTCGGGTGCTCAAGTGGACGAGGATAGAATTGCAGGTGATTAATTTGTGCGCGGGCCCCCCTGGACCGACGGTGCGCCGCTCACGCAAGCATTCGTCTTCATTTGCCAAAGATATGTACAGGGGAAAAAATGACACCGTTTTTGCTTTTTCAAATGTTGGAGAGGGTTTTGAAGGATTGTAAAAAGCGTTTGTTCGTTGCTGTTTGGGGAAATGCAGATTGTGTGGGAATGCTGTGTTGCAAACCGAAAAGCAGCAACGTCAAACAACTATAAACACATGAATGAACATACACATTCTATTTTAAAACAAATAATGAAATGCTATTCAACTGACAGTATGAGTGCTGTGAAGTTAAAGTGCATGTGACAGGTTAGACGACCCGTTTCATTAAATTATAGTGACCATGATTATATTTCAAATTAACTAAACTAAACGCTTTGCCTGTTTGTCCCCAGTTTGGCCATTTTTGCAAAGTTTATAATGTTACTTCCTGGTTGGACATGAACAGCAGATGTGACATAGAGGTAATTCTACAACTGTTACCTAGCAACCAGACTGTAAACAAGGGCCAAAGTCCATATAAATTACGATGTTTTTGTTTTTTTTTACAATGTAAATTGTATTTTCAGTTGTACGTCGCATATTGATGACATCACAGATTCTGCCTGTAATTTTAATATTTTATTTTTCAAATGTTTTTCACAAACTGTAACTTAATGATGTGAAACTATGATAAATATTTACCACAAGTGATCTCCCACCAAACTCATTTATAATTAGAAAAAACAGGAGAAACTGGTGTATAAGTTGCCATTTTCCAGGTAGGCTATTCATTTTCATTCATTTGCAAAAATAGATAAGTGCCCTTTAAAAAACAAAAACAAAACATTCATCATGTGAACTGTCATTCCACTAAATATATTAGAAATTTGTTACAAAGAGAAGGCAAATGTGTTTTGACACATGAATCACATGTTCATCTATATGTTTTTCATTACATCATGTTAAAGTGCTCACTATTCACAGGGTGAATTGGGACTGCCCTGTTGCTCAGAAAAATAGGACTGAGATCAAAAGGGCCCTGCTGTTTTCACCATCGTCATCCCACTGGGCTTCAGAACTATGTATCTGGGCCTCAAAACTCCTGCCATGGACACAATAAATGGATACCTTTGAAACACTTTTGGAAACGGGAAAAAGGCCGGATGAAAACAAACTGCACAAACAATAAACAAAATGTGCAGAGATTTTGTTGGATCTCATATGTTACGTGTGTTTTTGTTGTTGTTTTGTTTTGTTTTTTTCTGTCTCTCTGTTCTGTGTTTTATGTGTTTAGGTTTTAAAGTGGGAAAAACTTAAAATAGAAAAAAAAATACATGAATAAACATAATCAGAGGCTTGCTGTTTATGCTTTGTATAGAAATGTTTTTAAAAATCAAATGTATTTTTCTTTGCTGCAATCAAAATATTATTCCATCCCTCCTTGATAAAAATCCACTGGACATTATTTTCATTAATAATATCTGAAGATGATAACAAAAAACAAAAATGCTTTTCAATAATATTTCCAAATAGAGATGTCTGTTTTTGCAGTTGAACTCTTCAATATTTATTTGACACCGCAACGAAGACAGACATTGCAACGAAGTTCAACAGTGACAGCCCACTGCTTTGTTCCAGAAATAGTTTCCATTCATTTTTCACTTAGGAATTCAAATCAAAATATCGTATACTGTATACTAAATATGGGAAAGCTTGCTTCATGCTAATTAGCTCTGGGGTAAGTAATGAGCACAGGACATACAATTTTATTTAAAATCTCTTTCTGAAACTTTTTAAATTGCTACCTTTTTTTAATACATTTTTACATGTGTTTTTGGGCTGAAAAGAACCGCATTATGAACTTGAGAGTTGCCACAGAGCTGTTTAACATCAGTCGTGCCATTTAATACTTAACATTTGAGTCTTTCTAAAACCCTATGAAAAAAATTCATGAGAAATTTACTTCCGGAACCACGGTAAACAAAACTATGGCCTTGCTACACACTGTGGCTACACATATCATCATCGTCCCTGGTTGAGCTTTGAGATACAAGTAGTTGTTTTATTTTGCTTGTTTTTTGCCATTTGTTTGTTTGTTTTTTCTCATGTAAATATAATAATTATACTTTGTCTCCTAACCATGGCCCAAGATCTGGAGCCACGGTGTGCCTTGAAAAAATGTCACATTTCTTCATGGATTCATTGATTTAAATGAATAATTTACCATTTTAGAGTGCTCTAGGCAGATTCTTCACAAAAACTGAAAGATAAACAGCCATTATTGCCCATTTTAAAGAACCAGACACAATGGCATAGACAATATTTACAACACTTTTTTTATTCTTAAATGGCGTGATTTGGCAGTGATGGTGTACTGAAGAGTAGTTCCAACCAAAAAAGTGTGCTGTGGTTCAAAAAAGGTGGAAAAACACCGGCCTTGCTTATACTGACTTTAACCTAAATTTGCTAAACCCATGCCGCTTTAAAGAGTTGAGCTGGGGTCACGCTTTAAGGCGACTATATGAAAAATTATATGAGTAAAAGCGTTTGTTGAGGGGAAATGGAAACAGCAGTGACACATTCATGAATTGCCTGTGTATGTGCGCTGACAGAAAAGGTCCACATACGGCTGTCGATTTCTCACTAATATTTGTGCTGCTTCTGTTCTGTTATTTGACTTAAGTAACTTCATTAATGCTTTTCCACTTTGGCCCGCTGCCATGCACAATAGTCATTCCTGGGTCTGATTCCACAGCACTGCACTAATTACACATTAATGACACTAATCAGGAGCGGACAAAAGAGCATTGAGTCCAGTCCTGCTTAAACCTGCACATCACGCAGGGCTCTCAGGGAACATTATGGGTTTGAATGTTTACAGGGGATGTTTTAAGGACTTTTGCACATTCAGATGATATAATATTGTATTTTTACTTGTTAAATGTTATGGTAATGGGGCTAGATTTTCATCACTCTGAAACCTTTGAATATAATGTCCGTTTTTTTTGGAGGAGATTTTATTTGTGTTGTAAATATCGTGTGTTTCCATTCGTGCACACACTCTGTAAAATATTTGTATTTTCTTGTTTACAACTGATGCCTTTTTGACGGAAATAGCTTTGTTTTTTTCTTGTGGACTGGGGGAAAAACATTATATTACTTGTATTCAACTGAATGTTAAAAAAGTCAAGAAAAAAAGTCAATTAGACAAAAGTATCAGTCTCAGAGTTTGAAATGACGAAAAACAAAAAAATAAATATATAAAACAAAACAAAAAAAATTAAAACTACAAAAAAACACAAAATAAATAAATCAAAATATAATAATAATTATTATAAATACACAAATACACATATAATAATTAATAAATGTTCATGTCGACCTAATATTAATGTTACTACATAATACTATTATGTCATATTTTCGATGTGAATATTTTCTTTTGATCCAAAGCAAAATCGTCACATTTTGATACGATCCATTTCAAATATAAACTTCCATAAAACCTCATTAACATATATAAATGGGACATAATGTTGTCTAGTTATTTCAACCCCACGTTTTGTTCTTACGCACGCAGTATTTTCCTTTTTGTGACGGAATAACCGCAGGATGACCTGACTGCCCATAGCTGCCAACCCCCGCGGTCCAGCGCTCCCCGACTCCAAGCACTGCCAGCGAGCCAGCGTGCCGTGCGTGCCGTGCGTGTGAGGGAACGCGCGGCCTGGACGTGCACCGGGAGCCAATCACCAGTCCTCACGTCACAGCGCAAACAGCCGCGCGCCGAGCACCTGCCCGACGCTGATGGAGCCGCTTCTTCTTCGCGCCGGGCAGAGCGGGGGACACCGGAATGGGATACGTCGCGGCTCGTTATAGATAAACAAGCTCCTCCCACATGCACGCGCGCATGGAGCAGGTGGAAGGAAGAAGGAAGGTGTGCGCGCGTTTGTGTACGTTTTATTGCCGGTTTGGAACGTGTTTTGGTCAGGATTGGATGCGTTTTGTTGTTTTACGCGTTCTGAGTTGAGTTCAGAAATATCAAAAACAGAAATCTACAAAACGTTGAATTTGATCTTTATTCTTCTTCACAAACCTGCCATATCGATCTCATAGTTTAAAATCCGCTCAACTGTCAATAATCACGCTTTTGGAGTTGAATAGTGGTCAAATTGTTTATTGAGACAGACGCTGAACTTTTTGTTCCATGTGAATAGACCCAACAATCACAGAGGCACGATAAACCATAAACCAGGGCAAAAGCCTGCAATTGTTACCTCAATTTTAAACTGCAGACACGTTAGGACGTTGCAAAGTCACGTGAACACTGCCTATAATTGCCCTTAACGCGTCTATTCTCTTCCAAATCAACAATACGCAACTCGGGCTGAATTCGCTTTGAGCAAACGCGCTTTTACGCACGTGTTCGCCGCTCATTTCGCCCTGCGCTCCCTTCTAAACCCACTGTGCTCCTGATCCAGCGGCGAAACGTGACAGGCGGGCCCCGTGCGCACGCGCCTGGGTCACGGACGTCGCGCAGTATGTCGTGCAGAGGCGGCCGGGGCCATTACGCGCCGCTTTTGGTCGTTCTCTGGCGGCGCTCACAGCTGTTTGGACTCGTTTACCAGAACAGAGCAGAGCGGGGCGACACGCTGCGCACTGTCTGGCAGCTCCACCGCGTTTCTAAACTGCGCCGATGCGAAAAGGAATCATAATAAATGCGCGAAAGTGTTAAAATGTCGATATGTTTCAACACTTGTCCATAAACGTGCCATAAAAATTGATTCAGTTGTGTTTGCTTTTTCGTATTCCTCTTAATTCTTGAGAAATCGTGATGACTAAGCCTGCATATTTCTTTATTTGTTTATTTATTTGAATCTATTGTGTGATGGAGAAAGTTATGATAAATAATTATAGGAATCATAGTCTGGGATTTGCATTTTGTTCTTTTCTTTCTTTTCGTTTTTAATTTTTTTTATTTTTAACTTGAAAATACTCCAAACCGTGTGCACGTTCACCAAAAACAATATTTGCATTTTGGATTTCAGTTTTTCTTTCTTGCAATACACCCCAAACGAACGCAAACAATAAATAACCTTCACAAATAAATGAACATCCAAAATAAACATATAAAATGGCACGTGGATTCGAATGCACCTCACGTTTCTGTTCGACACAAACAAAGAAAAATCACAACTTCGCAACCAAACCCTGCCCTTTGACGTCCCGGGCGCGGGTTAACGCGGATAACCCGAGTCCAAACAAGCACAGAACGGCACCATAGCCTGTGTTCTCCGCCCGCGTAAGTGCCCGGCGCGCGTTCGGAGCCGTCAGTCTCTCGCTTTGGATACGGTGCGTTAATGTCGTGATTAATGGCTGACCTTTGCGGGGCCACTCTCGCTGTTTGCGGAGCCTCACACCATCGCTGTTATTGGCCTTTGAGATTTTCAGAAGAAAGACTTTAATTGATTATAAATGCGGTTGAAAAATAAACCTTTGCTTTTTTTTCCCTTTTTGCCGGTGTTGGGCCCTTTCTTCGCCTTTGAAGGGAAGCAGGCCGCTGATAGGAGCCAACAGCGAGGCGTATCATCCAATTAAAAGCCGTCTGGAGCGCTGATGGATGATGTCAGCTGCTCTGGTTCTAATTAACGTTTAAATTAAGGCACGGGTAAGGAGGAAAGAAGAAGAAGAAGAAGAAGAAAAAGCGTGTACTCGAACGAAGCTTATTGGAGGAGCTGCGTTATAGGATCAGAGCGGTCTGAAAAAGAAGCCGGAGACTAACGAGTTAAAATCGTGATCCGAAATAATCCGAGCTATTTGTGTGAAATCCATCTGAACGTGTTGGAATTGATGTTTGATTTTCTTGCTATTGCAACGTGTGAATGAACATAAAAACACAAGGTCTAATTATTATGGTATTTATATATTTTTTTACATTTCATGGGGAAAAACGATGTACAAAAGTAAAAATATAAATAAATATATGTAAATTAGCAATGTGTGCATTTTGTAACTGGATTTAAAATTACAGCGTTTATGTTTTTTTTTTGTTTTGTTTTTTTGTTTTTTTGCTTTGTTTTTTATGGTTTAATCTCGCATTGATTGACTGAAGGGTTATTTTTTTTAGCATTTACAGTGACATCTTGCCTGAAGGTCGTGGGTTCATGTCAAACAAACAAAAATGTATGTATAAAATTGACTTAAAATAATAAGAAACTAGTTTAATCGCTTCTAAAAACCGAAAAGCACCCACGTTTTTAATCAAGCTCATTACACTTAACTTCCCAAATCGGTAGAAATACTTTTTTACTCGTGAAGTACTTTTTTAGTATACTTCAGTGCTTTTGTATTCATTGAGTGCATTTTTGGCTCATGAAAGGCCTATATCTACTTTTACTTGAGAGACAAAATTGAGTCTTCCTCCACTAATTTATAATGCGTAAAATGTGCCAAATGTGCCAAAATGACGCGTAAATTCAACCCGGATTCACCTTTACGCACGCCAGTCGTGGTCAGCTGCTGTTCTCGCGCGGATCCAGCCCCACTCCGGTCCCACTCCAGAACAGGCCGGACCTCCAGGGCGCCTAATAGAATGTCCTGCTGTTTTAGAGCTCTGTCCCTAAACCAGTGTCACCATATGCTGCTGTTGGCACCGCGCGCACCGCTGCTGTCGGCCTGACTGCCGTCTCCAAAGTGCGCACGACAGGACCGATTTACCAAACACAATACGGATATCGCCTTTCACTGCGTATTGTATATATGTGCCTCTTATGAAACAGAGCTGGTCTAATCCGACGGACAACTGTATCCTTTACTTTTCGATTCACCTTTGGAAAAAACGTGGACATGGAAAGTGTTAATTGTGGCACTTACGAGCACTGGTAGAGCAATTGTCTATTTTCTTGGCTTTCACGTTTTTCTGTGCAGCACTTTGGAAACGTTTCACTTGAGAAAAGGTGCTTGCGAATAAAGTGGATTGGATTAGTGCACGATTAGAGAGAAAAGAAAAAAAAACGCAACAGAAAAAGGTTTGTTTCCACCACGAGGTTGACGTACGTGCACGTCCTCCGGCTCCAGCCTAATTTGAGGTTTAGATTCCAGCTCCCTCCGGTGCGTGGAGCGTTTACGCCACCGGGAGACGTGGCCACGAGTCAGAAGTGTGTTACCTGCAGGACAGCCATGGGGAGGGAAATATACAGAAGAATGTAAAGGCTGTAACGCACAGAAGCACGTCAAACACTTTCTGCAAATGATTCGATTCGTTTACGTTTACAAACAGGCATGTGTGAGGTAGAATGACTGGATATGTGTAAGCAGGCTGGTATCGCATAAAAATGACAGTTTAATTTACTAGCATGCAAGTAGGAGGACAAAAATAACTGTTTCATTTACAAATAGGCAAGAATGAGGACAGAATACGCTTTAATAGTGCAGGTATGAGGTCTAAAAGAACTCCATTTAGGCTTGTTAGAGGTAAAAAAAAAAAAAACACTTAAATTTACAAATAGGCGAGTAGGAAGTCAAAAATAAGTCTTTAATTTACATCAGGCTGGTATGAGGTAAAAGTAACTCTTTAATTTTTCTATTAAACAATTAATGTTTCTTATTATAGGCTAAAACAATTTAAAGCAAAAAATAAATAAAAATTAAAATACCTTGAACACATACGTAAAAATGATACCAATAGGAAAACTAACTAATGCATGTAAGGCAAGGCAAGGCAAGTTTATTTGTAGAGCACAATTCATACACAGGGCAATTCAAAGTGCTTTACATAAACAGGAAAAGTTGCATTAAAATCACAAAACACAAAAAGACACACAGAATCATTTTAAAATCATTTTAAAATAAAGTGCTTTAAAAGAGAAGAGTGCAGATAGATCTTTCAGTCGTATGCACGTCTAAAGAGAACTGTTTTTAGCCTGGATTTAAACATTGTCAGAGTGGAGGCCTGTCTCACATCTTCAGGGAGACTGTTCCAGATTTTAGCTGCAAAAAACTGAAATGCTGATTCCCCATGTTTAGTCCTATTTTGTTCAGTGTACAAAAGAAAAAGAAAATCTTAAATAGCGAAGAAAAACGGTATATTTTTACATTTTTAAATTCAAATACTTTAGCGTAATATTCTAATGTCAGTCGAAACAATTGGAAGTGATTTTATGCCTTTTATAACAGCGACGTTACCTAACATCGGTGGAGCCAAAACCAAGTAATAAAAGTATAAATCTCTCAGCTGCAATAAGGCGCACGCATGAACACTGCTCCATTCAGTGGCCACGGTTCTGTTCTGGAGCCAAATTCCCTCACACTGCGCCTGTGACGCTCGGTGCGTAATTACGCATTACCACGACCGGGACGGACATTAAAGTTTTTTTCCCCCCTCCTCAACAGTCAAGGCTCCTCGTCGCTCGTGGCTGTAGCATGTTTAACTGGGCCTTTTTTTTCCTTCTTTCTTTCTTTTTTTTTCTGTAAGTTGCAGCGGAGGGACACGCGCACGCACACAAACACAACCAGAAGCGCGAGACTCCTCCTCTCCCTCACGTCCAATTAGTTCCTAGACTCCGGCCCTTTAAGACGCAGCAGCGGGTCAGCAACTAGTCTAGTGTTTCTCTAATTGAACTTCGCCCAATCAACAGGAACTCGTTAGCGGTGGCTCCTTCTCTCCTCCGCGCTCGGTCGGGACGGCTTTTTTACCCCGCGCTGGAAAAACGCGTGCTCTCCAGTCTCTCCCCCTTCCGCCGCGGGACGCCTCCGAACCCCGCTCACATGGAGCTCTGCGCGGGACACTGACGGAGTAGCTGCGCCGTTCCCGAACTCCACTCCGAGCATGGTCGTCGCGCGTCGGGTTTAAACGTGTCTGCGAGGAGAATTACGACACTCGTGGGCTTGTTGTTTTTTTGTTTTTTTTTGTTTCGCGTTTGGGGACTGCGAGCTATGACCTCCAGCAAAGACATGAAGGCGGCGGGGTCTGTGTTGCAATCCGGCGGCGACGAGAGGAGAGCGAGGGCGCCGTTGGATCAGCTGCCGCCGCCGGCCAACTCCAACAAGCCGCTGACGCCGTTCAGCATCGAGGACATTCTGAACAAGCCCTCCGTGAAGAAGTCGGCGGCGGCGGCGGTGGTGTCGGCGTGCAGCGTCCGCCCGCCGCGCGTCCTCGAGAAAGTGACGGCGCCCAGTAACGCGCAGAGGAACGGGATCAGCACGCCGTCGTCGCCCCTCTGCGCGCTGGAGGAGCTGGCGAGCAAGACGTTCAAGGGCCTGGAAGTGAGCGTGATACAGGCGGCAGAAGGTAAACTTTGGCGGTTTTGTTTGGAAATACGCGTTTGGTTGCGGAATTACGCACGGAATGGTAACGTACAGACTGGCACGACTTGAAATAAACAAGCTTGTAAACGCAGTGCGCGAAATGATACGGTTTACGGGGAAATGCCTCTTTAACACGCCGTAAAAGCGACGTTAAAATACGATAATTCACTTTTAATGTCGTCAAAGCGTGATTGGTGCGTCGTGGCCTGTCAGTAAACAACGTGGAACTGCGTGATTTAAAGTGGGAGAAAAGAAAAGAAATGCCTCACGTTTTGCTGCAAATTACGCACGCGATTAATCCTGCGAAAACGGAAAGTGTATTTTAATTGTAACTAAAAGACGATGTCAGAGGGTTAAATGGAGTTTGATAAATTGGAGTTTATCGCATGGGTCATCAGAGCATTCACATAAATATGATGTATTATTTGGAAAGCACAGGAGAGGAACATAGAGCTGTCCAAACGAGGATTTTGCATTTGGTTTGGGACAAAAATGTTATATTATATTACATTATTTTTATACAATTTCTATTTAAATTGAAGTAGTTGTGTTTTAATATTTTTTATGATTGTTGCCAAATTGGATGCTATACACACTCGTGAAGTCGCTGCAAAATTAAAACAAAATGTAAAATGTTTAGGACAGTACAGAATTAAACACCTTTTTTTTTTCTAAATACAACAAAACAAAACACTCTCTTGACAGTTACAGAGTTGGGTTTATTTGTCAACCAATCCAATCCAACTTTGTTTGTTTAACACGGTTTATAAACAGGTTTTATTATTACGTGGTATTTATTTATTTTGAAAATGCCAAACTCAGCACAGAAACCGTTTTTTTCACACCTTTTATCCATAAACTTTAAAATTACATGAAAATAAATAATAAGATCGTCTCCAAATGCTGCTCGCTCAAACTTTGTAAAGTAATTTGAGCAAAGATGTGACAAAAAGTTGATTGAACTCGATTTTTTGTCACATTTGAACCAATTCCCGTTTTAATGCAACAGTTTAAGCTGTAATAAATCGACGCCGGTGTGTGGGCCGACTAACACTGTGACAGGCAAAAATAAATAGGTCAGATGCAAATAGATGTTTGTCCACTTGATGCACCAGAGTGTTCCAAGTTCTCTGTCTCTGCCGCAGGACGTGAGCACGTAAACTCGTTCGGCCAGCGCCAGAGCTCCAAGAAGAGGAGAAAATCCCGGACTGCCTTCACCAACCACCAGATCTACGAGCTGGAGAAGCGCTTCCTCTACCAGAAGTACCTGTCCCCCGCCGACCGGGACCAGATAGCGCAGCAGCTGGGCCTCTCCAACGCGCAGGTCATCACGTGGTTCCAGAATCGCCGCGCCAAGCTCAAGCGAGACCTGGAGGAGATGAAGGCGGACGTGGAGTCGCTCAAGAAGCTGACGCCGCAGACTCTGCAGAAGCTGGTGACGATGGAGAGCCTGGACGAGCAGGCCCCGGGCGCGGCGTCGTCCCCCAGCGTGTCCCCGAACACGACGTCTCCCCAGGGACACGGGGGCGCCTTCCCGCAGTCGCCGTCGTCCTCCAGGGACCACACCACGGACGAGTTCTCGGAGGACGACGAAGAGATAGAGGTGGACGATTAACTGGGACTGGAACGGACTGAGAAAAAAGGTCAAACCGGGGCGTTGTTTTTTTTTCGTCTCAAACTTTTGCACGGATACTGTCACAGAGGAGAGACTGCTGGATATCCCTTTTTGTTTATTCTAATTTATTCTCTGGACTCGTAAAGGTCTCGTCTGTGGAGTAACCTGCGCATTTTTGTGTTTGAACTGAAGAGACACGCTGACGTTTGGCCTCTGATGCTAGAGGTTTACGCATTTGTTCGTAACGGATGAATCAAAAGGTGCGGTGGTGGTTAAGCGTCACGTTTTAGCGCAAATGTGTGGCACGCACGCGCAGAGACCCTTTTAGTACAACACACGTGTCTAAGTTTTGTACATAGCTCCCTATAATAATTTTATTGTAACATTCTATTTAATCAGCATCTATGTAAATAAAGCTTCTATCATATTTCAAGACGCTTGGGTCAAACTGCTTAATTTTACGACGTTTTTGGGTTTTTTTTTTCTTAAAGGCACAGTACGTGACTTTTTAGCAACAAAAAAAAAGGACTAAAACAAACTTTTTTTTTGTTTTTGTTTTATATCACACAAAAAACAAGCATCCTTACAAGCTGGCTTGCATCTCCACAAACCTGACTTGTACTTGGCCTAGAGCAGGCTCCTCCTGCTTGTTTCCATGGAAATGTTCCTTTAGCTGTGCCATATCTCAATATGGCATAACACGTATCTAGGATGAATTTAATTCACCTGAGATACTTTTTGAAACCTTTTACAGTCGTCAGTACCATTCTGACATGTTTTCTAACTAGATCAAACACAACTGAAAGGATTTCACAAACATGACCTGGGGGGCATGACCTTTCGTTTGTTTTTTTATGCCTAACTCAAAATTTGACCATATGGGGCACTTCATTTGATAATCTGAGACATTTATAGCATTTTATCATTGAAAATAATTGAGAAAAATGTACCCCAACAAAAACATGGCTAATGGCAAATGTTCTCTTTCTTTCTTTTCTTTCTAGAGCGTTAATACGATTTTTAAGATTTAAAATGAAAAGTGCATTTGTTTATCTGTCAAAATTGGTTAAAATACTTTCTATTTGCCTAGAAAAGATTTTATTCAATTACATGTATTTTATTTTTTCCCCTTGAAGAACGTTCCAAAGTATTAACTGTCTATTCCCATCATGCAGGCGACTTTCCACCTCCGGAAAGTTACGCACTGTGCCTTTAACCACAACTGCACTTTAAAACAAACCCACTTAAAACAACAGCTCGCTCACTGTGGCGAAACTAAACACTGCGGGGCTCGACACAAACGGCTTTGATTGAGACAAAAGGACGAGAACAAGCCTCTCTGCGTCGTAACGTGAGACGCGCTCGCTTTCGCCTTTTTTTGACTTAACCAGGCTGTTGTATTCATACGACATGCGGTGGAAAAAGAAGGCCAGTGATCCTGTGTAAAGTGGGAGGTGAAGATCGGGGCCGGTCTCAAAGCGTGACCTCTGTGGAGTGCTGCTGCTGCTGTGACTTCAATTAGCAAAACCCTTTCTTTGCCCCTGCGCTTTCAATGCGTCTTGTCTGAGAAAAGCTTGCGCCCGGCCCAGCGCCATATGTTTTTTTTTTTTGCTTTTTTCCTCCCTGTGTCCTTTAACAAAACGAGTGGACGTGATTGATTAGCCGAGCCCGCCCTCCCCTCGCCTCCCCCTCGCGTAAAAAGAACGCTAATGGCACGCATCTGCTGCTCCGTGCGCGCAGAGAAAGTGTCCGCGCCAATGGCAAACGGGACCGGCGCGGGGTGCGATGAATAACGCTCAAAGGGAAGTGCCATTTGGGCTCGTTTTGTTGGGTTTAGCGCGTGTGTGTTCGGGTCGATGTGTAAACAGTCACCCACGTCGCGGAGTGGCGTAAAAACGTCTGCGTAAAACTGGCAACGTGCGTCGAGGAACAAAGCTGTCACGGTGGAGTTTAGAAAAGCAACACGTTTCAGATTGTTTTATTTTATGTAGGTGATTTTTTTTAAAGATCCAAATGGGGAAATACTTGGGAGCAGCAGCTTTCACGTTACAATATAATAACAAAGAGCAAACTAAATCGTAATTTAATATTGTGAGGGGGAAAAGAAGATAAAAAGAAATAAACAGTCGCCTAATTACAGGGAGAAGCCACTTTGTTGACTATATTTCAGTGTAATTAACATATTTGATTGTTTTTACATATAACAGACACTGTAAATGTAATTGTTTTTGCGGATTTCATAAGTTTATACGAATCTTATAAACATTTTAATATTTTCTTTAATATTGGACTGACATTGATTACGGACACTTTTGCAAAATAATTCTTAAACAAACCCAATTCTTAAACAAACAAACCCACTTGAAAATGTTGGATTCTTCAGGAAACTCGTTCAAATCTTAAGGTTTAATTTGCCTTTTCAAACAAATACTTTAGAAGAAGAAGAAGAATGTTTATTTATAGAGCGCTTTTCCACCTAACAGGCACCCAAAGCGCTTTAATTGTAATCGATAATGTAATTAAGGATGGGTGGGATATTGACAAAAATGAAAAATTCAGTCGTTTTTTGGAGCTTGTCGATATCGATATTCAGACGGTATTATGATAATTCAATAGAAATGTGTTCAAGTATGTGTTCAAATGTATTAATTGAGGTTTAATTATCAGACAGATGTGCAGAAATATCAACTTTTTCTCTTATTGGAAAGTTTGTGACATAACTTTTTTATTTTATTTCATTGTGAATCGGCTCTTTTTGTTGCATTTTTAACACTTGATATTCAAATTGTGCACATCTCCAAAACAACATTCACGATATTATCTAAAATTCGACATATTGTCCACTCCTAAATGCAACACAAATCTATTCATCGTTAAGACCATATCAATCAATCAATTAAACTTTATTTTTACTGCACTTTTCATACGTGATATGACAGAGAACAGAAAAGCCTCCTGGTTTATCAGAGAAAGCGAAGTTTATCAGCAAATTTGCAAAGCTCCTCACTGCAAATAAATAAAAAACAATGATAACGTCGAGCCAACACTTAAAATGACTTTTATTTATTTTATTATCCAGGTTTGAGGGTAGTTTTGAGATTGAATTGTCACATATTTCACTGGTTTCATTGCGTTTCTGTCTGAAGATCATTTAGCTTCAAACAACACGCTTAATTTATCAGTAGAATAAGTAAAAAATTCTTAACCCATGAGCTTGACGTAAGATAAAATGTACTGAAACAAGTCAACTACAGTTTGAAGCAAATAAAATAATCCAGGTCCATCAAAACATCTATGATCACGATTAATATCCTGGTTTTAAGACATTTTACCTCCTCTAGAACTTCGTTTTTTGCCGCGTTAAAGGTCAAACAAGTCAAATCAAGCAGCAGTCTCGTGAGCAACATGAGACAGCAACTAAACGTACGAACGATAGCAGGATATTTAGCATTTTTGTTGGTCTCGGAGTCAACATAAAGTGTAAAAAAAAAAGCTTGAACCCCAGAGTGCGCGGCGAGGGGGCAGCTCAGGGGGCGGAGGGGCAGCAGACTGGGACACAACAGAAGTAATGGAGTGGAATGGAGAGGGTTGAAAAGTCAAGTAGCCTTTTTATTGTGGCACTTTAGTCTGGAGCGGCGGCAGCTTGAACCAGGACACACGAGTTCCGCACAAAGAAATACGGCCTGCTTTCCGTCTGTTTACTGTAACTCTGAGACGGGCACTGGCTCGGGTGGTAGACGTGAGAAATGTGGGACGTTTTAACACCGTGACGTGTGGATTTGGAAGTTTCTGGGGCAAATCACACTATGAGGAAATAGTTTTGATACAGGACTTGCACTAAAAGCTACAGTTCAGAAGTTACTCTGGTCCAGATATTGACAATTAGGTTAAAAATAAATAAATAAATAAAAAGAAAGAGAGGGAAAGAAAGAAAACAGCAAATTATATGTATTTTCCAATGTTGCATCATTAGTACATGGCATTATATCAGGGCTATTCAACTTCTTTTTTTTTTTACAAGGGCCAGATTTTTTGGAGGGCCAAAGCCTCTGGGCCAGAGCCACCACTTTTAACAAATCTAGGTGTTGCACAAAATATCCTCAACACTAGATTTGTTTCAGTAATTATTAAATACGTTTAACTACTGCTATTTCATTTTATTTTATTTTATTTTTTTGCGGAAAAACAAAATACAAAACACTTCTTCCTACACAAAATTTCCAATCCAAGACTGAACCAAACTAGGACTTGATACCAACCAGGTCTGAACCAGGACTAACCCAGAATCAAACCAGGACCAACCCAAAAACAAACCAGGTCTTCAGCAGAATTAAACAAGGTGTAAACCATGACAAACTGGTACTAACCCCGAATTAAACCAGTAAACAAGAGAAAGGCTGTTATATCAGGAAGCTGGGTCATGGGCTGTATCAGATCATTTGGAGGGCCGGATCTGGCCCCCGGGCCGTAAGTTGAATAACCCTGCATTATATTATATGAATACAGTGATACTAACATTTCAAACTCGATCTCAATAAGTATCAGGCTCAATACTCGATACTGATTTGGGTCTTACAAGGATGTGCTCTTATTTTGACAATATATCATTTCCAACACAAAATGATTGAACTTTTGAATGTTACCGTGTGGTTTTACATTCAGGGCCGGCACGTGGCATAAACAATCTGAGCAAACGTTTGGGGCCACCACCAACAGGGGGCCCCATACTCTGGTAAATGACATAGTTGACAAGATAAAATGTAAAATCACTTTTGATGTACAAATACAAATATGCTCCACCCTAAAACTGTAGCTTATCTTTAAATACAGCACACATAAAATATATATATATATTTTTAAAATTTTATATATATATTATCTTGTGTGGTCTATACAAATGGCTATTTAAGTGATTCATTAACATTTTCTAGGGGGAGGAGCCTCAAATCCCCCTTTATATTTGCCTCTAACTGTAAAAAAACAACAACACATATGTAAATGCAGATGAATGTGGCCATTTCAAGTCCAGTCTTGATTTCTTGTCTTTATTTTATTATTATTATACTCTGTTGTTTCGTCCCATTGTATAAAGTGTGTGTTTGGTGGGCCACAAACAGAGTCCTGTTCAGGGCCTCAAAATGCCTCACAGCGGCCCTGTTAAAGCTCAGGATTATTCTAAAAGGCAAGGCAAGGCAAGGCAAGTTTATTTGTAGAGCACAATTCGTACACAGGGCAATTCAAAGTGCTTTACATAACAGGAAAAGTTGCATTAAAATCACAAAACACAAAAAGACACACAGAATCATTTTAAAATCATTTTAGAATAAAGTGCTTTAAAAGAGAAGAGTGCAGATAGATCTTTCAGTCGTATGCACGTCTAAAGAGAACTGTTTTGAGCCTGGATTTAAACATTGTCAGAGTGGAGGCCTGTCTCACATCTTCAGGGAGACTGTTCCAGATTTTAGCTGCAAAAAACTGAAATGCTGATTCCCCATGTTTAGTCCTGACTCTAGGCACCAGCAGGAGGCCGGTCCCTGAGGCCCTCAGATTGCGAGATGGTTCATATGGCACTAACATGTCAGAGATGTACTTTGGTGCTTGGCCGTGGAGAGACTTGAACACAAGCAGAGCTGCTTTAAAGTCAATTCTCTGAGCCACAGGAAGCCAGTGCAGAGACCTGAGCACAGGACTAATGTGCTCGTACTTCCTGGTTCTTGTGTAAAACTGATCAGAACAGAACATTGAGAGTCTACTTTAAATATGAATTAATATTTGTTTATTATACTGTTGACAACCTTAACCCAAATGTCACAAACTAAATGTATATTTCTTTTCTACATGAAACAAAAGGCCCTTGTGTATGTGGCTCTTTTGCATTTTGCGGTGGAATCATAACTATGCACAGGCTCGTAGCTGCGATAGAAAATTCAGTACTTTTTTTCTGATTTCTCACAATATCGTGTCGTACATTATATCCTTGTCTCAGAGGTGGAAAGTGACAAAAGTACAAGAGTAAAAGTACAGTATTAAAGTACATTTGCAGTTATCTGTATCCATCTTAGGTTAAATTTACAGAGAATACTTTTTACTTTTACTGCATTTGAGAGCAGAAAAGTAAAAAGTAATTTCTGTTTAGCTTTAGGTGGAATTTTTGCACATTTATGGTGACATTCTGCCATACATTTTTAAGAGTTCTTTGAGCAAACAAATATAACAAAAACATATTAAAAAAAAGTCTATAAACACTGAAAAAAAAAGAATCAGGATCACCACGTTTGACCCTTCAATAGCAGTTGGACAGTATCGAAAGCCAGCGTCAAATTGTAGACTTTCACGTGCAATACTTTGACGTTTTCTTGAGTATTTGTTTGCTCCTGTATCTGTACTTTTACTTCCTTCCTCCTTCATTCACACTGCAGGCCCGAGCAGGTGAGAGCGGAGCCGCAGAGGTCATGGCTCCAGAGGGTTTGTGCACACCAGAACTCCCATCCAGACCCAGAACTGAGCCCACAGCAGCACCAGCAACATGGAATCAGACAGGCACACGCGCATTATCGTGTTTAAGAAGGTCACAATAAACGCGCAGAAGGTGAGGCCTTGTTGCTGACCTCAGTACACAGAACTATGAACATTTCTGCCTGAAAAACTGAACAGAAAAGAGGATGCACTTTATAGTATCTTCACTTGTTTGGGCCTTGATAAAACATGAACAAAGACTTCATTTATAGTGAACTGATAGTATATTAGGGATGATTCAGGCTTAGTGACCTCTTAATTAACACATTAACCCCTTAATTAAGTAGTTACTAAACCTAAATCATTCATAGAAAACTATTTGTTCATTATGCTTTGTCCATGAGGCATGAATAAGTGCAGTTATTATAAAGTGGTACTAATAAACAATACTGGAACGTGTTCAATAATAATTATCAAGGTTTGGTTTTTATTATTTTGTGGTAGAAAAGTGTAGAAAAATCAACTGAAAATAAGATCAACAGAATTAAAGATTTTTTTAAAGTTCTCCAGTGTAACTTTCACTGTGGACACTGGACAAGAGCAGACGCCATCATTCTAGTCTACGAAAGAACAACTGCGCCCTCTTGTGGTTGCGTTTTAACCATTTTTATTACGTTGAAGGTCTGGGCACTTTACAACGCATAGCAAAAAAAAAAAAGGCTATAAATAATTTAAAAAAAAGTAATCTGTCCAGAAGAAAGAGCAGAAAACTGTGGGAAAAACTGGAGATTTAGAGATTTTTTTTTTTTTTACACGTTTTAATATTGCAGGAAGAAAAGTAAAAGTTTGTCCTTCAGGTCCTGTTTGTGTGCGGTTTGTGTATATTTTACTTGTGTACTCAGGGTTTATACAGGTTTCAGCAAATTAAACTGAATGTGTTTTAATGCCGCATTTCAAGATGTTTAATGCCATAGTCAACGTCAAAACAAGATATTTATGCTCTTATCGCTTATCATTCAAAACGCTAATTTACATGAAATTTAAAACGTGTTTGCTTTCAACCCTATCTTTTACTTTTTAAATGATTTGATCTCAGCTTTTAACATCTAGATTCAATAAATCCAATACAGTCCAACACATATTTGTTTCACATTTTCAAATTTATTTTCAAAAATACAAAACAGGGAAAATAAGTATATGTACACAAACACTATTAAAATAGAATATGAATTGTACAAAATATGTACAGCTGCACACTGAAGCCGCTCCTATCTGGTTCTTTTGTCCTTGATGGTGTAGTGAAGAACTAAGGGCTGGGCCTGCAAACACAAGCAGCACATTTAAAACCTCCATCCTCCATAAAAACGTTAAAAATGTATGACAGCACAAGGAGGAAAATACAGTGTTCGATAACTAGAGTTTAATCATCCATGTAATACACCATTTCAACACAATGTAATACACCATCTCAACACAATACTATCGAATGAAAACAAACATTTGAAGTCAGCGTTGTTTAAAATAAAACAAGTCGCTTCCAGTTAAACCATGCGCATGTCTAGCAATTCAGAAATTATGAGAACGATACTTTGCGATATATTGTGCGGCCTTGAGTGAAAGTGTGTCTGGAGTTTGCTGGTACCTTGCCAAACCAATGCGAGAGCCATAGTCGCTTCATGGTCATGTGATCGGGCAGAGACTCGTTATTGAACAACATCTGGACCTGGAGGATCACAGGAGAACGCACAAACGTCAACACAAGCCCTTCGTCCGCTGTGAGGTGTGGCAAATTCAGCTCAACTTGCAACTTGCAAGCAATAGCATCGCAGAGAAAAAGCAGGTGGCGGACTCTCCATCAGAAAAGTTACATTTAAGAGCGTTTACCACTGAGATAACTTTATTATTACTGAAGTATTTTGTTGTAAATTAGTACACGTTGCGTTTTCCAACATAGAGTAACTTGTTAAAGCAGCAATCTGTGACCAAATTAACCCACTGAGGCTAACGATAAAGCATTTCTCGTCAACATTTCTCGTCAACCCAGAAGAGTCGAAAGCAGCGCTCTGATTGGCTGTGCTAGGGCAGATCGCCTCGATTTCACTTTGTCGTCTGAAAAAAGCCGTTCTAAAGCCGTGAATGTGACGTCAAATGAATGCATGTGAATCTGAATGGGGTGCCAAAGGGTTTGTGAGAGCTCAGAACTTGCAGATTTGAATACCTACTTCTGGTTTTAGGGTGTGAAAATCAGGTACACCAGCTTTAATCTCCCAAAAGGGGAAACATTTATTTGTAATATTCAGCATGCTACTAAAAACTAATAACAAATATTAATAATCTATTATACGATTTTTAAACATGTTTTTATCAGTAACTCACCTGGTGTTTTTCTACATTTAGTCGATGGCAGAGCACTTTTCTTAAGTGTCTGACTTCTGCTCGAACCGAACACCGGACAAACTTTTGCTGCAAAAATAACACACAAGAAATGATTAAGTTAAGTTGATTTAAAAGGATGATTGGGTACATAAAAAGTTACTGTACCCATTACCCACAAGCGCTCACACATATTAGCGTCTTGCCCCACAATGGCAGTATGCGCTCGTAGTAGAACTGATACAACAGCAAACATTCAGCATGTGGGGAATTCTCTACCCAATGCTGGTGGAATGCAGTTGCTACTGTACGGCACCTGTTTGGCTGCAGCGCTCCTACAGCAGTGGAAGTGCAGAGGGCAGTGTTTCTCTCCTGTTACACATGGATTTACAGGGACACAAACCACAGCTTCCACTGCATGGTTTCAGTCCCCACTGACGCATTACACACCCCCCAAATCATTTTATGTTTCCTCTACCATACAGCACGCAGAGCAGGGCTTTATAGGCCCAACTGGAATGTGAAATGGATGTTACACAAGAAAAAAAATATCATGGCTGCAATTCACCTAAATATGCTACTTTAGAAATAGAACTGGCACTCACATAATACACAAATGTAGGTACAATTGCAACATCTCACATAGGAGCCCACACATTTTGTATAAAACGCACAATGATTCCTAATATTTATGGAGGCCAACATAAGCCATATGTCCCAAGTAATGCACTATTTTACAGAACAGTATTTGTCGTTTTATACTTGAATAGTTATCCTGATCTGATTATGGAGCTATTAACCAACTGTTTCCCTCAGTCTAAGGAAACGTTGCATAAAATAAAAAGTTGAAGAACAGTGTCCTCTCCTGGCAGACCAGGGCATTGCAGCCGAGTAGATGAAAAGTATTATGTAATTCTGTCCACAGCCCACAAGTGTGACAGTCACATTACTCACATTTAGTCATGAAGAAGGAAAAGTGACAGCAGAGACGGCTCTCAGATCAACTATGTTATGCAGTTATGCTTAGAACAGGAATCCAAAGCTCCTGGTTAACTGCACTGGACAGATGTTTTGACCCAAACTACTCATTACACTGCACTTACACAAGCACAAACCTTGTTAAGTATTTAAGGAAACTAAAGCTGTTGCAGTGGTAACAAACACAGGTTTTTACTTGTTGCAATTGAGTAAATTGCATTTACAGTAATGGACGTGTTTTTCACTTGACAATATTTCTGAGAAAACAGTACTTTAGAGAGGAATGATTATATGCCTGAATGGTGCACATGTTCCACTTATCCCTGTCTGTTCAGGGAATGAGGCTTCAGCTGCTTTGTGCTGCTGCACTCGATGTCACGGTGCCATGTATTATCTTAGCAGTCAAGGGCAGAAAAGCGCTTGTTAAAGCTGAAAATGCCTCCCCTGGAGACACATTTCTGGGAAAAGCAGCCAGCTCCAGATTTCAAATTCAAGAGTCAACAGTAACTGGGCAGTTCTAGTTTTTATGCTCACCTGGAGAGTAAGTTTCGTCTTATCTTTTCCAGCGAGTGATGAACTGTGAAGATAAAAGGAAGTGATATGAAGTGTATGTATTGTACGTACATTGTATCTTTGATAGATACTATCAAAGCAGCAGTAATAACGCATGACACACCAAAGCCCTTTACAAACACACAGGAGATCTCTAAGTGCTGTCCCCGGCCCTGCTCCTGCTCTGTGCAGTACATGTCAATGTCTACAGGACTTCTGTATTTATTTGTACCTATGCACACAGAAGAGCACGTTTGTGTGCTGCAGGAGGAGTGGAGGTGAGCACTGGGCCCCAGTGTCATCTTCTAGTGGGAAAAGTGGGCGTGACTGCGTAAAAATAACCCAGTGTTCTGTATCCGAGCAGAATGGGTCCATCTGGATGTGCATGTTTGTAAAGGGATTTGTTGAGCAGTCCGTTAAACCAAGCACAGTGTTCAGAATACTTACTTAAGTCTTTCTAAACACAGTGAGACCTGCTCGTCGTATCTGTAGAAATGGGCTTTAGAGTGATCGAAGCTTGTGTACGGCAAACCTGTGGCATCCGGGACAGAATCTACAGACAGAATACACAGAGTCACACTACAGCTTCAGTGCTTGTTCAGATTAGAGCAACAAAAGAAATGAACCCTACAGAAGGAGACACCATCACACCATAGCACACACTGTACTAACTAGAGCATGTCAAGTTTAGCATTTGATGAATTTGAGTTGAAGAGTAAATGCTGTAGTGTCGAGAAAAGAGCTCAGTGAATATAAAGAATATACATCGCCTGAAAAGGATGTCAATCTGAAAAAGTCAAGTTTTCTTTTCAGATCGTTCAGTTTCAATCCCCAGCACAGTTAAACAGAGGGTCAATGTCTTTCAACCTCACAACTCGCACTCATTCACATACGCCAGGCATTTTATATACTAGTCTGCCAGTGGAGCAGGAGACACAGGAGAAGTTTCTTGCCAAAGGACACAATAACAATACACTGGAGGGAGAGGGGATCAAACGGCTTGCATCCAAATACTTAGATGGCAACTAAATAAACTATAGGGTTGCCACACTTTGTTGGAAATAATTTTCCAGGACTTTTCTGGGTCATTTTAGTGTAATCACAGCGTCTACAAACACACTTTTATTATGCAATTTTATAATAAAGATGTAGTTATATTTTTATAAGGTTATACCTGAAGTTTACAAGGATTGGGAATTGTAAAACAAGGCAAAACACTATAATCATGATATATAGATCCCCCAAAATATTTGAGCTCAAAAGAGATGGTGAACACATGAGCCCAAACATTATGACTTAGTGTTCAATACACATTCTTCTCATTTGAGTGGGCACTGTGCTTCTGATGTTGCACTTCTAACACTGGAAAATAAGGAACACTTATGACACTGAGGTCATGTCTAGCAGGTAAGATAAAAAAGACATTTTGTACAAAAATAGATGCTACTTTCTACATTTGATATTAAATAATAACAATTTTAAAATGAAAAATATATATTTTCCAGGACACCTAGTATTTTTTTCTCATGTTCCATGTCTGGAAAACAGGCCAATTATTTTCCAGCTTTTCCAGGTCGCGTGGGAACCTTGGATTGTAGAACACACTACTATTCCTTTTAACTCTTATCTTGGTTTTGATTGCCTGCTCACTTTGCCTTCTATCTGCACTTTATTGTGTATAAAAAGGACACATATTATGCATTATTTGTACGCTCTTGTTCCTTTACTTTTGCATCTCATGTTTAAGAACTTCAGGAATTTAGTTAAAAATTATTAATGAAACAAGCATCAATGAATCTAAATACAACTCAAGATATGTTTTTGATGAAGGAATCAGTCAGGAAGCAATAATCTGGTCGCATAAGATGTGTCCTTAAAGAGCTGCCAGGACAACTATGAAATCAATAAAGTTCTGACTTATTTCCACTTTTTTATTATTATTTTCAAAGGGTCCCAGGTAGTTTGCATGTGTTTTTTTTTTTTTCAGTAAAGACGCGGTGAAAACTACGGGAGTTCCTGCTTTAGAAAAACAGTGGTGAAGCAAAGTTTAGGCTATAACAAACTGCATCAGATAGAGACATAATAATACACAATTATCTACTTTAGTCACAGAATTATGACTTACCATCCCCTGCTGGTTGGATGACTCGCTCTAAGCCACGTGACTGATAAAACTCCTTTATTCTTTTGTCTTCACCTGTTAATAAACCATTTAGGCTTCTTGTTAGACATCATAGAAATACAGATTGTTTATTAGAGTTAACAGTTTCAATTTGGGACGTACTTTCTTGAAGTCCAGGCACCAGTTTGTAGACTATATCTTGCATAACTCGGTCCAGTTTGAGGTTGAGTAAAGGCTGTGTTTCATGGATCTTGATGTTGCACATGGGACAATATTTGCTTGTTTGAAGATATTTGACGATACAACTTTTACAGACTAGAAAAAGAAAGACGACAATGAAGAGCAGCATGTTCCACACTGGATGGATGATCAGTAAAATGCATTTATGATTCCAACTATAATTCCCTCTCCATACTCACACGTGTGCAGACACTCTGTAATAGTAGTGGCATCGATGAAGTAGCCTGCACAAAGGTAGCAAACTATGTGTTCATTTAGGTCCTTTATCTTCAGATTGACTTCCTCCTGAAAACAGAGGCAAACAGCGTGGTTTATTGGATGCAGTTATCTTCAATAAATCATAACAGGCCATTTCAAAATCATAAGCCAGCAGACAACTTGGCACAACTCCAAATATTGTTGCCATGGTTTGGTGGCGGTATTGTAGAACAGGCCTATTGGATGCGTTTCTACCTGTAATTAATTTAGTTAATAAGGAATGGTCATTTCTTCAAGATCTGCAAGTGGCCCCAGCACCTGTGTACACCTGCTGCTGACCTTTGACCTCTGCATGACAATAGAAAATCACCTACAACTATTAAAAGCGAAAATAATACAATGTAACTAGATAACGGATCGGGATGACCTGGACCTGCGGGTGACCTCTGCGCAGACGCACGTCCTGGGACGTGACACAAGTGCAGGGGTGAGAGCCTTACAGACGTGAGCTTCAGTGAGAGTGAGACCCGAGGAAGCATCAGTGTAACGAGGACAGCTCATTATGTCGGCAATGTCCATCTAATGAGAGTCCACGGGATCCACGCATTTATGCACACACGATAGAAGAAGTTTCAGATGCTCCGCAAGTGTTCTCAATAAACATCCAGAGTTAGGAGCAAACAAACTTATGAAGACAACCGAATGGAAGTGCACAGCCAAAGGTCGGGACTCGCACTTGTGCAGCTCCGTGAGCACGACTCCCCAGAGAAAGAAAGAAAGCAGCAGCGCAGCGCTGCGCTCCGCGGACATCCGAGTTCACAAACTCGCTGCTTCAACGACCCAAGCCTCAAATTTGACCAAAAAACTATTGTTAAGGCAACATAGAGTGAGATGTGGTGAAATATGGCGGGTTTGGTCCATTTGTGCGAGTCTGTTTACTGTTGCACAGAACACTGCTCCCCGCCTCTCGCCGCATGCTCCAGCTTCAGCGCAGCGCAGCATCGCGCTCTCCATCACCGCGGAGACGACACCAGCACGGCCGTTACCCGAGCGCTTTTCTCCGGCTGTGCAGCTCCGTGAGGCCCCTGTCTGCACCCAGCCCCGCGGCCCCTGCCCCGCTCCCGTCAGCACTCACCTCATTCCGCAGCGGGTCCAGCTTGTACACGGACTGGAGCTGGTTACGGAGCCGCATCGCTATGGCCATCGGACCTTGCTCCGCCATCTTTGGGAATTCTGCTTACTTCCGGGTAAACCGGACGTGCTGTTTTCAACGTGGCGAGGCAAAGCAAGGGGGCGCGTCAGGAACGTGTGCGCCATGTGCACTCCGAATCGAGGTAAATAAAGAAACAAATAAGTAAATAAACACTTCAAGCACAAATACACCGATGTACACATATGGCAGTAAGGACTTAGGACATAGCATGTTTACACAAGCTACACACACTGTGTGGGACTTAATTGTGTGTTTGTGTTATTTTCCTAGGCAACTTGTTTGTGACAATGATTATAAAAATAGCACAGCCAGGATCTAATAAAAGTATGGATCGGATCTATGAATCAAAGCACTGGGATGAAGTCCAACAGTGAGCCTATACTCTGTTTTAAACAAACGCAAACAGATTATTGTCTACTGCTGTTTTTTTTTTCACTGCTTTAGACGTGTTTTCATGCTATGTTTGTTCAAAACAACTTCTCAAAAACTTTTAGACCAATCACTTCAGTGACCTAATGACATTAAACTTAGGTAAACTTTCTATTCACGGTGCATTTTTGTGGCGTTTGAAAATAAATTGCGTCTACAATTAGAACGGACACCTGCCCAGGTCAGTTCCTAATTCGAACAATAGAGGGCACTGCAAGCACACATTTGGACATAGCTCTGTCATTGAATCAAGAGCATGTCTGAAGTTAGAGCCGTTTTTCTCTTTCTTTCTTTTTATGAGGCCAAATCGGTGACGCAATTTTAAAATTTAAGTATATTTTACGATAAGCAAATTTCTGATGCATTTATCAGTTTGTGTATTATCAATAGGATGAAAGCTGATGATCAAACCATAACTCAAGTGCATACAGTCATAATACATGCGCCTGGTTGACAAAAAAAAAAAAAAAAATCATCATCATCCAGCATTATCAAAAGGGAAAATAAGCTAGAAATACGAAAAAAATCTGCAAGACACATCGCCAACTGAAGCATGGAATCTTCTTTTTTTTTCTTTTTTTTTTTTTAAAGAAAATGACATCAATAGATACAAAAGGTGTCAGATGTAGTTTGACGCACAGTTGGGGGCGACTCCAAGCATTTAACTCATCTCTCTAAGAAAACTGTCATCAGTGGAACTTTGGCGCAATGAACCATGAAAAACATCGCCTAGATTATTTATTTATTTAGGTAAATCTCTTAATTCAGTTTACGGGTTGAAAAAGTTGAATTTTGACTGTGTATCAAATGAAAACTTGATGAATTTGTATGTTTTTTGCCAGCATATACAGAATTATTCCCCAAAATTCCCAAAGTAATTATGTCATGTTTAAAATATGAGCATTTGGGCTTTTTGGCTCGCCGTAAAGTTACCAGAATGTAACTTATACGCACCGCTCTCCAAAGTGTTGACCGTGAAAGTGTGTGGGCACAATTACACGGCCGTTTAAACCAATTGCTTGATTTAAAGTTGATGTTTTATGGTTTTGACTGCGTGCTTTAATGTAATCCTATCTCGCGTGGTCGCAAACTTGTAATAGATTTGCGGCTTGGGCTCAAAAAACAGTTTACCTTTCCTAACATTACTTCAAATTACGTCACAACAAATCCAAAATAGCAATCATTTATTCTGTGTACTTTGGATTCGGTCACACTTGTCAAATAGCAGTGATGCCATTGGAGGTCTGCTGATCCCTCCCAGAGGCGTCCGACCTGCGGACCACCCAAAAGCTGTCGTCCCCGAACAAAGTCTGGCCCTTCATCCAGCCTTTTGTCATTTCCCAGTGCAACAAATGACTGCCAAGTTTGTGCTGTTCCTGCCACTTCAGATAACGGACGGCGACACGAACCGCAGACCTATAGGCAACCGAAAAGCAACATATCAAAATAAATAACTTATAGTCTTTGGCTGTTGGTTTTGGCACGGTTATTTTCATTTTAGAACATGAAAAACCTTTAATAGCCAGAGTAAAATATTTAATTAATTCTGAATTTTGGCAGTGAGTGGCAAAAACCCATGAGAGTCAATGAGGAGTAATGACATTTTCTCCTGTAAAAGCTAAAAACACAACTAAAACGTGAAAGAACAGCTAAAGTCTAATAACAAATATAAAAGTCTACAGCTCAAAAGAAATGTTTGTATCTAACATCTAAAAAAAAGAAAATCGCGTAAACAGATGGGACTTTGGGATCACGCGCGGTTGAACTCGTTGCCTTTATCTCCAATTCCAAGTGTTGAGGAAATGAACTGTTGTGTGGCGGTTAAAGTGTCCTAAATCTCCAGCTGATGTTAGTAAACAAGCTAGTTAAGGTTTGCGCAGATGGAGCAACAACGGAGAAACTACTTTCAGTTTGAATTTTGTTGTAAAGTTGTAAAGGAAGTTACACTGCAGGACAGAAAACAGGTCCCCAAATGTCAAGAACCCATGTGCAAAAACCCGAGATGATTTCGATTTTTGTCCGCGGTGATTTCGATTGGAGTCCCGCTTGAGCACTCATCCTCTCTGGGGCCTGCTCGCATCCCCCGTCGCCTCCCATTTCCTCCTGCCATGTAGCGTCTTATCTGCCGGCTGTGCTCGGTCACTGCTTATCTGATTGACAGAACTTTGACTCCACGCAATATCCAAATAACCTGAGGGCTGAGAGGCACAGCAGGATCACAGCGTGGTAAGGAAACCACCAGCCGAGGACCGAGGATCAAGGCCCGGGCCGGCGCTTCATTTAGTCTGAGCTCCTCATGTCAGGATCGCACACAAAAGGCCTTCTATTTGGTGAGATTGGCTGTAAATGTGCCAGTTATTTCAACCGTCATTCACTTTTATTAGAATTATTTCATGTCCGCTGGATCAAACATCTGTCAGAGCAGCAAAGACAGCACAATTATCACTGATTTATTTTTCACGACTTCAGCTTGACAAGAGAGAATTCTGCTTTGATATTGCCCACCTAAGCACTGCTAATATAAAGGAAACTCACTCTTGCTGTTACTGTTGATAAAAGAAATGGCAGATTGCACTTTCACTTTCCGTTGGATTAAATCATGCGCAAAGCAATTGGTCTAACTATAGGCTCGTATATGACGCGCAGTGAGCTGATGGAGACCCCAGTTACCTCTGTGCTGGACATGCTGTGCCAAAAGCTAAAGAACTGTCCTGCAGTGGGAATCTGTGCTGGGCCATGCCAAAAGGAGGCCCACCACGCCGCTCTCCTCTTTCTCACTCTCTGGCCCTCTGTCTCTCAGAGCAATCAGAGCATGGAGGGGTGGACTGTGCCTTTTGTCTCTCTTGCTCCAGCAATTGGCCGCCAAGTGGCAAGCTAATGATGAGAGCCCTCTTGGCCTGACTCCAGACAGGCCCTGCTTGTGCTGATGGGCGAGGGCATAATGAATGATGTAGGGCAAGCCCTTAGGCCTCGGCTGGCACAGACGCTACTCTCCCAACATGACCAAGGAGCCCCTTATACACAGGAATTTGTCTCATTGACAAAACACTGCCAGCTGTCAGGGGATATTATTCACACAGATAAATCAATATGATGGACTAATATGTACAGGGCAAAGTCACTTTTATGCATTTTCTATTAAATGAACATTAAACAAAGGACACTGTGCAGGCGAGTCAGCTTTATCATTTAAGAGGCTAATCCAGTTAGAGAGTTTGGTCAAATATTATATTATTGTGAATGTGACGAATTCAACACAGGGCCTTCTGTGTATGAGGAAGACTTTGTCACAGTTATTCAGTATGATGCATGTGAACATCTGTTTTAAGTGTGTATTAAAGTATTAAAGCCTGTCATATGTGTAAGTGTATCATTTCCTGCCACTGTGCGACTGAATGTCCCTCTCAGATGTGCGATACAGGTGATACGGTGATTTGTTGTGGTCCTAATCAGCTTAAAGCACATCATGTTACTTCATGATGTTGCATAACACTGCAGCAGCCCTTTGTCATGATAAACGTCAATAAACTTCCGTGATGTATTATCTCTCACGTGATGTGGAGGCGACAGCCCGAGCTCCATTCATGCCACGCTGCAGGGCCCTACACACTCACACACACACACACAATCGAACAGTCTGAGCTCATCCTCTAAGAGCTGCAGCGCACTCATGTATCTCACAGCCATCTTATCTTCATGGCCATTTAAGAGAATAAGGGTAACGGGACAACAAACTCAGCAAAAAGGAAAAAACTGGCCTAATCCCAAAGAGAGATGCAGGCGAGGAGAGTGCCACTACAGCTCCCTGCTCCATTTTTCATTTACAACTTCTGTTTGCCGTCAGACCAGACAAATACTACGACAATTTACAGAGGGACAGTCATATTTTACATTACAGTCTTAAATGTTACTCCACACTTGCTTGCATTTAGGATTTTTGACACTAATAATATTCCTAATCAAAATGCGACAAACCAAACAAGAAAGAAACAAGACATACACCTATTGCACCAAGTTAAAAGCCGAGACACTGCGGTGAGGGTGAGTATTAATTGTTTCATTGGCTTAAGTGGCTTTCTATCGACATAGTTCGCTCTTACAGAATGAAACCCTGACATCTGTGAATTGTACCAACCGACTGGCGGATTTCCAACCGTGCATTATCATTGCCAAAAGAAAGTACTGCAGATTTTTCAAAACTACTGGGGCATTTTGGCACTCCAGAAATGAAGAACGTAATAGCTTGTAAATCAACTGTCACTCCTAAATATTTGCAAGTTGTAGCGGAACATCCAACCTATCATTTTTAATCTACTGAAAAAATAAGTCTGATACGATTTAATTGCGTTTCCAGTGGAGGAGAGGTTGCTAAAAGTGCAAATGTTAAAGACAAGTTGATTTCAGGATATTATGTGAGTAATGAAGAACAAAAACAGCTATATGCATTAGTCACAGTGTACATGTTGTGTTATAGGACACGTCATAATAACTACACTTTAGCTTTTATAAAGCATGAACAAAGACTTCATTCATTATGACCAAATAGCTTCTTATTAAGAATGATTCAATCTTAGAAACTGGTAAGCCCTAACCCTAACTCCTTCATTAGCCTGAATTAGTTGTAGTTTATTTAGTTTCTTTTGAGAAATGATGTTATGGTCGAAAGAAACATTCTTATTATTATTACTATTTGTTCATTATGAATTAAGTCTTTGCTCATGTTTTATGCTATTTAGGCTAAATTGTGTGTATCTATCATAAACTGGTAGCTAGATTTTTTTACACTCTACACTTGCATGATGTGATAACAATGTATTTACACTTTTACTGAATACGCCATGTTTCCACTGGCCCTGGTCCCTCAGGCCGGTTCACTTTGGAGCGTCTCGGGCCACTACTGCCAGGACAGGGCCTGGCTCACAGGGGCCCGCTACATGAGCAGCTGACGTCACCCAAACATAACTAATACTTTCTTTATTAAATCAAATCTAAAACGCATCTGAATTACACTTTTTCTTAATAAAGCCAAACTCAAAAAAACGTTCAGTAATTCTTAGTTTGCGGCGTGTGAGACGTGGCTTAAGCTAGTAATACTTTCGCTTTATCGTCAGCTTTTACTGCTTTTAATTCACTTTTCTGCACTTCTACACCACATGTTAACCTTCCTTTCAGAAATGCCTTTTGTTTGGATATCGTTAGATGCATTATAATAATGTCAGTTCAGCATATCATCATTATCATCACTGGATATCACAAGATCAAATCACCATCTACTTTTTGTCGTTTCGTTTTCACCTTAGTCTGTGATTCCTCTTATCCAATCGTCTAAATCAGCTAAATGTTCCTGAAGCCAAAAAGCAAGCCAGCACGCTCTGGAAACTAATACCACGCACGACCCTCTTCGGACCCCTTGAACAGGCCAGTACGTTTCACTTTTGGCAGTGGAGACACTTTCAGATTATCCCAATCCGCTCCAGAGTGAACCAACGGAAACATCCCTATAGTACTTTAAGTGTAATCACATAATATTTACATCTTTATTACCATCCTCATTCTCAAAAACAACCAGCGTGATGCTAATGTCGTTTTCATTTGAAGCCACCTGATCTCTGCACCTTTCACTGACATCTGCATTCTCAAAGCGAGGTCGCCCAAAGCGTTTCTGCACCAGATAAAATGCTGATCATCAAAGCTCTCCTCTGTCCAAGTTGGCCTAAGAAGAATACATTTGCGGTGAACGGGTGTGTGCATCTCCCATGGCAATCTTCTGATGGCAAAGAGCGATTCTGTTCAAGCTCTCCGTCGTATTATTCCCTTTTGGCCTCCTGTGAAGAACTCTGATGAGGAGGCCCTTATCGTCTGCACTTACTGTGTCAATAATGAGATTGTTTTGGAGAGCTACCCCGGGTCTCATCATCGTCTCTTCCAGCCGCACATGCAGGCGCTCTTTCATCTATCTCCTCCATCTTTTTCCGTAGCGTGCAACTGCCGGGATGGCCTGCCCGGATTGTTTCGCAGAGGAAATGCTGAGGTCTTATCCTGCCAGTTGTTCTGAGTCACAAAATGAGGGGCTTAGTTAAATGTGGTGAAGGGAAAAAAAATATTATCATGAGCAAGCAACATTTTTTTGTCCTCCTGTACTAAAGGTTGGTTATTTGGATTAACAAATGATTAAATATGACCGAAATGTATGGTTTAAATCTTACCTGAAGTGCAAGCTATGTTGTTGTGTCCCTGGGCAAGAATGGGTGAAAAGCTGAATAATCTGGACCAAGGGAGCAGCTGAAAATAAGAATAAAAAGTTGTAATACTGCGTGCATACGTTTACGCGTTCATTCATGTTATATCGTCCAGAAAACATCATTCATTGTGCTTCCTGTTTGATCTCTGTCCATATGCTTATCACCAGCAAACAATAAAGGCCCCAGGGCTGTTCCTTGATGCAACCCTCCTGCAATTTATTCACCTCACACCTTAGCACAAGTACAAATCGCACAAACACAATCCAATCCAGCATTATTTCTGTTGCACTTGAATAGAGTTAACCAGAGTACAGTAACACAGCAATAATAATGAAACACGGTGATGAAATAGACACAGAAATACAAAATTACACCATGTACCTTATAAAAGTCAATATTTTAAAGAAAAGCTGCGGAGAAAAGACACTTCTTGAGAGCTGACTTAAAAACAGAGGACTAAAATCGAAAAGTACAGGTTGTACTTTACCCTGTTGACGAATTTGAAAATATAAATATGCTAATTTGGCCGCCACGTTTTGAATCTCTATCCAGTCTCGCACCTTGATTGGCCAATACAGGCTTCACATATTGTATCAGTGATGACCAATGGCAGTGTTTGCCTCACTAGGCCCAAATACAATGACGTCTGTTTTTCTTCATTTAGAAACAAAAGATTAAAGACATCCAACCTTATATTTTCTCAACATATTCACAAAGTTGTTTGACAATGAATGTATTTTCTCGCTTTAATGGCAGATATTTGCACATCATCCACATACAAGCGGAATGAATAGCCATGCTTTTGGGAAATTGATCTAAGATTATACAATACCACTCCTCCTCTTTAGGCCTGGGTCAGTGGTTGCCAGCCTTTTTTCCTTGAAGCCCCCCCTGCAAGAACCAGAGACTTGTCGGGCCCCCAGTCCAAAGCTGTGGCCCTGAGAAATGCACTACATGTGAAATTATTACTGAGAGGCATTTATTTCAAACAAATACACAATTGTGCAATTGTGATTTTTAAGTTCCCACAATTTCCAATCATCTCAAACAATTTCCAATCATTTGTTTGAGATTTTGACTATTTCATTACCACAAATGATGACTTTTCTGACCTGACCCTCTAACCAGACAAAGCTCTGAGGACTCCTGAAACCTCAGGCGTCCTTCAGATTGGGAACCACTGTATTAGGTCATAGGCTTTCTCTAAATGTTTTTTTTCCAAGCACCTCATTTCTTGTATTCAGTTAGATTCAGTCTTTTTGATCGAATGTTCTAGAGCCAATCCTGTCAGTAAAAGCACGGTTTGGAGAAGAGTTTAAACTTCATGGGAATAGACTATTCCAATTCTGGGTGTGTGTTAAATTGCATTGATTAAAAGCTGGCCTTGTTTAGGTTTGTGAAATCAATATCGAAAGCCATTTGTATTTTGTTTCTGAAAAAAGATCTAAATAATAATCAAATGGACAATTGAGATCAGTCAGTATGAAACTGTGATTCTTTTCTTTAGTTTAGTTTAGCCTTCTATTACTTACTTTGGCAGCAGCAAAACGGTCATAAACATTCAGCATGTTCTATCTATTAATCCAGCATTGTTTACCAGACAGACAAAGTCCAATTCCTACGCTCAAACTGGTAAATCCCATTATTTATCTTTTGAGTTTACTTTAAGAATAATTAGGTGGAATTTAAGTCTGAGCAGTGCAAGATCAAAGGTGTCCCGATAATCCCAGCATGTTGCAAATCTTTTCTAATCTGTTTGCTTAGCTCCGCCAATGTTTGACATGAATTTACTGTATGAAAAGGACCGGTGCCATCAATTACCGGCCTGCTAGTGCCGTTGTTTACTTTTGGTGAGCCCTGAGTGCGATGTCCGCGCTGTGAGGTAGAGCTCCCCGAGGCTGTTTGCTCTGCAGAGGTGGGCGTGCTCCGCTGCCCTTGGCCTTGGCGCGGGGGGCACTTGGCTCCGGCTCCACGGCGATGATGTCGGCTCGCGGATTAAGAGGGAGAGACTGGAAGGATTCGTGTGTTTGCTCTGCGCGAGGATGTGAGGTGGACACGTCTATCAAACTGCACTTCTCCGTTGCGTTATGTTTTGTGGGCGGATGTACGGTTGACGGATGGGTCAAACGGGGACAGATATGCATGTCAATACTCCATTTTTTGATCTTTCTGCTGGTTTTTCTGTTTGCTTTTTATTGTGTGTATTATGAAAGTGAAATTGAAATGGAAAAAGACAGATCCAATATGGCGCCGACTGCCCCAATATCTGTGAAGACTTTGATTAAAACCCATCTTCTTGTTGCAGGTTTTGTTTTCTTTCTTTGACACACTTCTCCGTTCAAAACTGACATCAGCAAAACAGCTAACGCAAATTCCTAAACAGAATTTTTAGGGAAGTTTTCCATTCAAAACCGCTGAATCTTCTTCCAAAACTCTCAAACATTCAGGTGTTTTTATGAGCTCTGACGTTCATTTGCCACTGACGCTCAGAAGTCTGAGTCCTGCTCTCAGTGACCAAAGTGACCACAGGTTTAGTGCAGCCTGCAGTGGGTTCAGACTTTACTCGTGTGAATTTAGGGCTGGAGGAGTCACTATAGTCAAACATTTTTCTAGAAACAATTGTTGAACAAAAAACGAATAATTGCATTTTTATTTTTGTTTAGTTTATCGAGATATCGAAAATTGAGAGTAAATTCACCAATCCTGCTTTTTCATATTCTATGCATTCTTCATTTGTACTCTCTGCTGAGACACTTGGCCCTGTTCGATCCATGTGTGACATTCTTTGCTGCTGCTTTTGCTGTCATGTTTGAGCTTCGGCAGTGCTTTAGATTAAGGTTCCTTAGTTAACTATATATAATGCATTAATAAGCGCTTGTTATGTGTTTATAAGCACTTACAAGGCATTTACAAGCATTTATTAGCGTGATAATTGAACATAATGTGGTTTATTAACTCAAACATGTTTTGGCTGATGGATTATAAACATGTATAAGGCATAAACAAACTATTAGTGCTTATTAACATCTTATAAACAGTTAACTAGGGAGCCTTGATCTAAAGTTTACCTGAGCTTCTAGATTGATATCATATTGTGAAATGGCCTGTAGTATTGAAGAAACAAGGTAAATAATAATAATAATGCTTATATAGCGTTTTCTGGACACTCAAAGACACTTCACATTGCATTATTCCTTCACTCCACACTTGGTGGTGGTAAGCCACAGCTGTCCTGGGGCAGACTGACAGAAGCGAGGCTGCCAATCAGCGCCATCGACCCCTGCGACCACCACCAACCAACCATTCATGCACGCACGACTATCATACTGGGCAATGTGAAGTGTCTCGCCTAATTCAAAGGTGTTTCCTGTTCTTCGAAAGAGCCTCAGAACTGCGTGAACTGATCAAAAATGTTCCAAATGAAATGACCACCTAAGTCCATGTTCAGATAAATGTTTGAATGTAGTGACAAACCTCAAAAATGTGTCAAAAAGTAGAGAAAAAGCACTTAGATATTACTCGAAAATGACCACTGGATATTGTTAAACTCACAGTAATTTTCTATCTTGAAATGTTATGATGAATATTCTCAAAACTGTGCACATTGTTGTTTTATTATTTTGGCGATTGTCAAACCAAATCATGAGGCATTACATTGAGTCACATTATTTTCATCTCTTATCTATCTGTACGAAATTCAATACTGGCCTTCAAAAGCGATGCTCGTCACTGTTGGCTTAACACAGCAGTATAATGACAACATGCTGGCTCGAGCTGGGGCTTTGATCACTCTATCGTGTCATCTGTGTCTCCTTTAGCTTTTATTTGATATTAAAGTATGTTTGCCACAGTTACAAAGCACGATCAAACGATGACAGGGCAGTGTGGAGACAGACAGGGTGTACCTTCAGTCTGCACTCAGCACCTTGTCTGCAGCAGCTATGTAGAAACTTTAGCAGACAAGACAAAGCACTGCACGTTTACAGGCTGATACTGAAGGCTTGTGCAATAAAACCATTTCCTTATCACACTATTTTAATGTTTGTCCCTCTGTTAAAATACAGCTGGAATTGTGTTTCAGAATTTGTTTGTGTCCTTCTCATAAGTCCTATAAAATGCTCCGTTTCATCAGCTGATTTCATGAAATGGTGCCCTCTTTTAACCTGGCCTTGCCATATAAATTCTCGCGATATTTGTGAGTTCACAAACTCTTGAGAATCCATCTGGACGGTGTGCCGCTGTTGGCTTTTGGCGAGAGCCTGTGCAGATTGATAATGTGTAGAACTAAATTCAGAGTGATACACATATCAATCTGGCGTGAGCCAGGTTGGCCCTCTTTATCGAGTCACATGACTTGACACAAGTCAGACTCTAATTCAATTAGATCAGTCACAATTTTCAGGATTTGAAATAGCCAATAATCCTGAATGATTTGACCTCACTTTAGACTTGCCCTCTCTGACTTGAGGCTTGACTTTAACTTGAGCCTATTTGATATGATATATTGATTTATTTTCATAAAAATGGAACAGTAAATTTTTTTTTAACACACACTGAACCAACCCGACCTTTCGGCGCCACATTTCCTTTTCTATGCAGGTGCAGGATTTGGTGCCACCAGAGCTAGCCTTGGCAGTTCTTATTTGTTAACATAGAAGCCACAACACACGCTCCAGCTCCACACGGATTGTTAAGTTTGGCTTCAATGATTTCATCTGCACAGACCAAAAATGGACAGTGTGTAACATCAGTTACAATACCTCACTGCCACCTAGTGGTGCCTTAAATGTATCTCTGTGTATTTCAACAGTTCAGACACAAAATTAAAATCTGTATAGTTCTGGTTTTGTCAAGTATAGCACAAGGATGGATTTTGGCTTACTTGGATTGCTTGTTGCAAATTAATTTGTTTAAATATTTTTTTACTTAAATGCAACAACACATCAGCTGACAGTGGGGCTATCATTTATTCAATTTCAAATATGCAATAAAAGACCCACAGTTTCGATCTTCAAATGTGCTTTTCAAAAAAATAATCCTTGCCATGACTTGAGGACTGAGCTGCGACTTGACTTGTCTTACTCGACGCAGAGCTATGACTTGACTTACTCGCCCTCGTGACCTGCTGACTGGGACTTACTTATGACGTGGACGTTATGACTTGAGACTTGTGACTTGAACATAGGTGACTTACTCCCATCTCTGATTATAATACAATACTTATACAGCGCTTTTCAAGACACCCAACAACGCTTTACATAGATGAGACAAACCCAGACAAACAATAAAGATCAAGGTTACTGAAAGGCGTTTTGAAGGGATGGCTTTTCAGTGATAAGTTAAAAACACAAACTGCAAATGGTAAAGTGTTCAATAAATAAATGAGTAATGTACACAATCGTTTTCGTCTCATCGTCGCTTCAAGATGCACTATTTGACTTCTCTGATAGCCATCCCATGGACAGTTATTGCTTTGCCTGAAAAGTTCCACAGAATGGCATTGAACTTCCATGGAGACAAGCAGGTAGCACCACAAGACCCAGCTGCAGGTCAGGAACTTGACCTTGACTCAGTGTAAGACTGTAAAAAAACTGGTACTAAATTTACTTTTCAGTTTTAAATTTCCCAGTTTTGTGACATTACAATAGAGCTTCTAACTCTTTTGCACTCTTTATAGGTCTATAAATCATCACCAGACTTGTTCAGTGCATTTCTGTAAATTCATTCATTACAGTTCCGTGCCTTTGTTAGCATGTCAAGGGCAAGCTAGGTTTATTTCCCCTTTGTAATTCCCTTCGTAGCCAGTAGACGGAGCTCTGAATTCCTGATGTGGGAAACGACTCAGAGAATGTCATGTGTCATTATCTTAAGTTCTAAAACAGGACATTCCACGACAGAGGGACATGTTGTGTTCAAGTGACGTCACAACATTCCATCAGCCAATAATATTTAATACTGATGGTTGGCAGCTCAATTAATATTGTTAAAATGCAGATTTTTGTAATTAGATCTAAGAGAAATCATCAAGTTAAACATGAATCTGAATTCAGTCATTTCCATATTGATTGCAAAGGCCAAGGTGATCAATAGGGAAAAACACCATCAATTTGTAGAACGTGAAGGAAACCTATTCAGGAGCATAAACAAGTAAGGATTAAACAACGAGGAGCAGCGGAGTGCGTTAAAACTGCGTAACATACAGCTCTACTTTACCATCGTCCCACAAACTGAAACAGCCAATTGGTGAATATAAAAATGTGTTTCCTGTCCGATTGCTGTTCGAGGGATCACTTATCTCAGTTTTAGTTGAAGATAGTCAACTAAACCTCCTAAAGTGATGTCAACGGCATAGTGATTTAGAATGTGCTTAACTGCTGCTGGAACTACCTGTGCAGCTATTCAAAAATAACGCACGCCAATTTGCATTAGAATCCCACTGACCATGGTATGATACAAATTTGATACATGCATGTTGGATACTTTTAATGCCATTGAGTGAAAACCATATCTCCATGAAGACTAGCCCCAATAGAAAAGTTACATAGTGCACCTTTAGAGAGCACAGATGCATGTTTTACCGCTAAACCCGCGTTACTGCAGAGGACAGACCCCCAGTCATGTCTATTGCCTTTAAGTAATCCTACGTCGCTGTAACTTAAGCAGGGGTTTTGTCATTTACCTTGTATTAAGGTTTAAATCCTACTTCTGAGAAGTGCTGGTTACTCATGAAGGCTCTCATGTTTCTAGCTTCAGGTGAGTCTTTTCCAGATTAGTGCTCTTTACAAGCAGCACAGGCTCATGCTTAATTGGCCCAACTTAAATCACGCTACATTCCTGCTTAATTCAAAGGTCTCTAATCAAGTCGGCTGTTAGAAGTTTGATAAAATAGGCGATCCAGTCTGCTGAAAATGGAATCTCATCAAGCGAGCGCTGAATCATCGGTAGGTGGTCCAATCATCTCAGTTCCTCACCCAGACTCATCTTCGCTGCACTTTTCCCCATGGTGACCTCTCTAGACACACAAACACACGCGCTCTACAAATGTGGTGCTGCTGACCCAAGGAGACAAATCAGAACGGCCCCGGGGCTTGGCCTCTCCAACCAGCCAGATGAGGTCATTCCACACAACCTCATTTTCCCTCAAATTGCACCTCTGATCAGTGCTGTGTTTCCTGCAACAATTACACCCACCCTAAGTCCTTATTAGCAAATACTAGAGAAGGAAAAAGACCACTTGGTTTGTATGAGGGAAGATAATTTACTCAGAGTCGGTAGAATACTTCTTTATCTCCCAATGTGAGTGAAAGCTTCATCCAAACAGCATCTTTTGATTAGCCCGAGGAGAGGGGAAAAGGTATGTGGGGTCGTCAGGCAACATCCCTCACTGAGAACAGCGCTAAGGTTGGGATAAATGGAAAGGCTGATTAATACAAATGCAAGCCTTTAGAGCGGACCACCTGTGGACTCCCTCAAGGTTTAAATTTGCCTTTCATGTTTAACATTATTTTAAGAATAAAAATCACAAACTCATGTGTCTCCAGTGAGGAACATGGTGCGCTGAACCATGTGTCACAAATGTGCTCAACTCTAAACATCCACAAATGTTGGTGTCTGAAAGTATTACAGTTTAGATTTTTGGATTGAGCACGGGAAAACTGTGATTTAAGCAATCACAGATAGTTGTTACTATTTCTGTCCAGATAAAAATCATATTCAGATGCTTGTTTGTCAAGGGCATGTGCAGTGATTTGGCAAATGCATGTGTTAGATGGTAAGTATCTTACCCAAGGACAATGTGCTTGGACATGTTTCAAACAGGTGTGTACAGCTAGCATACAGCACTGCAGGTCATACAGTGACCAGTCAGGCAGAAAGTTACAGAGAGCCAGGCTGTGTTTGTGCCACCAACAAAACAGAGGGATGCAGGTGGTATGATGCGGCACAAAATTCAGATAATGTTTATGTTGTGGGAACACAAAGGTATTTACACAATAATAACAATAATGTGTTCTATTTATACCAGGCTTTTTTGGGCACTTAAAGACACTCCACATTGCACACCGGGTGGTGGTAATGCATTGTAGCCACAGTTGCCCTGGACTGAACGAAGAGAGGCTGCCAATTTGCCCCATTGGCCCCACTAATCACTCTCTCATACACCGGATTCATACTAGGCAATGTGGGTGAAGTGTCTTGCCAAAGGACACAACGAGATCGGGCTTTAATAAGCAAGTATTGACAATGCCTTTAGCGAAGGTCCCTGAGGTAAATCCTTTAATTCAAGTCAATAAAAGGTTTTAGGTTAGATATTGGTTCATTTAGGTTACGGTTAGAGTTTAGTCAGGTATGTCATGTCATGTAATTATGCTCAAGTTTAGAATCAGTCTCCAGGGAAAGGAATGTAAGAGAATATAATGTCCCCACAAAGGACGGGAACCCAACAGGTGTGTGTGTGTGTGTGTTGATATCAACGTGTACAATCATTGTGTCTTATTTTCTTTCCCATTTGTCTTCAGCTGAACATTTTTGTCGTGTTGAATGTAAAGGTTTATGATCCCAAATGTAAGTGCATGAAGTGAGCTTGTTTAGTTGGACGAGTTGTCCTTGTAACAGCATGATTCTTCCCCAAATCATGAGGCCCTGCATGCAGAGCTGAAAACTGTTATAACTCACCCAGACTGCTCCAGGCCAAACAGCTCCCACCAGTCATTTTGATGTATGGCTGTCTCTGAGCCCAAGACACATGTAAATGTGTAACAAACTAATTGGACAGAGTAGGAGGCATTAAATCAGATGTTATATCAAGAAGAGAAACACCTAGTCCAGTGAGATTACTGAAGGCAAGTTATATTTTGTGTTACGCTTATATTTAATACAGAAACCTGCCTATTGTACTGCAATTTGAAAGTAAACAGAAACTAGTAATGTTGGAAATAACACACCTCTATTAAAGGTTCAATATGTAACATTGCGGGTGGATGTTCTGCTTCCTTTTTGTCTTGATGGAAAAACACTCAACAGGAATCCACAAGAAGACTACTTTTCCTGGACACTGCAGTGGTTAGGAACAAATTTCTGGTAATCATACATACAAGTGTTTTCGTTTGAAAATAAATATCAAATATGCAACCCTTGTGCAGTTGATGTAATAGGCAGTCTGTGAGCAACTCGCTCAAAATACATACAGAACCCGTCTCGCAATAGGTGTACATGTGCCATAAATGGACGCGGTGCAGTTTTTGCCCATTCAAGTGAATGAATAAGAAACAGGCTGTTTTTTGCCAACAAGCGCAAAATTTGAGGGAGCGGAATTGCAAATGAAGTCATTTGGCACATGCTGTCTGAAACACAAAATTATATTGTGTGGTTTTCAAAGCAGTATTAAGAGAAAAAAAAGGCTTTACCTACTCTTTTTGTCTGTGACACTTTGGCCCTGACTCCTGCAGGTATTACACTGAACAGAACGCTCCACAGCAGCTGTCTATCTAAGCAGGCTATCACTTGTCTTTCCCACATCCTTTAAAGTCCTAACGCAGAGAATGCATGGTCCAATCATCAGGTATAATAAGGATCCTACATGAAGTGCAGTGTGTCTTCTCTTTGTGCATGTATAGCTGTGATCCGTTATCAAGGTCAAGGTCAAAGGTCAAATTTATTTATATAGCACATTTACAACATCCGGTGGTGCCCGAAGTGCTTCACAGGTAAAGTAAAACAAGAATAATCCCGCATCAAAGTCCAAAGCAAAAGTAATTTCGCCAGCGTTGGAAATCCACTTTTAACATTGGTCACTGGTCTCCATCAGACGCTCTTCGATCCAAACATGTGTGTGTCGTTATAACTTTTTACACAAAGTCACTCTCACAGACGTTTGCACTTTTATTTACCTATCACTTCTGCAGAAGAAGTAGTTTTCCAATAGTAAATCAGGTGCAACATGGCCACAAATAGCACATGTGAGCAGTCACCACAGACCTGACGTGTAACCAGGCCCGGGTCTACAGGGGTGCAAAAGGGCGCGTAAAATCATTCTTCGCACCCCTTTAAAACTTGGATGCACCCTGAGTCAGTTTGGTCTGGACCTGGGCCTGCGTGTAACTGCTTGTTTAATATCATACCGTGGAACCACTTCATGAAGACAAGCAGGTAGCAGACTCTCCACCATGAAAAGCTACATATTCCACTTTAAACTTTGCATTGTGGGTGGGTTCTGGATCATTACAATATTTGACTTGTGCAAAAAGAAAATATTAGCATAGTTGTGTGATGATCTTGTTCTTGCTGCTGCAGCCATCAAAGAAGAGCGGGGACGGCCCACGTTTGTTGAGAAGACACTGAGCTAAATGTCCCCATATGGCTCTTTGAAGTGCAGAGGATAATACGCACACACTTTTAAGTAGGACCTAAGAAAACTGGCAGTGGCGTTGCAAGGGGTTCCTAGGGTGACTGAAGTATGTTCCCATGATGCCACAGGGTTATGAAGTTGAGTTATTGCCTCTTGCTAAACAAATGACTGAAGACGGTGCGCCAAAGAAATGGGTCACACTAATGGCACCCACCTGCTGTTGCTAAAAGTGTGAAACTCCAATCAAGAGAGCAGCCAGACCCTCTAATGAGCCTTTAGTCACTGCATTTACGTGCACGCTAGGAAACCTGGATAACTGGCCTGTCCAATTTAAGGTTACTTTTCAAAATGCATGTGAACCTGGGAACTACGATTTTATTTATTTATTATTTATTTTTTTTTTTTGTTGGGACAGTGCATGTTAATGAACATACATGATATACATGCTGTAAACACACCAGATTGTAGCCTTGGGCTAATTTCCATCTGTTGTCCCGCATTCACTCTCATTCATTCACACACAGACAGACATGGACAGACAACCATTCACACTCACATTCATACACTATGGACAATTTAGAGTTGTCAATTAACCTGTACAGTCATGTCTTTGGACGGTGGGAGGAAGCCGGAGAACCCGGAGAGAACCCACGGTAACACGGGGAGAACATGCAGACTCCACCCAGAGAGATCGTGTGATGTTAGGGTGGTTCAGAATTCGAGACCACAATGTTGGGGTGGTCTGGGATTCGAACCCACAATCTCCTTATTGGGAGGCAGATGCTCTAACCGCTCTGCCACCGTGCACCCCGTGGTTTGAATCACACAAATACTACATACTGCTACTACATATTGCTTCTGCATGTAATGTAATAGTGCGGTCCGATCACACTAGGAGCAGACCAGGAGGGGCATTCAACTGCACCAGGTAAGAAACAGACAGAAAATATTAGACAGGTGTTTGGACGTGTACTCACTCGTTTTAGATCAGCAGCGATGACATACAATGGCTACTCGCAACTGTTGTTTTGTTTTTGGTCCGTTACGTTAAAGTGAAAGTAAAAAGTATCAGAGCTGCTGGCACGGCAGAGAGAAAATGACAAAAATGAGATGTCGCTGCAAAGTTTAAGTGCTAGAACCAACTTACAAGATGTCCCTTAACGTCTCTTAGTCCCTCATTCACACCTTTTTCTTTTTTTTTACCTGCATGTTGACCGAGACAAGAGTGTTTTGGTGCACTCGGAGTTCTCTGTGCATGTGAACGTGGTCAGTGACTGCTCTCTGGGACCCCAAACATTAATTTTGCCCGCGTTCCCTGCTAGGTAGTGAGTGAGAAATGCAAATTAGCCAGAACATGTAGCCCAAAAACACTTATATGTGTGATAGCTGTGAAAAAGCATATCACAAGTTTCTAGTTTCTGAGCCTCACTCACCAACAATAAAATTATGTATACTTGATATCCCATGATTAGCCTTTAACATTAGCCTTAGCCTTTTGTGCATCTTGCAGGATGATGAGTGCCTGGGTAGAGAGTATTCAAAGTCCACACAGAAAAGTCCCCAGTTCGGGATTCAAACGCAGGACCTTCTGACTGTGTATCGAGTGGGCTTACCACTTTTCCACCGTGAGGCAGGTCAATCAGCACTGACAACGTAACTTCATCCTGGGGAGAGATAACAGCACTTTAACCATCCCCGCTCACTGCACGACTGATTTGGACGGCTGGCGCCCTGATCAGGCCCAGTGCAGGCTGCTGCTTGCTCCTGACACACATTCAACTCAAGGTGCCAAAAAACGAGAGTGCGGCTGTCACCACGGACACCTGAATCAAAAATGTTGAGAATACTTTAGCGCGCAGATATGTACCGGCTCGTTTGTACAGAGAAGTGGAAAGTCAAAGAAGTGGAAATGCTTAAATGTTTTTTGAATAGAGCCAAAGCGATATATTCCCTCATTAAAGAGTCAAGACAAAGTAACCCAAAGCAATGTATTACAATATTTGTCTTATTCTTTAAATGAACAGGGCATTCCTGAAGGGGACATTCTATTTTGCTTCATTCTGGCTTTTACAACCCTTTAGAGCAGTTGTGCTATGATACGTGTACACAGGGCCCTCTGCAGTTGGACTATTTGTGTTATTTAGAGACAAATCCATTCATGTTTTTTGTGTCCCTTTGGGTTAATCATAATGTAGAACTACGTTATGGATCGTTTAGTCTCATTTTGGAGGTTTCATTCTATTTTTAAACCTGGTTTAGCCCTAATTAACAATAAAAAATAAAAAATAATGTTTTAGGGGTACTCAGAGGGTACTGGTGTGAAAAGTTTGCTTTAGAGCATGGAATCTGATGTCCTCTACAGGAAACAAAGGAGTGTGAAGAATTGTAAAAATTAGCAGCATGGCTAATTATTAATGTGATAAAAGTGAATATATAATGCATAGGATTTATAGTTCCTTCTAAATATATCCAAAGTGCTTTTCTCATTTACATTCTGACTGACTCAATTAGCTTGGAATTCCAGGATCCAGGTCCAGAATGAAATCTCTCTGTACTTTTCATGCAGATCGATATCAATCAGGTCATCATTTTCATTGGCGCGAGTTCAGGTCGGCGTGATTGAATGAGCCAATCAGGGACACACATGGTCCATCCGTATCAAATCAAACATGGCTTTTTACGAGGAAAAAAGAAAGGCATATCACCGGGACTGAAAAACATTGCATATTTCTGTAAAGCACAAAACGCTGCTTATCTTAAATTAGAGAAGTTTGATATTGTTCTAAATAATAGGTGACCAATGAGCTCCTTTGTTTCACCTGCATCACGTTATTAAACTGACCTGATTGCACGGTTCTGTTTGAGTTCGACTTGAGGAGTGACCAGAGGGAGAGTCACTTTGTAAAGGAGGGTGTATTCTGCGTCTCACACAATCTGCTCCATTCTCCTCTCCGTCACAACCAATAACGTGCGCAAACACAATACTCTCTACTTTTTTTTTTTTTTTTTTTTTTTTTTTTGACCGGTACCGGTTTTTTATTATTATCACACAACAACAACAAAAAACAAACATGCGGACAAAGGTCTCACACAAGATATCAAGACAGAATCCCCATCCACCAGAAAGAAAAAAAAAACAAAAACAAAACATAACAATAACAATTAATAACAGATAATTACCAAAACAACACCAGTCTTCTCTTCTCAACCTATGGATTGGCTATATTACTAAATCATACTTAGTAGTATTGTGACCTATTTATTAGTTAATTAATTTGCCTGTCCTTTAACATATAGTTAACATATAGTTAAAGGACAGGCAATTGAATCAACATCCTTTTATTCTTTATTTCATTTTATTTTTTGATGATTATTACTTTTCTTTTAATTACTTTTTACTTTTTTATTTTTTATTTTATTTCCTATATAATCTTTTTTTCTCAGGAAATATAGTTGAATATAAGAATAATTGATTTAAATCGAAAGTGCACACATGTGTTCTCCTATATCCTAAAATTAAACCTATACAGAATTATTCACCCCCTAAGTGTTTGAAAACTTCCCATCTTTTTTTATGTTTTTTAACTTCACTGTTACTCTCTACTTTACCTGCCACCAAAAAACTATCTGATAACAAATATAATGGATAAAGTTTTGAGAAGTTCTTATTTGGAGTTGAAACAGAGCCTTTCATTTCAGAAGACTCAAAACGACAATGAAACCACTGCAGGTACTTTTCCTTGTATCCTATGGTTGAAACCTCAAAACTGTCAGTTCAGCACTACTCCTCCAGCATCAAAGTTGTGAGTGCAGTGTGGCGCGTGCCCTGGGAGGTCGCTGTGCTCCATGACATCAGAGCAGTATCACGTCATGGTCAGCCCCTTGAGTGCTAATTAACAGCAGACTGAGGATCTCGGACAAAGCCCAGGGCATTAGCATTCATCACTGAAAGGCTTACTTTGTTTATTTGCAGATGTAGAATGAGAATAATAACTGTGAGCGAACTTCAGAGGAAAGGAACCCATGGGAGATCGTATGGCTCAAGTAGCAATACATTGGGTCTGCTATACACGGCATGTGGACTACCAAAACAAGGGCTGCAGTTGCAGGCTTATGATGGTGATTGGAATGTCACTTTGGATACAGACTTTTGCGATGTCTAAAAAAAGTTTTTGGGTCATTGATTTGTCACCGCAGTGAAAACCGTGTGTGGAGCAATGTTTTACGTTTTGTTCATTTTAAACCTTATTATTAATCTAAAATTACTTGAAAAGAGAAATGATCCGATGGACTCTTTGTTTGAAACTGCATTATTAGTATTCTTCTGCTGGCCCGGCCTTTTCATAGAGACTGTAGCAAGCAACAGATTTTCATTCATGGTGTTTTTGCTTTATTTATTTTTTGCACATTTAAATATGACCTGGTGTCTAAATTAATTTAAAGCAAAACCTATGAATGGGAAAAAGTCCTAAAAAAGTTGCTTAACAGGAAACAGAAACCCATTAATTATGCATGGTTTGGTTTGATGGGGAGTGACGGGAGGAAACCCACCCGACAAATGAAGAAACATGCAAACTCTGCACAGAAAGGCCAATTTTTACAAAAAGAAAAAAAAATAAAAGTACAGGGCTATGGGTGAAAAATGGAAATTTTCTGAACGCCCCAGCCTCCTTCAAATTGTTGCATCTGAATCTTCTGATTTTTGTATTTTTGTCTGTCTTCAACTGTAAGATGTCAAGGAAAGCACTATACAAGTGTTTTATTATTAGTTTCTCATGGGAAAGGTAAAATTTCACTCAACTCTATATCGCCACCAAAACCATCACCCAAGACATTCACTCCACCATCACAACCTGCCTGTCAGACATCAAAACCTGGATGGACAATAATTTTCTCAAACTCAACAGCAATAAAACAGAACTTCTCATCACCGGACCCAAATCTCTCCTCCCCTCTGTTCAGAACTTTTCCCTCCTCATTAATGGTCACGTCGTCACCCCCTCCCCCTCTGTACGCAACCTTGGCATCATCATGGACCCCACCCTCTCATACCATTCACACCTAAACCAGGTCACTAAAACATCCTTCTTTCACCTCCGCAATATCGCCACGCCTTCATCACCTCCAAACTCGACTATTGCAATAGCTTATTCTATGGACTTCCCACCACTCGCCTTCAAAAACTACAATACATTCAAAACTCTGCCACTCGCCTTCTCACTCACACTCGGTCCAGAGAACACATCACCCCCGTCCTCCAGCAGCTACACTGGCTTCCCGTTCAATATCGTATCCAATACAAGCTCCTCCTCCTCACGTACAAGTCCCTCCATAACCTGGCCCCTTCCTACCTCACCGACCTACTCCGACCGTACTGTCCCACCCGCCGCCTCCGCTCTGCTGACACCAACCTCCTCACTCCCATCACCCGCACTAACCACCGGACCTTGGGGGACCGAGCCTTCGCCGCTGCTGCCCCCACCCTCTGGCCCCGCCCTCTGGAACTCACTTCCACAACCCATTAGGAACTCGGACTCACTGCAGACATTCAAATCACTCCTTAAGACCCACCTGTTCAAACTGGCTTTTGTGTAAATTTATGTTGTTTTGTCTGTGTATGTAAAGCGTCTTTGAGTGTCCAAAAAAGCGCTATACAAGTTTGATGTATTATTATTATTATTATTAAAATTTCCCCTACTATTGCATGTACGAGTGAATTGCCTTTTAAAGCTGGGTACCTGATTTTGATCACACCGCCAAACTGGAAGTAGGTTTTGAAATCTGTGGAACTTATTCCTTGCTCACGAACCCACCGGCCCATCTTAGATACTCACAAGCAATCGTTTTCATTTTTTTTCCTGGTTGACGAGATATGAAATTCTTTATTAATAGATGTAGACAACACGCTGCAGTCTAATTTTTGTCACCAAGTGTATCTTTTACAACATAAAAAGTAAAAAAAAAAGTCAGGTATACCCAGCTTTAATCTAATTAGTCTAAGCAGGTATGTACTAATGCTTGGAGTACTGTCAGAGAATACGGGGCCCCTAACTGTTCATCCATTACTAAAACTGTATTATATTTACAGTATATTTGTGTATTTTGTTGACATTTAATACGTGTGCTTAATTCATTCATGTTCAATGGAAATACTTAGATTGTGGCATGGACGTTGGATGATTTGAGATACAAAATCTCCATCCGCGAATCACGGGCACCCGAGTAGAACCCTGGCCTCACAAAAGCTAGAAATGCCACTGTTATTTTCATAGTATTTTTCCATGTACAGCCAAATGTTACTTGGTTTTGCCTTTATTATTGTCATCATTGGGACAGTGGACTGGTGTACGGGGGTAGCAAATATGTTCTCTTTAAAAATACACATATTCTAGTAAAAACAAATACATTCTACTAACTAGGAGATGTTTTCTCTAAACACTGAGACACCGGTCCTCCCTGTGCTTTTATACATGAGTTACTGCAAATTCCAAGGGTATTTAGTTTGTCTGAAAAACCTTCAACTCACCGGTGAAGGGGGTTTGGCTGGAGTGTGAAAGTCGTAGTAATGGGCATTCCACTGCACTCTCTTCAGCAGCTATCAATCAAGTTACCGTTTGGGTAAATAGTGGTAGACTTGGTAGAACTTATCAGCTGCTAAGATGTTACTGAAGTAATCTTGTATGCAATGGAATCATATCTTCCTGCAACTGCTCTCTGGGGCAGGGCTGGTGTGTAGCCTTGAGCTGTAATTTATAACAGATAACTTTTATTGAACAAGCAGTACATCGCCCAAGTCCTGATAAAGATAAGCAAATGAACAAGGAACTGGGACAGAACTAGACTGATGAGGAAGGAAGGTGTGTAGAAGAGACAATAAAAAGGGTCTCTTTGGGTAATAAGTAGAATTCTTGATTCATAACATTTGCCGCGAATCGTCCAAAAACTGTGAAAAAATTGACTTCCTGTGCAGTGCAGGGATTTATTACATTACATTTGTGTTTTTGTGCACGGTGGCAGAGCGGCTAGAGCTTCTGCCTCTCAATAAGGAGATCGTGGGTTCGAATCCCGCACCACCCCAACATCGTGGTTTCGAACTCTGAACCACCCTAGCATCACACGATCTCTCTGGGTGGAGTCTGCATGTCCTCCCCGTGTTACCGTGGGTTCTCTCCGGGTTCTCCGGCTTCCTCCCACCGTCCAAAGACATGACTGTGTAGGTTAATTGACAACTCTAAATTGTCCCTAGTGAATGAATGTGAGAGTGAATGGTTGTCTGTCCTTGTCTGTCTCTCTGTGTCAGCCCTGCGGCAAGTTGGCCACTGTCCAGGGTGTACCCCGCCTAAGGCCCAAAGTCACTGGGATAGGCTCCAGTCACCCGCGACCCCTAACGGGAATAAGCGGTAGAAAATGAATGAATGAATGAATGAATGAATGTGTTTTTGTTATTCCAGTTTATGTATTTATGTGGGTAAGAATTATGTTTGCAGCAGATTATCCAGAAAAATAAAGCTTGTGGATGGAAGATACAGAGTTTAATAGTTAGTTTGGCAACGCTATAATCACATCTCAATTGTGATTGTTGACTACCTTCATGGTAGATGGATGAGGGTTGGCTGTACATTGTTTAATCTTTAAAATGCAATAATTAGTCTCTTATTGTGTACCTTAACATGCAATATTATGCAAGGGCTTAGAAAGATTGTCTTTTATTGAAAAAGGAACGTTGCTCCTTCCAAAAGCACTTGTCTGGGCTGTTCAGGAGCTGCGTGATTTGTCGTAGAAGAGCAGAACTGAGCTCAATCAGTGATAAGACAAACAGTAAAAAAAAAAGAAGAAAAGAAATGCGGGACGACTAAGAATGCAATACTGCATAAACAAACCTAGACATACACAAGATGATAGAACATCAGCCCAAGTCCTGTTACAGCTCTGTTTGGGGTTGTCCTTTGAGATATTTGAGTGACATCTTTTCAGGCTAATGCTGTTGCTTTCATAACACTTCTTGCTAGATGCTTGATATTGTTTTGCTCCAGAAAAATATGGACATAATTTACATTTTTGCATTTACGTTGCATTTAGAGTCTGCGTTGGGGTGAGGGTTTATTATTGATAAACTGTGACGTGTGCGTTTTTGATTGATGTTATTATGTGGGTTAACATAATTTGCAAATAGTTAAATATGTACATTTTCTGTTGACGTACTCAAACAGCATAATTTCCAAAAACGTAAAAAACGTGTAATAGCTGCGTAAATGGAATTACAAAAATGTAAATTATGTATGTATTTTTCTGGAGACTGGGCTGAATTTAAAGCTTGAGCATTTGAGACATATTGGTAGTGGATCCATTCAAAACCTGGCAGCCTTTCCTTCTTTATTTTGAATCTGAATTAAGTGCACGGCCTTTCATTTTATGTTTGCAGAGGCATCGGACTAGGATGGTAAAGGGTACTAGTTTCCCCGGGGCCCAGAACAGAGAAGGGCCCTCAAAAAGCCTGTGTTTTTGTTTTTTTTCTGTGTTGCATTTATCTACACATTTTATTTTTGTTGTAATAAATGTTTCTTTTTTGGTGAGTAAAGTCTTTCAGAGACAATTACTCTTACTCTTACTTATTAAATCTGAGGGCCCCCATCATCTCTTAAAAAAAGGCAATGATTGTTGTAATATTAGCTAAGTTGTTAACAATTAAAATTAGTGATTATACTTTGTAGTTAGTGTATTTTCTTACTGTAATGATACAATACTGTGTCATAATATAAGCCTGATGCTACACCGGCTTCTATTAAATTCGACACAGGACGTCTATAAATTAAATTAAATATATAAAAGTTACATTGAATTAAAAAAAAAAAAACAATAATAACCATATTAATATTAGTACAGTATTAGGGGCCCACCAAGAAGGTTTGTACCTGGGGCCCAGAAATTGCTACTATGTCCCTACATAGTTGTAACGTTACCCTTTTTTTTCCATACATTTGTTTAATTTTAGTAATTTTACTGCATTTATTTATTTCTGTAATTATTTTACATGTCCCATTTCATCTGATGTTTGATAATTCTAGTGCCAAACAGTTTAGCGTAAATACCATTTTTAATATTTGGTAATACCTACTGTCCTGCTGTGTTCTGTGTTTTTGCGCTTTGTGTTGCATGCATGTTTATAAAGTTTTAAAAGTCAATAAAAAGATCTGAATAATAATACACGTGGAAATAAGTGAAACAATGAAATAAACTTGACAATACATGGAGCATATAGAAAGTAGTTCCATGTCAAAAACTGTTGTTGCTATTGAGACATGGAGCAGACGAGCTCAACAGAAAATAAGTTCTACACGGACTAAAAAGTTTTCAGACTGACCAGGAAATCGGTGCGTTGTTGACTTGTTGTTGCTCGTGTTCATTAAACATTTTACACAAATCAACCTACTTTATGTAACATTTTAGCGACAAGACTTTTCCCTGGTTCGTCATTAGCTTTAACGGAGTTCTTGGCAAAAAACGGCAAAAGTGGGCGGGGCAGAATAAGGTCAATAGAAGGTAGAAGTTCCATGTCAAAAACTGTCGTTGCTATTGAGACATGGTGCCTTTTACATCGACGTCAACAAGCTTCATATGATCACTTTCTATACCATTAGTATCAAATATCCCAGAGTACAATACATGAATGGACCCCAGTTCATCTGTAATAAGAATTTTACTGACAAATCCAAATCTTCAGTGACTGAAAATAGTGCGTCTATTCAGAACGTTTCTCTCTGGGCCAACTTTTTTTTTTTTTATCCATTTGATTCTAAAGGTTTGATTTAATACAGTGTCCAAGTCCAAAGCTCCTAATCCGTTTGACAGAGACACAGTCCGCAGACACCTGTTGACATCACTGGTGTTGGAAGCAGCCTGCTCTCCACATGTGTCAGACCGTGATGTTTGACAAGTGTAATGTGGTGAGGCGGGTGGGTCCCACACATTCTGCTCTAATCATGTGCTGCCCTGCCCAGAGACGCAGGCTCCAGTGAAAACAGCGCTGCGATAAGGTCACTCAATGAACTAAAGCTGGGAGTCTTTTTTAATCTGTGACCAACAAGATTAAAGCCTTTAGGAGCATATGGGTTCGAGAAGGAAACATTTACTGATCTGAAAGACATGTAGAGAATCCCTGACATGTGTTATAGACTGAAGATAAAAGATTGCTTAAGTGCTTTAAAAACTCAACAGATCAAACATTCCCTGTGAAAGTCACGCAGCGATGTGACTAACATGGACTTGATCAGCTGCGTTCTGAAATCAGACTTCATCATTAGAATGTGCTTTGACTGGTAGCACAACACTGGGCACTGGTCCCAATCTCCAGATAATATCCATGTGATGGGGTGTGTCATCTTTTAGGAGCTTTTAACCGTATTATATTTGTTTCTACTTGTAATTTAGCTATTCCAAGTTGTATTTAGAGAGATCCATGCATGTTTGGGTAATCTTTATTCTCCAGCGGACAAGACAGCGTTGTCTCCGCTTCCCCAGATTTCCCACATAAACCTCGCCACCGCTCGTAGTTCGTTCTGCAATTTTAGTTTCTTGAAGAAGAACTGAGCAACATATGACCTTATTTATTATGTATTTTTAAGTCCGTGTGGTGGTTGCCTATGTGTTTTTGGTGCATTTGAAGCGTCCGTCCTCTCACCCTGCTGTCTCTGGGCGGAAAAAAAGAGTATCCTGAGAAACCCTGGCTCTTTTTAAAATATTTGGCACAATTTTATGCATGTTTGTGATTGTTCTTCCTCGTGTCAATACAAAAGCTGAAGCTGTTTCTGAACCCTTTGGAATTCAAACTATTGGCTGGACTCTTTGTGACGCTGAGTTTTGTCCTTTGGTGTCTGATTTACTCTAATTACAAGTGGAAACAAACTCTGCTAAGAGGAAAACCAAATTTATGGTCCGCCTAAATTTTCTTTTTTTGTTTGTAGGTTTTGCCCGATTTACGCTAGTTTGGGCATCTGTTGGGTTTTGACAATTCCTCTTTCAAAGATGAAACTACTTTAACTAAAAAATTTGTTTTGAGGACTTGTAATAAAGTAAACATTCTAGGCAGAATCCATATAAAAGTCACATTATTTTTTTCAGAATTTTAGTGTAATCACAACAAAAGCACAGTAGGTCTTCTTTAACACTCAACGCACAATACTTGGGCATATCTCTGGTCATAATTATATTAATGTTATCATGTGTGACCGACGTAGACCGCAGACATTCACTAAATTTACATGTTCAGAGAACTCCAAGTGGGCCAAACAACCAAACTCAAATTGCCTTTGCACCAGAAACCACTCTTGTTCCAATCTACATGCAGCTAAAAGAACCAAATAGGTGTGAACTGGGAAGAGTTATGTACTCGTAGGGACGTCTAGTAATTTAGCATTAACACCAAAACTTTGCTAGACTTGCTAATAAAAACGGCTCTCGCACATAACCACACTTTTGGCAAACATAGCCAAGCAACATCTCATTTATTTGCTCTCCGCAGCGCGAACAAACATCGATGCTCTGGTAGTGTTTACTTTGATTTCACCGCAGCGGATCAAAACAAAACCACACATGCTAGTCCGTGGCAGAGGGGGGTCGCCGTTTGTCATCTCCGCTGATCTAAATGAGTGAGTACACATTCGAACACAAGTCTAATATTCCCGTGGCTGTTTCTTACCACGCACGGCTGCATGCGTCTCTTAGTCGGCTTCTGTTTTATCAGACTGCGCGGTCACGTGCAACTTCTTCGGACGGGTTGTTGGGGTGTTTGAGATTGTAATCGAGACGCCAAAATCGTACATGCATGTTGACGAAGGTTTAGATTGGATCCGGTTTTCCTGGCGTGCATGTAAATGTAGTGTCTGATTTACTGCTTCTTGAAAAGTATTGGGTTTTCTATTGACTGGCACCGGCTACTGCATGAAACGAGAGGTAAGTTCAACAATTTAAACTCAAATGTTTCTGCTTAAAGTGCGTATGACAGGTTTTCATCATTTTCTAATTTTGACTTTATCTGGTGCATTAATACCAGTTGTACATATAAATAGTAGTTTTACACCAATCAAGCAGCCGTTTGTGGAGAAAAGTTGAAAAATCTGTTGAAAATTACAGGAAGTAAACAGACTGATGACATCACACTGGGGAGACAAAGATTATGCATAATTTACACAAAAGAAACAACTTTTTTTTTACCCTTTAAACATTGATTCAACACACTAAAGCATTTGCAAGTATTTTTCTTTGTAAAATAAAAGGTCTGTGACATTAGAGGAATTTTGGCTCCGTGTAAAGTGTGGTTGCTATGGTAATTTCCTAGCGTGATGTCATCATTTAGAACCAGGAAATAAAACAAAAAACCTAAAAAAAACTGCTAAACCCGTATAACATTTGTGAAGTATTTTAACAAAATTAGAAATATATTTATCTTAACTGCATTTTAGTCAAATGTTTTTCCAACCTGTCATGGGCCCTTTAACCTTCTCTGTTATGCCTTCCAATGTGAGCAATTATCACAAAAAACCTGTGAACAAATATCACAAAAAACTCGTATTACTCCCCATGTAAAGATACTAATAATAAATGTAATTGTCGACATGAGATCAACTATAAAAATATCTGACATACCAATCCAGCAAAAGATTACTCTGCGGCTCAACAAGGTGTGCTTACATTCTGATCAGAGCATTCTGCTTATCCAAATATTTTGCTCCAACTTTCATCAGAATACTTGAGTCACCCTGGAATCTGTCAAAACAGCATGGAGGTGCAGCGGGTTTACCTGTGTCCTCACAACACTTACACACTTTCCCGGGACACTGTATTGCACTAGAAACTGTGTAAAAGTAGCTATAAGCAATAAAATGTAAATTAAAAAACATGCATTTCTATAGTTTTGTATTGTGATCCATTGTTCAGATTCACAAATATCAAGTTTGTATATTATCTATTGCTCCAAAGTGTCTATATAATCCTTCATTCATCCAGGAGCGGTCCATAGAAAAGGTTTCAGATCTGTGAGGCGTTGGCGGATGATCACGCTCACTGTTACGGGCTAAGCAAGAGTCAGTTCTGCAGTTTTGAACAGCAAGCCAATGGACCTGTCTCTATTATTAAGTCATTTAAGTTAAAGATTCAGGTTTACAATGACCCAAATGTGAAATGACATGAAATAATTGTACACGTGCACAAGTTAGTGGGTGTGGGTGCAGCAGGGGGTGTTGACGTGTCAGCGCAGCAGCTAACCACTCAAAACTTTGACAGATACAAGTTCTACACACTATACATGCTGATATTTTCCACAATGCACGTCCACAATCTAATGCGCACCATACGCCAACTCCTCTTGGAAGGAATTATGATCTTATTATTTACAAACTGCATACAGAGGAAGTATCTATTTAAATCTGTCTGGTTCCTAGCTCTCTAAAACCATTTGACACATTGTTAATTTTAATTTATTTTCAGGCGTGTGCACGGCTTTAGAACTGTTTTTTTGTGAAACTGGTGGACCGCCAAAGCTCGGCTAATCAGAGTGCTGCTTATGGCTCTTACTTCCCAGTTTATTAAAATACTTTTAAATGCAGACAGCACAGAGCAGTCTCATTCTGTCACAAAGTGCAGCTTTTACAATTTACTCTGAGAGAAAACACAATAACAAAAAGTCCAGGTACTCAAAGGACATATTCTGCTACAGTGATTTTTTTTTTAGCATTTAACCATGTTCTAACAATGTTCCGTCATTAAAAACATACCTGAAGTTGCATTTAGTTGCATAAACGCTGTTTTGAGGAATGTTTATCAGAAAATCCTCTCCCCTCCAAGCATCAAACACACATCCTGCGAACTCCTTCTATCCGGGACGTATTTTCGGATCATCTATGTCAGGGGTTCCCAAACTTTTCTACCCGGGACCCCCAAATTAGCCACGCAATTGACTCGGGACCCCCAAAGAGAAATGAAAATGTACATGACAGTAGCAATAATTTTATGTGTCAAAGCCTGTTAATTCAGGTTTAATATTGGTTATTTGAATAGTTTATTGTCTTATTAGACCCTATTTCACTAAAAGACACTGTTTAAAATAATAAAATAAGAATAAAATAGAGCAAATGCAATATCATATTAATTAAAATGAGATCTTGAAATCATCTCGCGACCCCCCAGCTCACCCCTCACGACCCCCCGAGGGGTCCCGACCCCCACTTTGGGAACCACTGATCTATGTCACTTATCAGAGAATCTTCCGCTGTTTTTCGTCCTTAAATCATCGCTAAACTCGTTCTGAGCATTTCTGCCGTCCAAACACGATAACTGCTGCAGCAAATCCGCATCATAAGTTAGTGATTGAAAGAAGTTAACTAGATCGTATATTGCGCTGGCGCCGTCTGCTATCTGGATGCACTCAGTAAGTGTAATTTCATGACTGATAACTCAGGTCATAGAAAGAATAATTATTTTGTTTTAAAGCATGAGATGGCAAATTTAAGGCACTCAAGAGCACGTTTAAAGGCTAACACCAATATGAAAAAAGCAGAATATTTTTCCTTTAAAAAAACAGGAGCTCAATGGTGTGATGCGTTCATGTTACGTAGCCTATAGGGAACAGAATAGAGAAAAAAACAGCACTATGACACATTGTGCAAGACAAAAGCATGTGTTACACCACGTCTATGAAATGTTGGCGCTCTTGTTTGCAGGTTGTTATTACATCTACCTACATTACGTCTTCCTCCATTAGTGACTGAATACAAGCTCAGTGACAGAGCTATCACTGCTTCTCTTGTCTGGATTCTTTGGGGATTGGATAAACGCAGGTGAGTTTGTAGCTTTGACAGAGACGAGAAGTATCCTATATTGTATAAACATTACATCACCCGTTCTATAAGCCCCAACTGGCAATTGTCCACAGGTTATTAAGCAGAGGAACCTACTGTCTTTGTGTAGCGGCTGTCAGTGTTTTGGACTTGTTTATTGTGCAATCGTGCTGCCTGCCTCTAAAGACAGTAAAACGGATAAAGCACAACTGCAAAAACATGTGTATTTTATGTATAGAAGCTGTGTTTTTGACATTGTTGGGTGCCTAAAAAGTCAGTCAAGTCGCTGAATTCTCACGTTGAAGGTCATGTCCTACTGAAAATACGAATGCGACGATGTTAAAGGATGTGTGGGAAAAGCTATGACGCAACTATAAATATAAGAGTTCGCGATTGGATATTATGTTGATATGGGAATGTGAAATATAGACACACTTTATGTTGTGACATCTCGACTGTAATAGTTTAAAGACACTATTATGGGTAGGCTGATCAGGGCCGCCGCTTCCATAAAGCACGTAACGCACAGCGCGTAGGGCACCAAGTGCTCTGAGGGGGCACCACATCGGCTGTGCCGTGGCCGTCTGTGGCGAAAACGAGCGGTGCCCACGCGGCGCATGCGGCGCCGGATGCGCCGGAATGCGGCGCCGCATTCCGGCGCTCGCCAAAGTGAAGCGCATGCACGTAATTTAATAAAACCGCGACGCCAAGGGCTCTCTCTCTTTCCTCCGCGGCTCCTCCCTCAGAGAACAGGGATGGCCAAGACCCCAGGCAAAGTTTGAGAGAATGATGAAGACGAGAGAGAGTCAGCGGAGGAGCCTATTACCTGCCACTCTTCAGCTAACGTCTGACTCTGAGGCGTTTAGGGGACATTTGGTGTGGGCTTTTACTGCACTTAATCCGTGAATAAATGTGATGCCAATGATACATTCACAATGACAACAGTTCCTGTGCATTTCTTAAAGCTGAATAAACTATTTTTATTCATTTTTTGCAAAAAATAAATAAATTAATTGTAGTAGTAGTAATCATTTACAGTTACGAATATTTCGTTTCTTTTACCCCTTGAACTCACCACCAATTGGCACAGAAGCTCTCATATGATGACTTGATAAACAACTTTGCAGCTAGAAAATGTAGACGTACACATTTGTAGGAGCAGTAATGTTTGTTCAGTTGCCTGTTAATGTTTACACTTCACTTGTTGGATGATTCTATCTATATTCGTATTTGCACTTTTATTGGGTGGTATTTGTTTTACACTTGAATATTTAAGTTTTATTTAGTTATTTAAGATATTTATTAATATTTTTTTGTTGGCAACTTACATTTCCATCTTGTGTTTATAGTACTATATATTGTGTATTTAATTTAAGATAATAAAATGAACATGATAAGAAATGAAAGTAATTGTGGGTTTGGTCATTTAATGCGGGGCGGGGGGGCACCATCAAGACATTTTGCATAGGGCACCAAAAAAGCTAGCAGCGGCCCTGAGGCTGATATTTACGGGGAAGAAAAAAAACATACCGTACATTCCTGGGGCAGCCACGATGATGTCAGCACAAATTGTACGTTGCGTTGGTGTAAAAATGGAAGCAAGTTGTCATCGGCGTACAAAAGTTATCACTGAGGATTGAAGTCATGCACAAGTTAATTTTGGATATGAGCGCAGTCACAGCGTCATCCCTGTGCTGGAGTGGCTCTCATACAACTAACAAGTGCATACAAAACTAAGAATAGAACTGAACATAAAAATGTCTGTGGTTTTATGCGTTCGTCCATCAACTCAAAGATCAGCGTTTTGATCCCAGCTCGGACCCAGCAATGACGTTGTTACCCCAGGGTCTGAAGCAACAAGAACAAGAACAATTCTGGCAAGTGAATAAATAATGCTTGAAACTGTTAAGAGCGTGTGGAAGAGCGCTTTATATTAGACAAACGTATTATTAGTATAAAGGGGATGTTTTGAGCTTTTTGTCATATTGTCTTGCTTCATTAACTAAGATTTCAGTTATCCTGGACATTAGGTCCTCCTGTCCTAAGCACTCACAAATCAGAAAGTCGGAAGTCTGTGCTAAATGGCTGCGTTTGTTTTTAGTCCCAGTGCTGACAGTGGTTTCAGTTCCAACGCCTAAACAACACGCTCAAAAACGATGCTTTATGAACATATAATACTTCAAATAGAAAATGTAAAATACTAATGGGAGGTACCATAAATCATGTTTAAAAGGGAATTAAAGATACATTGATGCATGATCTGTACACTTTGATTTGATTCATATTATACAGGATTATAGCTACTGATAGAGGGTCTGCCACTTGCTTGTGCATGAAAATATTATTGCTTTGCTTGAAATGTTCCACATTACGACATTAAACATATTTATCTCCATGGAGATAAACCGATGGCAAGGTGAGAGGGAGCACTTATTTTTGTTGCATAAAATAAATGAGTGTATGATGTACAGTGATCCCTCGTTTATCGCGGGAGTTGCGTTCCAAAAATAACACGCGAAAAGTGAAATCCGTGAAGTAGTCACAGCTTTATTTTTTATTATTTTACAATGCAATACTGAACTATGGAATTAAACCAAAAAACAAAACCTGTTTTAAAGCCCAAAATTTGTTTAAAACAATAATTTTAATATAGTAATACAAGGTTGGAAACATTGTCACTCGCGTATTTCACGCGTATGTCCCAGCTGTGCCTCTTCGTCCTGACTCCGCTCCGCTGTAGCGTCTGTCTCTACTGAAGGCGCAGGTTAGGGAGAGTTGTTGGCGCTCTTTCTTTTTCTGAGCAAGAAGATTTCTATAAACGGATATGCCACCTTCGATTATATTTGAGAACTGCAATGAACGACTCGTCAAAGGGTCCCGTTCTTGTGCCGTGCGCTGTAGTTCGGTAGATGCACTGTAAAAATATCCGCACTGTAAAAAAATCCGTGAAGCAGCGAAGCCGTGAAAGATGAAGCGCGATACAGCGAGGGATCACTGTATATACATTACTTCACATGAAACAAAAAGTGAAAAAGGTGCACGCCTTGACTTTGTAAAACGTCACATCCAACCTCTAACTTGCAGATACATTAGAGTTACACTTTTACCGATCATTTCTGAAATACACAACTTAATACAAGCTTCATTCTTATATTTTTGTTTATATTTGTATTCGTTTTGAACAGTTTTTGCATGGAAGCCATAATTACTCTTATGCAAGGTTTTTTATTGAGCAATAAAGGAACCATAATGAAATACATAGAAAAAAAATTATGGCATAAATTCCAGGCAAAGCATTAACATCTCCATGGTGACAAGCAGGTGGCGGCTCTCAATATTGGACTTCATAAATGATAACATCAAAATCTCCCCTTTAGACACCTGCAAACTCAACAGAAACAAATACGTTCTGAGGAGTGATTTGTCGCTATCTGTGCAGCCCAGAGGTACATGACAAAGCCGCAAATTAGCTTTGAATGACTTGTAGTAGGTGAAATCCCAGCTCGGGGCTAGATAAATTCACCTTCTCCCTCAAAGCAATGAATCATATAAATGTGACAAATAAGGTTTGACGTTGCTTTTGGGCTGATTAATGAGTGTAGCTGCAGTCCCGGTGGAAAGTCCCACACAGACAGGTTGGAAGAGCTCTGTTTAGCGCCGGAGTGAAGAAAAGCCTCTTCATGTGTGTCCTGGCGTTCAGCGCTGCTCGGTTGGCTGATACGCAGACAGGCCGCTCCCCTCATGTGAACCTGAAACTTCACTGCTACATCACTCCTCTCTGACAGGTCGAGCTGAGTGCAAAACCGCTCACAAATTGGTATTTACCTATGGGTTAAGACAAGTGGCTTCAAACGCATGTATCGCAAACTTGTGGGGTTACTCAATTTATGAAAAGATCTCAGACCAATTGATTGAGTCTTAACTGAAATAATGATTATTTGAAGGTATTATTTATGTTTTGACTTACGTTTATGTTCTGATCTGAGGTTGAAGTATAGATTTTTTATTAAAATGTATGTGCAATGTTTTGGAATTCATGTGTTAATAGCTATCGTAGACTTGACTTGTGTCTTTTTGTTTTAAGCGTGTTTTGTAATTGATTAAAGAAAAAAACTGCAATCACAAGTATAAACGGTTAAGTTGCTCATTTTTGCTATCGTGCTATAAACTTAAGACAGTAAAAATTGTAGAGTTTAAGGAGTAAAGTGACAGAATGTGTTCGACCATCAAACAGCAGAGTGTGGCTGGTTCAAGCTCTGCTGTTGCGTCACCGTAACGCTGCTGGTTACGATGGGAAAAGAAATCGATTGCCAAATTGCAATGCAACTGGTGTACCGTGGTGACTATGGACGGGAAAAATATGAAATGAAGATTTGTTCATGCATTGAGCACAACAACAGTCTTACTTAGTTCTTCTGTCCAAAATGGTTAGCAGCCACACTAGAACTCTCCCCATTGTTGGAGATTATACCATTCCTCGCCAGCTCAGCTCCCAGCACAGTTGTCCAACGTCATCAGAGGTGCATTAATCCTTCACCGGGAACATAGCTAGACGAGGCCGGACTGCACACAACCGCAATGTCTTAGGGTTCATGTCCCAGGTACCATACTGATGGAAATAAACATCATAAACAGAAATCCAGCCTCATGCCTCTGCTTTCAACTCTTAGGCTATTTCAATGTATTCTACAACATCCATCAACCTAAAGCATCCACAAATGGTAAAATCCTCCAGGTAACTCCTCGTTTAGACCTGTGGCGGCGGGCTTGACATGTATTTTCGGCGTTTACTTGCCAGCTGCCTGTCATACTAACTAATCTAATCTTAATACCTATATACCACTCCAGACTGCTGCGGTGTCCTTGAAAATTAGACTCCTTACGGATTCTTTCTGCAGACCCGAACCTCCTCCAAACCCTTCGCCCGCAGTGCTCCGAAACAAGTGGGACAGCATGCATTGATTATAACTACTTTGGAATTCTTGCGTGAACCTCGTATGCACCACTCGACTTGCATTTGGTGTAAACTGGCGTAAGGTAGTCCTGTCCAAGCCTTGCTCAAGATCTGGAAATGGGTCGTGCTCTTGACATTTCCTCCAGTGTCACTGAAGGATGGGTCAAATGCAGAGGACATTTTTTTCCTATGGAGATGATAAAATATACCTTAAAGGACAAGTGTTACGCATTATTTGTATTGTTATTGGCCTTTAAACGGGCTCTTGAGTGTCTTCAGTTTGACATGTTTTAACAAAAACAAAATGCTTTTACAAAGAAAAACACTGTGTTGGGAGATGCCATTTTGACTTAGCTGTGGCTCCATCTACTGGCTGTAAATATATACCCACAATGCTTTGCAGTAGTGGATCGGAGGAAGTTGTAGTCATCGTGATCAGACAGACGTAATGTTCAGAGCGAGTCTGGCGATGATTTAAGGACTTAAAACAGCAAAAGATTCTGGGATAAGTGACGTGAGTTCAGTGTCGGAGAGAGAGAGGATTCTCAAACGTGCATTCATCAAACAAACGTGAATCAAGCTAAATGCTACTCCAGGTATGTTTTGGATGACGGAACAATGTTAGAACACGGTTAAAAAGCTCAACAAAGTCAATTTTTAACTGTCAGGAACATCTATCATTGGGTTGTGATTGAATGACGTAAAACACTATACAGAGATACCAGATTCTACGTTGATTAAAGTAAAGTAGCACTAATATCTAAACAAAAAAAATCTAAGCTCGTTCAAAAACTCCTCTTCAGTTTTCTAACTCTCTCTAATCTGAACTCAAACAAGAGGAGCTTACTCACAAGGCCGTGGGTGTCAGAGAGATTCTTCGGCACAACAAGCCCTTTTTATGAAAGACATTTTGACATGTTTTTGCAGGGTAACACAGATGTATTAAATCCACTGATTACAATAGCATTCCATTGCGTGAGCCTGCTGCTGTCTTACTGGGACTCACTGAATTATTAGATTCACCTGCACTTACCTGCTACAACCAGTTAAAACATCTGCTGTGAAGGGGCCATATCTGTCCATTGCAAAACAGATGATGATTATGAAATCGCGAAAACTCTTCCGAATGCGCTGTATGAGGCTAATATTAGATGTAAAAACAAGTGTCATCTGATGCATTTAGCTTAAAGCAGAGTCCTTGAAACTCTGTATTGTCTGCACTGAAGCCAGAAAACAACACAGCCCTGCATATTTTGCCAAACGAAATTCTTGGTTGTCGGTTTATTTGACAAATGTGTCCAGGACCAATCTCCAAAATATACAAGATGACAACTTTGTGGCACCTGGTAACAAACAAACTAATGCAAAACTTTAACCTGTAACACTGACTTTGTTCTCAGCTGTCTGTCAAGCCTTTGCCTTTATGCATTCACTCTCTCTCCACTACTTCCAGCAACACAACACTACATTCTTCCGGTACAATGCCACTGCAGCCTCTCCACCTCCTCCTCTTATACATTATCTACATCTGGAGAAGTATTTTCCTACATACAAATCTCATTCTTTCATTGCATTGCCTGTGTCACTCACTGATCTGTCACGTATCTGACTGAAAAGCAGTCGCACCGTCTGAATCCACAGGTAGAATGCTTTGTCACTTACCGGTATGAAGTCACGTCGCGTCTAAAGGCAGCGCATTCCCATCGACGGCCCCTTTGATAGTAACCATGACTTCATCCAAGGCTGTTTGGAAACAAGCTTGTCATCTTCATCGAGTTTATTTTATTTGTCACCTGTGGCAACATGTTCGTCTGGCTTTTATTTAGACCAGCATTCCAAGTGGACTGCATTTAGAGAAAAGTTTATCATACTCCTCATACTTTCAGAGCCATTTGCCTCCCTTATGAAGCCTAATATGTTCGCGCAGACCACACAAACCTCTTATACAACCGGCAGCACGGCCGGATGATGCATTCCAGCCGCATCGGCAGTTCCCACCATGCGCTGCTTATCAGAAATCTAACTTGGTTGCTCAGGTAACTAACGGCAACAAGGGGGATGGAGGGAAACAAATGAGTGCATTGGGAATACAAACACAGATATGAAATTATTCTCCATATAAACTCTCATTTATTTGACTGTACTATGTTGTTTTAATGTCACAGTTTAGGGGAGAGTAAAAGAAGACGTATTGTACTTTTTCCCCCTGGTATTTAGTAGCAAACTGTCAAAATTTCACATTTTGTTCATTGGAAATTGGAATATTGATCTAAAAGTGATTATCTTTCAAAAAAAGGTCCATTGACTTCCTGTTCAAAAGTGCAGAATTGATGCTCAGTTGTTGGCCCCGCCCCCTAATTATGGCATGTCACTATGTAAGATGTGGATTTTTATATAAATTACATTTTTGTAACTGATGTGGACAACCTAAATTTCTGCAAGGATAGGGCTAGGTGCAAACTGAGATTTACTAAACAACTCTAATATCTAGCTCAGTAAACAGAGGGAACTGAATTGCCAGATATAATTACTGTAAATAATGTTTTTGTATTGAATGCTTATTTGTTTTGTTGAGTTTTCCCCTCAGCTAATGATGAGGGAGAACCAAACATCGTTTAAACCTCATAAAAGTCGATTTGCATAATATACCCACTTTAAGTCAAGCATTTAAGACATGAAGCATTACACTGATGTCTTGAAAATTACTCAAAGCCCATTTAGTTATTACCCAAAGCACAATGTGCCAGGCTTTCATCTGAAAAGTAAAGTCCTTAAACAATCTAAAAACAATTCCAGGTGTGGTTTTGATGTGGTGAGGTGATCCTCGTAACATGTTTAATGGTTCTAACCTGTCCATTTAGAACAAGGCTGTTTACTACTTAGAACGCAGGTGTATAATTCCATGGTATTGGCTGTCAATCATGGGAAAATCATTCCAAGTTTTTGCGGTTTGGTTCCACTGCTGGGAATATGTCTATTCGTGTGGAGGCTTTTGTGATTTCAACATTAAATGCATTGTGATTTCAGCATTGTGTGGGAAATTCCCTTAAGACACGCTGCATATTATCCAACCACACGGCTCTACATAGGTCTTGACTTGAGAAAATGGAAAGACAATTTTTCAGATGATTCAGCTGCTCCAAAAATAAACATGAACATTCCTTATGCTATCAAACTATCTCCAGTATAACTTACCCCACAGACCAAAGTACATCATCTTCTATCGTTTCATAAGAGGTTATTTTTTATGACTATGCATCTAGTTTGTAGCCTGGGATCCAGACTGGTTCTCTCAGCCTGGTCACCACCTCCTCCTTGGCCAAACTCAGACATGCCGGGAAATCAGGTTCTCGTTGATTTGGTGGAAATCTGCAAAGTTTGTTTTGATACAGACGGACCATGTTTGTTCAATCGTCCTGTCAATCACACTCATCTGAGCTCAGGGTTACAAAGCAGATGTCCAGACTACACATTGTTTTAAAGTATTGTAGAAGCAGTTTGTCCCTATGAATCCTGAAACGTACTTCTATCCAGAGACATCATGTTAACTGTATTGTAGTTTGAATTCATTCTAGGTCACCATTTAACACAACGTGGAAATGGCTGTCATTATCTGTACAATTTTGCAGCTTTTCCTGGTTTCATTCAAATGCATAATGTGTAATAATAACTTGTTGCAGGCAGCTCTTTGTCCAAAACTGGTAAATCATCATTACAATTGTTTTTTGACACTCTTTAAACCTGGGGTGACCATTAAATTGTCACTAGACGGTCTTATAATAGCAAAAAAGATAAGCTCTTGTGACCAAAAAGTCAAAATGCAATGTCAAAAAATGCTAAGCCCTTGGTTAAGTTAAAGGAAAAATATTATGCTTTTTTTTTTGCATAGTGTTTTTATCCTTTAAACATGCTCTTGAGTACTTTAAGATTGTAATATACATTTTCCTTAATTTAGCGCATAATTTTTTTTTGTTAAAAAATGATGGGCTAAATTAACGACTTCTCTGCTGTCTGGCCTGACACTTATCGAGTGGATGCAGCCAGTAGATGGCGCCTAGCCCTGTACATAGTTAAGTGTTGCTATCACTTTAAGAGACTCTAGGAGACGCGATGATTGACCAAGCAGTAGCAGTGAGCGTGTTCGGCAGAAATGTTCAGAACGAGTCTGATGATTGAAGGACTTCTCGGATAAGTGACGTATATGAAAACGTCATTGATCGAGGGAGTTCAGCAGGAAGTGTTTCTGACGGTCGGAGAGGATCAGCGTGAATGCAGCTAAATGCAACTCAAGATATGTTTTTGATGACAGAACATTGTTAGAACATGGTTAAAAGCTTAAAAAAGTCACTGTAGCAGAAAAGTGTCCTTTAAGTTAACCCTAACTTTTAGTCTAACCTGTGTCATTATTATATCTATTTAATTGTATTTGCCGTAATTCATTATGTTTCAAGCAAATACCATCTATATTTGAGTCTCTCCAGGTTGAACTGGAGGAAACTACAGATATTTTGCTTTCAGAAATAAAAACTAATTACATTTAGTGATTTGTACTGTTAACCCCTGAGCACCGTACAAAACATTATGAATATTATTTGCAATAAAACTTATAAAATACATTTTTTCTTGAGGCACTTCTGGTGGCCTCAGGGCCCTTTAATCTGCTGCTTAGTCTACTAACAGGCTGGGCGGCCCTGGCATTAACCTGCAGGGTTTCTCTTTCTCTGTATATGTTTAGCTCAGAACCTCCAAAACTCCATGACCATTAATGACATTTCACATCAGAGAGAGAACGTATTGTTTTAAACATACTAAATTTAGACACTGGAGTTTGATTCAATAACAATATCAGTGTCTAATGTTTTGTAATTAAGAATAAATCAACATTCAAATTATTATCAGTAAAAGCCATATTGATTAGAACATGTTTACCTGGTGCAGCGGGTGACTTCGCCCCTGACCGCGACCATCAAAGCCTCTTCTCTCTCCCTCCCCGTTTCACACCACTGCTGTCCAGTCCAGTAAAGCCTTTGGGTAGATAATTTACAACCAAAAATTATCTGTTTTTTAGCCGGTTAAAGCAATAAGAAGCTCAAAAGTGTGAGTGAATCCGCGCATGCACAAAGCATACTTCACCGGGGCCATTCACTAAAGGAAAAGCTTTGCCCGACACTGTTTTGAGTCATGTCCGTAAGTATTCGCTGAGCCCTGTGTTCGGTGGATCGTGGCAGCGCGCGATGGGCAGTGTGTGCAGTGGAGATCGGTGCTGTCGATACGTTTGACGGAGGGGTAACTCTAGACTCTCATATCAGGCGCTCCGGGGAGTCTGCTGGGAGTGCGCCGCGACAAAGACTGCAGGCCGCCCCTCTCCAGACCCCAGCAGTTTACAGTAAACAGAGCAGGGGTCAAACGTGTGGGAAAGAGCCTCCTGCCATACGTCCACCAGACCGAGAAGAAGTGCAGATCGAGATGGAGAGTGTTCATGGTGAGATTGTAGACTTTTGGTTTTGTTTGGCTTGTACTTAAAGGAAAAGGTATTGCATTGATCTCAGTTGTTTAGTTTTCCCTCTGCATGCTTCAATGTCTCCGCGATGAGTGTCTCCTGAGCTGTTCGGTCAGGATAATGGAACAACATTGCTGGAAGATTGTTCTGTACATGTTTTGGCTGAAGTTGGAAAGCGGAATACCCAGAGGAAACTTCCCCAGACATAAAGAGAACATGCAAACTATACAAAGGCAGCATTAACCTGATGATGTTATTTTGCAACTAAGACAAAGCATTAACATTGACTTGACTCATTTTGATTATTTTTTGCAATGATTGCCCAAACTGGGAATTGCCATGGGTAGCTTTTAGTTTTTTTTTTTACTCTGGATGGGGAAGCAGGTAAGTGTGCCGGAATGAGCAAACTATTTATGCAAAAATGGAAACCTCAACGAGTCATTGGCAGTGCACAATAGTCGGCTATTGCACGACACACCTTCTCCTTTCTTAAAGCTCTGGTACCTAATTTTCACACAGCGAAACCAGAAGTAGGGATTTAAATGTATCTAAGTAGTTCCTTGCTCTCACAAACGCTTTGGCACGTTGTTAATATCCACAAGCACTCATTTTCAGGCAAGGGCTGAGTTTTAGAACAGCTTTTTCAGATACAACATGAAACTCATGCAACCGCCCCAAACACAGCCAATTAGAGCGCTGCTTTTAGCTTTTATTTCCAGGTGGAGAAATAAAATATTTAATTATCAGCTGCAGACAACACTCAACGGTATCTTTTTGTGTTATAGTGCTGATTTTATTACATTGGGGGAAAGCATGAAATTTAGTTATTAAAAAAAAAAAAAAAAGTCAGGTACCCCAGCTTTAAGTTGTCCATATTTTCTCCTTTCTTGGTCTTTCCCTGAGGTCCTGGCCGCGATGTTTAGTGTCTGTCATGCTTTTAGATTACTTATTGTGAATGGGCATTGGAAGTTTATCTTGCCTCTTTCCTGTGTTTCTCTGCTGAAAAGCCTGAAGACGCTCTATCGGCGCTGGAAAAGTAAAATACCAACCTAATTTGAGCGACGCGTAGTATAATTGGTGTATCATCCAACCAATTGCTGTTAAAACTGACACTGCTTTGACGTAAATTGGTTGTTACAATGCATGTTTCAGATCATCACGTAAAGGAAACCAAGCTACCTCAGACATTTGAACAGTCCGGCCTACGTCTTCGTACAAAAAGTTAAGCGCGTTTGTGTTTTCACGATAATATCAGCCCCTTATAAAGCCGCTTTCCTGCAACATTAACATCGATGTAATATTTAACCCCCCATCAGAGGCGATCTCATTGTTGTCTGCAGTTTCCAGGGAATCCCCGCGGAGGAGATTTACTCGGTGTTTGCCATTTGTCACCTTGACCCTCGGCGCTTGTACAAACAGCTCCAGACTCCACTGATGCCACAGCCAGTGAGGTCAACAGTCAACTAGGTGCTGAAGGAACCATTTTTCACCGGCTCCGATTTTGTCGTGAGTTAAGTTGGCAAGTATGCTTTCAAAGTCCAGTAGTCTGCGGTGCGGGCGGACCACCACAAAGGAGCTAATCCCCTCTATCACAGCCAACGCAAACACATTAGGCACACAGCATCAACACTGAGCTCAAGAGCCCCATTGACAAATCCGGCCGCGCTCTCTCAATGAAACGTAGGTGCTGCTTCGTGCGATTCTTTCCCAGGGGTATTTTATTTTGACATAAGCGACATCATTTCAACGGTCTCACGAATTCTGGAATTTATTTAATTTTAAGGCGGAAAACTACAGCAAAACGTGTACCAAACGTCTCCTAAAGATGCTTTCTTACTTCATTGAATCCACTTCGGCCGTAGATTTCTCTGGGACATGGTAACTTCAGGGCCGTTTTTCTTCAAATGCATTTTTCTTCCGCGGAGACATGAAGATCACCCCTTAACGTAGCTCCTGCACACACCAAACTTTACAATATTTTACGAACAACAACAAGATTTTGAAGAAATGTCCTGAATATTTTGGTCAGATTTAATTCCAAGCCTGATTTATTAAAGTTTTAGGTTAAAAAAGTGAGGCGAAATTTGCATGTTTAGGTACATTTTCAGTCAGATCTAGTGTACTGAAATCCAAAATCTCCTCTGTACATTTTTTATAATCAATATGCATACAAAATGGACTAAAATATTTGAACATAAAATGCCTATTTCTATATGAAAACATTCCATGATGAAAAACATGTACTTTTTTCCTTACAAGTTTGAATTTAAGACTGTTCCTAGTCACCTGTAGTGTCTCACCTTAAGTAATGTAATTATGTCTGTGAACAACAAAGTATTTTGTAGGAACCTGTTAAAAGTGTGGTTTAGATCTATCTTAATATGTTTCAAATTATTTTTTTAATTTTAAACATAATAAACAGAACAGAAAAAAAAGAAAAGCAACTAAAGACAAGACAAGACAAGAAAGCTTCTCTGTAAATTTGTGATTTTATTTTATTTTTTTTTTTTTTTTTTGTCTTTGTCAATTCTGTATCAGTCAATACAATCTTCTATAATTACAATTACTACAATTAGTTCGCTTGTATAGCAGTTCTGCAGTTCAAATTTCAGTCTTCTGTAGTCCAAAAGTACAAAAATTGATTTTGTAATATTGCTTTAATATGATACAATAATACAATACAATACATAGTAATAATACAATACTCCAACTTCTGTCCACTCCCGACAGTGTCCTTGATGTAAAATGCTTTTCAGTTTGGATCAAATCAACTCATGATCGTGATCAACATTTTTGTGCAGTATAACAAAGATGATTTCTCATTCATGTTTCCTCAATGTAGTGTGATTTTTATTTATCTGCTGCTTGATGTTGCAATGGAACTCAAAAGTGCAGTGCCCAGCGATAGATGTTTTAGAAAATGTTAAGGGAAATATTAAAAAACAATCAAAAAGAAAAACAAAATGGAAAGAAAATGTGAAGGATCAACAGAGCCAAATGGCCATGGGATGACCATTATTATGATAATATATATATATATATATATATATTAAAATCATGCAGAGTGTGGCTACTGGTCTCTCCAAACACAGCTCTGTACTGAACGGTGAGGTAAAGTGTCACTCATTTGTGACTTCCTTCAGCCTGAGGCCAGATGTTCAGTGCAGACAGGTCATCCAGATAATAACAGCTCAGCCTGAACTTGACCAGCTAATGACAGGTGGCAGTGAACAGACGTCCTCAATCTGCACACAGACCGCCGTGAGGTGGACGTGACATCTACGAGCCTTTACTGGAAAGGCACAGTTCTAAATCCTGTTTGAAGCATTGTTTACACTTGTACTTTGAACAGCATAGCCTTGGTATTTACTTTAGTATACTTTTGAATGATATTTCTGTTTATCAAATGTTTAAAAAGGATTACTTGTTAATAATGTGTGTATGTTGAATCTTCACACATGTAAGGATGCAGATGTATGAAGCTAATCTCAGAGCGACCTCAGAGTGATGGACCTTTTGCACTTTACCTGCAGAACTGATGGTGTAACATCCCTTTTTCCCTGAAGCTGGTCCTCGGATGTCACTTTTGCCCAGTCAGTGGGCACCAGGCCCTGTGGGGGCTCCTGGAGTGGCCCTGGACTCCCAGCTGTTCTATGCACCATGCTGAACAGTAGGGGGTCGCCCTGTGTTTGTTTAAAACTAACAGGAGTCCCATTAAAGCCATGACTCCCCTCATTTAGGACTGCCATGGGGACACAAAGGACAGCCCTGGGAAGCGGCACGTTGCAAGGGACACCAATTATTGAGGCAAGGACACAGGCCAGCTTGTTCGTGCTCAGGGACATGTCAACTCGTTGGACGACCCCCTCCGTCAAACCCATTGACCAGAGCGCACGGAGAGGCATCTTAATTGGTGTTGGGCAAACAGATTTTGTCACAAAGTTGCAAAGGAAGCTAAGTAGCTGAATGTTCACATTGTCCAACCCCTGACCTGAGCTTTAGGGGCCGTTCGGAGACATCATTATGCTCCATTACTTTGAGTAATCGTCTCAGACTCGTCCTATACCGCAGCAGGGAATCCAGGACAGCAATTAAAAGCAATATTCTGGCAATAACAATAGCGTAAATAAAAAAGTGAGCCCCTTTCTCTGCGTACAATGATATGATAGTGGCAAGGGGTAAAGTTTGGCACAGGAAGCAGCCAGGAGAGTCTTTGAGCAGCAAGTGCAGGGCTGGTCTTGGAGTGTTCCTGTGGCCCCTACTCTTGAGCTGTATGTCTCCCTTCAGTGGACCCCCGAGCCCCCGCACAGCCCTCCCTCACTGCCTTTCATTCTGTTTTAAAAGGCTTCTGTTCGAGGAATCACTTGACATCATTAGTTTTGGAGAGTGGCCACCATGGCAGGGTTGCTTGTCTTTGCTCATGAAAACACATGTCAGATTAGCAGCACAGGACCTGGACTCCGACCTCAGGTGAAAGGTCCACATCCGTTTAGTTCTTTGTTGTGGCCTTTCATTTCCCCTAAAGCTTTTCCTCTTGCTCTAACACAATCACTGTGCACCCCAAACTGTCATGGGGTAAAACCGTCAAAATCTACAAAATATGTCGCCAAAAAAAAAAAAAAAAAAAAAAATTGTTGATATAAAAGACATGCATTTTGCAGTTTCCATCAAGGCATCAGGTTCATTTCAGTTGTTTGCTATAGGTTCCTGATCATTTCCGGATTGGTGTCAAATTTTGATTGGTCACAAACAAAAAGAGCTTACATCACAGCTGAGGCCACATACTGGATTCTAGAAACTGTTGTGTCTTTCTAAACAGTGAGCCCCGCTGGCCCTATCTCTCTGACCAGGCTGTCCCAGTTCAGTGGAGCAGTGTGGTGCCTCACCTGGCACATAGAGAGGTGACATGCTTGTTATGAGCAGCGCAGTGATGTGACACGTCATACAGCACAATGGAGAGTGGCAGAGGGCCCTGAGGGCCTCTGGCCCAGTAATGGTGAAAATGAAAATGTTTAATTGCATAAGGTCATGGAAACAAAGTCCTTCACACATAAAATGCTTTTGATATGTGTTTAATGCTGTGCCGGGCTCAAGTGCAGCATCAGAAATAGAACTGACTGTTGAAATATATCTGTACTTCTCCCACACAATACACATTCATGTATTGTTCTAAATTATCCAGAGCCCCAATATTTCACTAACTGCAAAGGCGTCACAACTTAAACATTTGGCCTTGATAGAATCAAGTGGCTTGTGCCCATTGGTGGGAAAGTGCTGATTAATTGTGTCGTAGGCCTGTGAGAAAGTACGCCCAGCGCAAAGCACTAATTATGGGCCCTGCCTGCCTGAGAGAAAAGGGGGCAAAACTCTCAACAAAGGCTCATCTCATATCTCAAGACAATGAGGAGCCTAAAGAATAGGAGAGAGAAGTTAATGAGCTGTGTCACCTGGCATCTGCTGGTGCCGGGCCGGGCCCAGTGAGCGCGCACATGTGAGCAGGACCACTCTGTGTGTGTTTGTGTGTGTGCATGTGTGTGCACACTGTGTAGACCTGCATGCGTGTGTGTTGTGTGCAGAGGACTTGGCTCAGATTTCCACTGCAGATGCCCCTTGTGCCTCTCTGTCATTAGCCAATGTTCTGCACAACAATTTCAACAATGGAAAAGCGTTTGTGCTCTGACATCTCCAATACTCTCTCACTGTCAAATCTGTGCTCATTACCTATATCGTTTTATTGTCATATTTCTAAAATGGGGAGACAGTGGTGCTGTTACAAAGTGTTTGCCCTCTGACCAGAGGGTCACCGGTTCAAATGTTGCTGTTAATGAATTTAAATGACAAAATCCATAGATATTTTTACTCACATTTGACAGGTCTGGCGTCCTTCTTCTTTCCTGACATGATGAGAACATGCACTGACGACAGAAGCACCAAGTGCACCACATAAGCACATTTGTAATCCTGTGAAAACAGCCCAGTGTTGTGAGGAGTTAGAGAGAATCACCCTGTGGATTCCATGTAGACGACCAGTCCACTGCGGTTATGTGCGAGACAGGGCTGTTTTGACAGTAAATGACGTGACATGAGACTGCATTTAATAGCACTAGGTAAGGCTATATTACAGCTCGGACCGTGCTGTTCTTGGCTTTGGAGTTTTGTTTTTCACTGACCAGGAGAGAAGATTTCAGTCGCTCGCAGACAAAGGTTGTTTCATGTCTCCACAGGGCATGTTTCTGTTGACAAGGCTAATTGTTAAGTGTGTGGTTGCTGATCCTGGGGCCAAGGAGCCACTTTGGGTTGTTGCACTAAATGTGTATAACTTCTACAAAGCCACAGGATTTTTTCTGAGTTGACACTGCTCAGTGGGTCATACAGTATCCATTGTGTACAGTCTGAGAGCTGCGGAGACTTTCTAATAATAGAATATAAACTACTTGGCAAGCAAGACTGCATTTAAAAATTCCAGCTCCTTTGAGAAGGGGTGGCCCATGCAAAAGGGACTCCTATGTTTCATTTGGAAGTTATTGGTCCAGTTCCAAGACCATCTAAAGTCCAGTGATCAAAGGTTGAGTCAGAGAAAAGCCTGGCGGGAGGCTTATGCAAAAATGTCATCTCTTATTGGGAATAGGACCTGCTGGAAACCACTGGCGCTTGTTTAAATGTCAATATTTCAAACACAGACTGGCTATGCTTGGTCAAGATTGTGGATGGAAAAGAATTCCTTAGATATATTTAGCAGACCACACTTTTTCAAAACATGTTTTAAATGATGACAATGATAGTAATGATTTAACAAACAAGGCCCATTTTTGGGTCAAATAAATTAAAAAAAAAAAAAAAAAAAAAAAAAATCAAATTGTTTCTCATTTCTTGGAGTTAAAATGTTTTTAAAAATGAGACTTAGAATTAGATCAACGATTCCTTCTGTTCGAGCCGTCTAAAGTACAAGATTGTAAAGTTTGGTGCCACTCTAAGGACTGATCTTTTTGTCACGGTGTGAGAAAATGCATTTTGAGAAAATTACTTTTGAAATCACAATGTCTCATTTAAATCTATGGATGTATTTTATTAAATAAAATAATAAAAAAATAAAACTTACAGATTGGACAATGTATTTGTTTTCATGTGAAAGCTCTTATGTAGATATGGCAAACTGACCAAAAAACAAAAAAATGTAAAAGATATTTTGCCTCTAGTGTCAACTTAATGAATGTCTATTGCTGTGTCAGTATTGGCTATTTTAACAAATCTATTTAAACCATTGTACAATATAATGTAATATAATTACATTACATACTTAACAGATGTTATTTGACAATTAATTGTTAATTAATTGACCCACTTGTCAAATTTCAGCCAAGAAATAGACATAAATAAAGGCAATTACTTTAATTACAGTGTTTTTTTTATAGTTTAGATACTGATCTACTGTATCTTCATAGAGAATGTTCCAAAGTTTGAATTTAACTTTCTGCCTCCATGGAGTTAAACAGGTGGTGTGCCCTCTACCAGGAATCTGACGCAGTGCTGCTTTAACAATAGCAATATGTTCTAGTTCCATATACTCTTCACATTAACTGTCTAAAGACTCTTTTCACAAAACCGCCTACTTTTTAATACTTATGTATGTACACACATGTATATATATATATATATATATATATATATATATCTATATATATACACACACATACACACACACACACACACACACAGTGAAGTGAAGCCTATGTAAAGCTCTTTCTCATTCGTAAACCCCCCCTTCTATTTCTTTTTTTTTTTCATTTTAATGTTGTTAAAATGACAATTTTCCGCAATCAAACTGCAGCACGCCACACTCGAGTCGACACCAGCGTGAGAAAGTGCAGTTCACTTAAGGGCCACTTCTGTCATTAATAACATGAGTTTTCTGAAACTTTTGTAAGGCCACGTTGCCTTTAAGTGACACTTGAATAAACAGTGGTGTCTATAGCGGCTGCTGGTTTGGGTCGTCCCATAGCTCTTGTTGGGACAGGAGCATACGCGGCTCTGAGAGACAAGTGGACATCAAACATGCCTCCTCTTCACAGACCACTGAGCTCCTGAGTGCTGATTCATCGTGCTAATGCTAAATCACAGGGTCACGCATCGAGCCGTTTGTTTCCACCTTTTAAAAGCAGTTCAGACGTCCACGGCCCATGACGGAGAAGACCGCTGGATCTGTTAGCGGTAGCTAAACGGGGGCTGATAGCACCGCGAGGAATTTAAACAAAAGTTGTTTTTTTTCCCTCAAAGCTGCCATCTTTCAGTCTGACAGTTGTTGTAAACATCATTCCGGTTAACAGCATTATAAGGCATGCTACTCTGCATTCTTAGCGCTTTTAAAAGACGGAAGGGCCTCTGAATTACTGTGTTTATTGGTCTGGGGTACGGAGTAGCTACATCAGAAACATTTGTATTTTCAAGTCTAAGGAGGTTTGGAAATATGATTGCACCATGAAACATTCAGACAACTTTGTACTTTTTAGATCAGATGTAAACAGTTTAGTGATAACTGATTAATATGTGGGTGATAAAACAGATATTTCACGATGTAAGGTTTAAAAAGCTACTGACATTCTCTTTATTTTAAGATGCACCAGTTGAGGGTGCAAACATGTTAAATGTTTGCATGAGGTTCCATTTGCCTCACTGTAGAACCCAGAGTAGAGCTGCTGCTCCGACACAACTAGAGCAGCCAGTTGTAATGGCTCGAGCCTCTTGTACCGGGAAAACAAATGCAATGCAGTGACATGAACGGTGGCTATTGGTGGAAAAATAACGAAAAATGTCTGATTATACTGCGGTTTCTTATGATCAGCAAAAGTTTCCAAATGAATGATAACAGCCCCACACAGAGACTCCAACCCTAACCCTAATCCTTCAGGGAAATACTGGGATGGTTCTTTCTCCCTTTTTAAACCACTGACCTTAAAAGCAATGCTTTGTATATAAAATGCATACCTTGGCAGAATGCACAGAAGGGAATGTACTTTATGTCCAACAGTGTCTACCTGCTACATCAGTCTTCCATGGGATGGGAATGTGCACGTCGCCAGTGCAGCCAAAACGTCACTGTCAGTGCTTTGAGAGCAATAAACACAGGAATATTCAGTTTTAAAATATAATCCTCATTTTATTAACAGAGGCCAAATAAAACTCATCACATTTTATTTACAAAGAGAGGCAATAAATATCTTAATAATAGTCATAAAATTATTTTTGCTTACATTTGTTTTAAAAAAGTCATACATGTGTCATGTTGTTAGTAGCAACTCATACAAGTCCTGCGAGCAGACAGGTGGATATATACTAGTGAGAAGAGGCTAGAGGCAGAGAGCGGGAGCTGTGGATGTCCAGTGAGTAAGTACAGACTTTTCCAAAAGCATTTGAACCTGTCATTCAGTTAAAGAGGAAATGTGGACAAAACAACACAAAGAACATAGAGGTAGAAGTCTTCATCACCCAAACCAACAAGCTCCATCTCACATATTAAGACATTAACAGGGCACATTGTTCTAACCTGGCCAGCCAACTGATCAATTTGAAGGTATTCCCATTAAACTGCATTCAGCGAGTGTTAGATTTGTTTATTTGCTCATGAACAAATCCCAACAATATGTCTAATTTGAAAGATTTGAATCGAAATGTGTGTGGCTGACCAGACTAGCGCTGCATTGGATCTGACCACCTCCTCATCTCCTGATTTCACTAAATTGGAAGACCAAGCGGAACGTTGAATCACACAAGCCAAAGTGGTGGTGTTTTTTGTTTTTTCAAGCATTTAAACGAGACTTAAGCCGCGGCTGATGTCTGACTAGTCAAAGCATGTCATGTTGAAGCTGAATCACAGGCTGCGTAGAAACGTCGACAAAATCCCGACAATCGCATTCCGTTTTCGTTTGCTTTTTTTGTCTTAGAGATGCACAAAAACAAGAGGAAGAGATAGAGAGACTTGTAAAATATTGCACTCAAAGCTCCCCAGTTTCTCCACCTGCAACGGCCACCTCTCTGCTGCATCTCCATGGTGTCTGATTCCAGTGGAAAGTATGGGATCCGTGTTGTCAGGGGCAACACAAACAAAAAGCAACAGGTATTCCAATCAATCTCTACTTGGCTGATTTTTATAACATTGCGTCGGCTCTTCGGTCCCCATTGTCAAAAAGGCAGTTCGAATGGAGCCGAGGACGATGGCAACAGGATTCTTTTTTTTTCCGTAGAGGTCCTTTAGTTTATCCAGTATAAATAACATAACAGACACGTGAGCACAATGACATCAACCCAGAGGAATTCAAGAGTTAGGAAATATTCAGTCATCCTTGAAATACAAAAATAAAACATCTTTGACTTTTTGTTCTGCAAGTCTGTCTCGAGATTGGAGTCTTTTAAAGTGGTTCTTTTCAGACAAGAAGCTTGGTATTTTCTCCGTTACAGTTTTCTTTCTTATCCCAAGAAAAAAAAAGAGAGTGCTGTGTCCATTCTGTCCCCCATTAGTTCCTCCTGGCTTTTAACCGGCGAGCCCTACGTGTCCTCTTAGTTACTGTGGTGAATTTAAACTCCTCCACTGGGTCCACCCGGCCTTTTGGGTGTCGTTTCATGAAGTGAACTTCTTGTTGTCGCTGCGTGGTTCTCGAGCCCTTCTTAGGCCGTCCTTTTCTGTTGAAGCCCAGGTACCATCCTTTGTACTTGGCCGACACCAGAGCAGTGTAGTTGTTTTCCAGGAATTCCTCCACAAAGACGCACTCCTGTTTCCTTCCGTCAGGCTGAAAAACAAAAACATGAGGAATTAGTTAAATACATGAAGTGATATGTGAAAAGGTAGATCTTTTATAATACTAGAATATAATCCTGTACAGGGCAACCTTGTCTTGTACTTTTTAAAATTATTATTAAAATACAACACTGTGAAATACATACAGTATGATTGTCTAATTTGTTGTTTTAAAGTGAGACACTGCAGGTGAATAAGAAACAAAAGTCTCTCATGTAGTGTTATTATATAAAGATCATGTAAATGCCTAAATTGCCAATATTGCACATGTTTGGGACAGATACATCTAAAATATTATAGAGCCACATTTCAATTGTTTGCTTCATTATGTTGACATTTTAGAATTAAATAAAAAATACAAAGTGGATTTTGGATATTTTATATGTCACCAAATTGGAGTTAGAACTTATGACAAGTACAAAAAATCAGACTTGGAATTAGATATTAACAAATCCCTTTGGGTTAGACGTAAAAAGTTACAGCTGGAGTACCAGATTTTTTTGACAGCGACAAATCGGAAGTAGATTTTTAAATCTGTATAACTGTCCATGGCTCTCTCTCCTTTTGCACATAGTTAATATTCACGTGCATTTATGATTTATTTTTCCAGACCAATGTTAAACTGGGGTGGACTCAGCCAATCAGAGCGCTGCTTTCAGCTCTTACTTCCTTGTTGACATAAAATACTTTTTAGTGGCCTCTTTTTTGTCACAAAGTACTGCATGCATTCTGCTGCACAAAATGTACTTAAAAAAATTGGGTACCCCAGCTTTAGGTATTGGATTGGAAAGTCTGGTGTGTATAGGTGCTACTTCAAGGGCACCTACACACAATGACTTATATAACTACAAGTCCTATATAAATATATAGTTGATTAGATGGAAAAATAAAACATCTTTAGGAGCAATGTTGTTGTTTCCCCTGAAAAGATTGTATGCGGAGAGAGCAAACTCACCAAAGAGAACTTTGGTGCCTTAATAAAATGACCATACTACTCTATCAATTTCAACAGAAACTAATGTTTAGGTATTTTCCTAAATGCATAGTGTAAATGGTCTCAAAGAGTCCACCCTCCCTTTCATGGCTTTCTCATAACATTGTAATGTCCAGGCACAATGCAAAGGCCAGTGCAAAGGGAAAGTGCATGTTCTAAACAGATGAGCGCTGGGAGAGAGTGGAAGCGTGTGTGAATGACTGCAGCCCCTCTCGCTGACAGCATGACTTATTAATGCCACAGAATCACACGTGTGCGTCCAGCGTCCACTTGTTTTCCAGCGCGCCTGTGCTGCTGTCGGCGTGGCCCCGCACTCGGCTCACTCCTGTGGCCACCTGGTGTGACTAAGTGATATAACGCCAATGGCATTCCTCCTAAGTGACCATTAGTCTCTCAATGCATTGTGGTGATTGCAGTCTGTAATTGACTGATCGAGTGTCAAAGGAGTAGGCCCATTACGTAATGGAAGAATGGCTGGGAGTTATCAAAGGGGTTTTGTTGGGTGTACAATAACAGCAGGAGAAAGCAGATCTGGGGTTGTGTTCAATTCACTGTGGATTAGGGGCTCCTTTCAAATATTGATTCTGATTTTAGAACACAGACTTTCCATTGCAATTAACACACCTCTATTTTGGGGTCAAACTGTGCCCTGTGGCATCAGACAGAATCCAGTTATTACCTTCATGTCTATTATGCTACCAAAACAATTAAATGATCTGCTATATTATATAGCTTTTGTCTGGCTGACTACATGGTCTGATACACATAACCCTCTTAAAAAGATTTCTTAGTTTCATGGTAATTATATGATTGGACGAGCACCCGAAACAGTTAGTCAACTGGAAATGGCATTTTGTTTACAGTCATCTGGACAACATAGCACTGTGGAAAACATTGTGAAAAGCTTTTCCACTTGTGCAATTCAACTTAATTTCTCATCATAGAAGATCTTAAAGGTGCCAGTTTTTACTGCTTTACAACGTGAAAACAGAACTAGTTCATTTTAAACTCAATACACTTACGTAATGTATTGCCAGCATCCTAAATATTCACTGCAATGAGTTTATAAGCGCTTTTCTCGAGTCTCTGAGCCCAGAGCAAGTTTTGCCATCACAGAGCTAACAAACATTAGTGTGCACTTCCTGCTTTGCTGAGAATAAAGCGCTCTATATTTAGATGCAGAGAAAGCTTTGTGGCCTAATTTTTTGCAGACTAGGTGCTTTTACAATATATCTGTACTGGGACAAAACAGATTTTACTTTATTACATGCATAAAATTGGGCCCAGGTCCTGATTCAATAGATGTATTTGCAATGATGTTTGGAGCCGTGTATCTATTTATTTTGTAGGGTCATTACAGTTTTTACACTTTTTATATAGCCCTTTGCATTTTCTGAATGTTGTGCATTGATACTTACCCTTCCCACTATTTTGCCCTTCTCATTCATGCAGATATAATGGTCACTTTCTTTGCCCTTTATTCGGATGTGGCTCCCGAAGGTTTCTGTCTCGACCACAAGAAGAGCTGAAAGAAACACACGCACAGACAAAAAAAACAATAACTGACATGTCCAACAATTTTTTAAACATCCACATTAAAAGCCTGTATGCGCTTGACAGTGAGCGGTAAAAGTGATAATGGTATGAAGTGATCTGGGCTAAAACAACAACAATGGCGGCGTCACTTAAACCTGACACAGCACTAATCCACTCTAAAGACGCATCCTGGCGGCTCTTTCATTTCCCCTCACCGCCCGCCCCCCTCCCGACTCCCAAATGTTAACCCCTGCCAGGTCACCTTTGTCTGTGCTCGCCTGTCAAGACGCAAAGAGATCGACCAAACATTTGCGGAGCGGTTATGTGCCCCTCAGGATTAGGTTTCAAGTTGCCCTTAGTCTGTGCTCACTCAATCAAAAAGTTAAGATGATCCATTTGTTTAACACACAGGGCCATTCAGTAGCGCTCAAGGGAGCAGGGGAAAGAATAGGCCAGGGGATGGGATAGGCTGGGGGGCAGAAGACAAACCACCCTCCAACCCCTCCACTCAACCTTCAAAAGTGGGAAGTAGAAAACCAGTCCATCTTGTGAGTGTTTGGAGAAAGATCGCTTCTAGATCTTTTGGAAGCTCTCTGGGACATTTTAAAACCCCACACTTGGAGTCGTCAGCCCAAATCGGCAAACGTTTGACAACATTTTGGCCGACTGGTTTAGCCAGTCGACCCAACCGGCGGAACGAAGCGATAGATAAAACCATCTCTGTCTTTTTCAGAGTCTCCAAAAATATCTTTCAAAAATGGTCTGGCAGCTGCAGCAGGCTTTAACTTAATTAGAACCTTGACTCACAACACAAACAATAAAGTGGAATCGCTGTCATCAATACCACTAACGGATGGCATTTAGTTTACAAAGGAGGGAATGCAGTACAGTACAAGCACTTCAAAACAGTAATCCGGGTAATCCACGACTTTAGAAAAGTTCTGTAAACGCGGGTGCTCTACACTTCAGTAATCTCTTGGAAAACTTCCTAGTATGTATACGCTTTGTGCTATGTGCCAGCAGTAAAACAACAATCCTCACAAAAGGTCCTCTGTTGCTAATTTTATCAAAAGTAGTTTTGTGCGAGAAATTTCCACCTTTCTGTAACGTGTGCTTTCAAAGACGTCTATTAACCTTAGGATAGGGTCATCTGACAAGAAGCCCTCTTTTTAAACTCCTACGTTAATTATAGCTAACGGAATGCATCCATTTGTAGGCCTTAGGTGACCCACCAAACCGAAATTTGTGGTTGGGAAAAATTGTATCTAGATAATGTATATCCTTAAGCAAACCAATGAAGAATGGGAACTGCCATTTTGAGGCGCCTGAATGAAAAGTAGGTGAACTTTTGCAGCTCCTAAGCTAAACACAAAGGCTAAATGGAAATATACTTCATGTCCGATGCTTTGTGGCTAAGTGCAAGTGGCTAAGTGCCGGTTAGCTCGACGGCAGTGTCTTCATAAGCTTCATTAGAAAGTGCAAAAGAGTTCACAGGTGCCAGGTACTGCAGCTGGATGGGTAGGAGGGAGAGCGGAGCGAGCGAGGCAGAGGAGGAGGGCAGAATTGGCAAGGCCTCATGGGAAAAAGTTGGATCTGCTTCTACTCAAGCTCTAACAAGCAGTGAGGAAGCTTCGCCCCGGCGCATCTGCGGCGGAACGCGCTCATTCGATTTAGCGGCGCGAGTCAGCTGTTAGGGACAAGGTAGAGTATCTGCAGGGGAGGGCAAAGAGTGCTACATCTGCACATTTAGTTTGGACTCTGCTTGTCTTAAAGAAGTGAAAAATCTGAACAATTAAACCTCCAACTAGTTGTAGAGGACAGTAACCACCAATGGTCATCTGGTAGTGAAAATGTATTATTATAACTTCATATATCAAAGTTTAAATCACATTACTACCAATTCCTATTGGGAAGACACTAGACCCCATTAGCTTCAAGGGGCTGTACCCAATTATTTTTGCACGTAATAAAGTAAAATATGTTTTGCCCCAGTGCAGATTTGTTGTAAAAGCAGCTTTTAGGGTGAAAAGGAGACCACTGTATACATCAAATTGTGGAACGTTTTATTCTCTGCAAAACAGGAACTACGTCGATAGCATAGTAATGTTTGTTAGTTTTACTGTGATGCTAAACTTGGCTCTGGCCTCTAAAAGTTGTCAAAAGTGATTATAACCTCATCAAGGTGAATAATTAGGAAGCTTAGAATGCAATTGGTAAGAAAGAATGAAATTTAGACCAGTGTTATGTTTTTCAAATGGTAAAAATGAGCTACAGCTCCTTTAAGGGCAATACATGTTAATCGTCACCACATACTGAAGTAGTTATTTAATTAGCGCGTTCTAAACAAGTTGCAGAATGTTGAAATACAGGCATTTGGGAGATTTTTGTCATTTTGCACAAGGGAGTGACATTTTTGTTGCCATAATTCAAAATCTGCAAGGCAACCCCGATTCAAACATTGTTTAACCATGAATTTGTTTAACCATGAATGCTGGAGGTGTCTGGGGAGAGGGAAGACAAGGTTCTGCAACCATGCTTGGCGGTGTAACTGTTATTTTAATCGTCACCTATTGTGCATTATTTGTAGTGTTTTTAACATGTTCTTGGGTACCCCTGCTTTGCAATCTCATGTTATGAGAACTTAAAATAATGTGTCTCTTGAAAGCATGCACTACTTTATATCAGGTAATTGTGCTAGAACTCCATGTACTGGCAGCAGAAGGGATTACAAAGGGCAAATAAACAAAAGCTAGCCTGCCCTGACATGCTAATGTAAGCATGCAGTTGTAATGATGACGGCAGAAATTCTCAAGACAAGTCTAGCGATGATTTATGGATTTAAAAACAGTGCAGAGGATCTTGGAACTCTAACTATAACGTCACAAAACGGGTGTTTTTTGAGGTTCAGGGTGGAGAGGACTTAATAAACAGGATTCATCAATGAAGCTAAATACAGCTCCAGATATGTTTTTGATTGTTAAAAGCTCCTAAAAGTAAACCTATGTGTCCCTAAAGTATGATTGTGCAAAATGGTCCACTCGTACCATGCTTGCTCCCGTCGTCTCCATTGGCGTTGATCTTCTTGCCCAGGATCTGGACGTGCTTCCCCGTGGTCCTGCTGTAGAGCTGGTAGATGCGCACCTGCTTTCGGCTCACCTCGTCCGGGTGCTTGGTGTGGTTCTCGATGTAAAACCTGAAATCTGTGGAACTCTGCTGGGACTCCTGCGCACAGGTGTGAGAAAGAGAGGAAGAACGAGGATGAAGAAACATACCATCATAGCACAGGTGTTGATAATAAGGTCTGCTGTTATTTTATGGGCTCTGTGTCAAAAAATATGACGCTTCAGGGGCTAAAAGCTGATATAACAAGCAGGCATGTGGCTCTAACTTTTTTTTTCCTCTTCACTTTCAACTCACGTTTTAAGCAGCACATTTACAAGCTGCTAACTATGCTACAAGTGCGTTAATGAATCTGTGAATGAAAATCTCACGGCAAGTGCAAAATCTTGGTATTGACACAACGGTATGTTTGCATGGGGCCCAAGGCTCTATTGGGCAACCTGTACTCCATTTCCACAAGCAGGCCAGCCACCAGCAATTATACACCTCAAGCATCCAGACCTGTTGCACTATCATCAAACAAATATCTGCCCGCAGGCTCGGAGCGGTCCATAAATTACAAATACGGCAGGCGGAAGACGGGAGTAAAAGCAAGAGGCACCTCGAACATGCGAAAACACTCCTCTGATGGGATGTTCTTGACCAAATCAGACCTTTTCAGCGGCTCTTTAGTGTGAATGATTCAAACTAGATCTCTTTTGTGAAAATAAATGGATAATCTTATTTCATTTGAACACAAATATGCACTAAAGTAACATGGGAAAACGCATGAAACAACTCAAAGCAACATAAGTGAACATATATTTCGGGTAGAGGTTGTGTTTACTGAAAGAGGCTAATCACTAGTTCAATCTTAAAGGTGCAATATGTAACTTTTTTGTGAAGGGTCAGTCACCTGCTTGTCTTCATTGAGATGTTATTGTTTTGTCTGATATGTTCCACAAGTTATCAGTCTCCATGCCTAGGCCAAGTTACAAGCCAAATCTGCGGAGAGGCAAGCCTGCTCAAAGTAAGAATTTGTGTTTTTCAAGGTATTCTTTTTGCAATAAAAACACTTCTGGCAAGGCAATGACATCTTCATGAGACAAGCAGGTGGCAGACCATCCACTACAAAAGTTACATGTTGCACCTTTAAGATTGAACTAGAGATTATACTTTGAAATAGCAAGTTAAGTATAATATTTGTCTGTTTCATTTCTCTCAGTCATTAGTCCTTGGATAAAATAATCAGAGTGCCTTCTAAAGCGTACATTAATATAAAACGATCCAAAGATTTGTCTCCCATAACTTGACTCTTGCAACACTTTAACATTTTAATCAATTTTTACAAACGGCCTTCCAAAATGACTAGGCGGCTGTTTACGAGTCACCTTTGACACGACGTAAAAACAGAGGAAATCGCTGAGTTAGTTTGCAGGGCCAAAAGTATGTCACCGAACATTTGGAGGAAGAGAGGCGAACATATACTTTAGAAAGCCTGCTGGAATCTCTGTTCACGCCAAGATCCCATTTCCCAGCTGGATGCTCTGGTAATTGCACGGTAATGGCTTTTTATGCGGCCGTTCTCAGGTGGCTAATTATACACATATTACATTGCGCGGGGCCCTTGTTATTTTAACTTCTGTGAATTAATAGCACACCGGGAAAGAAGGGATGAGAAGTTACAACCCGCGATTGAGCAGAGAAACGACTCGCGCCAATCCAAACTTCCTCAGAGGCTCGTAACACGGCTCTTTTGAAGCAGGTGTCGCGCCAGTTGAGGGCTGACTTTCAACAAGGTCCCATCGGAGGGAAACACAATGTGGACTGTAGCTTTCCGATCTGCTCAAGTCATTGGAGCGAGCGGGGCTGGTCCGGCTGACCACTATGACGTATGGGGTCCAGATATGCAAGCCTTAGAGGATCCAACGCCTGCGCCTGGGCCACGGCTTCTGTAGTTTGACATTTAGACAACACGCCCATCACGTTAATGGTGGAAGCACGCCCGTCATGTTACTTTTGGCTTCAGACGGAGAGGGGAATGAGACAATGTATTTACCGCTGACTATCAAATCACTGTCAGCCGATAAAACGCTTAACAGCACCACAGTCGGTAAACATGTATCTAATGACTTCTTATCACCTTCCCATTAGGGTTTTTTAATGCAAGCCACGTTTTGAAAGTTTGGTGCTCAACTGTAGGTTTGTCTGTAGGCGTATTGGAGAGCAGATATTTTGAGTAACAGAACGAATTCCAGTAAGATTCCCCTTGGTGCTTTTGTATTGAACCATAGAAATACAATTGTTGTAATCATACAGCCGCAAAACATGCCTGCAGATTAACAGAACTCTCACAATTGTTAATTATACAGAACATACATACTAATCACAGTGGAAATGTGCACCTTGTTAGAAAAAAGCTACTTTGATATTGTTCCAAATAGGATCATAGGTGACACTTTATAAGAACTACATATTTGTACCTTAATAAAGCATGAACAAAAACTTAATTCATTGTGAACAAATAGTTTATTAAGAATGAGTCAGGTTTAGTAACTATTTGACTAATACGCTAACCCTAATTCCTAACTCTAACCTTAATTAAGTAGTTATAAGCTTGAATCGTGCTTAATAAACTCAGAGTTTATTATGAATTAAGTATTTGTTAATGGTTTAAAGAAAGGTAGTAATTGTAAAGTGGTGCTGGATTATCAAAAAAAGTGGAATTACAAATCAACACAAAAACTTGTATATATAAACTTGTATAAAGCAGGTACCGTAGGTCAATTTGGGCCTTTTCTGAAAAGGCGTTTTCACACATAACCGTACCAACCACTGCATTCCTCTAATCCCCCAAATTTTGAAAAGAAATTGACTGAAAGTGGGTCTAACTGGCATAAATCTTTCTTTTTTTCTCTCCCTCTTTTGAGCACTGTAAACACAAGAAACTGTGATGCACAAAAATAATAATACAAACAATGATATCAACAATAAAACCTAATTTCTCATTGTTTCTCTGAATTTTAGTTCATGCTTACTAATTAAACACACTTTTGAAGCTACTGTGCCCAAGTTATTTCTCTTGTGGATCAAAAATGCTAAGTTTGAATGAATGAAAGATATTTCCCAATAAATGAAGCAAAGTAAAGCAAATATGCCTGTGTTTCCAAAAGGTTCTTGCTCTCACAAAGTCTCCAAAGTGTGGCCCCAGCCCCTAATTCCTCTGTGCAAATGTGCATCAAATGGGGAAAGTCCAAGACCACATGATAATATTAATGAAAATATTATAAGTTTGAGCTGAAAATTACATTACATATAAGATGAAATGCTGATTTTGATGTTGTTTTTTCTTATCATTGTGCGCATCAAACCTTTTCCTCAGTATCGAGCCAAAATCGTTCAACCTTACTCAAAAAGTCAAACCTCTGCCCCATCTATTGTCAGTCACAATGAACCCAAAACTTCCACCGAACACACACACACGCACACACGCACACACACACACACACAAACAACAAAGCGAGCTCTAGCTGCAAAAGGATTTCACCCAAATCTCCCCATCTCTAAACAAACACAGAGGTGCGTTTTGCGAGACGGCCGCGTTCAGCGAGGAGGGAGAAAGGCAAGCCTAAGCACATGACTGAGGTGAACACTATAGCGACAACATTTTTTTTTTCTTTTTCCTTTTTTATCAAGCCGTCTGCTGCCCTCTTCAAAGATGGGATGAAAACGGATACGGTTGAAACTTCAAACGCCTGGCACTCTTGCTCCGCCGAGGAAGCCTAGTTGTCGCAGGCATCTCACAGACACCTTACAATCTCACGGACACAAAGGACAGGGTCAAACGCTTCAATACACAGCTATGGAAGACCCCGGCGGTGCATTCAAAGGCTGATTCCGACTGCGGTGGTGGCTTCTGTTGTGTTTCAGCGTGTGTCCCACCCCTGTGTGACATTTAGGAGCTATGCAGGGCTGGGAATTCTCCACGACACACACACACACACACACACACACACACACACACACACACACACACACACACACACACACAAAAACACAAATTCCTGAAACTATTCTGTGCACCTTCTCCTCTGAAACCAGGAAGCGAACAAATACAGCGCATATCTTCCCCCAATCTTGATCTGCAATCCGGCGTTTCCTAACCACAACCAACATTCAAATAACTGATTTTAATCTCCGAACCAGGAAATATCACTGAATGTTTTACTTATGGAAGGAAAGATTGGCCAATACACTTCAGCATGTCCAAACACTCATTTATTTCTGCGCAGACAAAATATTCCACATGCAGGGGAAGAATGTGGAGCGCAATGCAACTTTAGAGAGATCAAAAAATGTTGAGAATGGTGACTTTAATATTCAATCTATAAAATGTACTCAATAGACACTTTTTTTTTTTTTTGCAATGTGTCATTTTGATAATTATCCTGTTATGAATAATACTGACAACTTTTCATAAGAAATAAAACAAAACTATACGCCATAATTGAGATTGCATAGCTTTTCTATTGCTATTAGCCTATTTATTTATTTTTAATTACGCTATTTTAAAGTTTTTTATTTTACAAGCAAAGTCACATGACATAAAACGTTGACAGCAACTCAATATGATGTCTTTCCAACTGCTTCTTTCAAAAGACATTTACCACTAATTGAGAAAGGCGTCATAAATAGTCCTTTCGCTGCTAAAGGGTTTAATTGCCTTACGTTCATTACAAGGACATTTTAATCATTGCCTATGCAGGGACAAGCTCTGTCACGTCAGCCGTAAAGTAAATCAGAGCTCTCTATAGCAACGGGGGCGCGTGCTCGGGTCCATCTCCTCCCGTAGCCTCGCGCACTGGCCGGCTGCAGATCATTAGCCTTCAAAGAGCAAACTGCACGAAAAACGAGGCACCAAGCGCCAACGACGTGTTCAAAGAATAACAAATATTTATTATTACAGCATGCTCTTATAAAAAAAGGGGCTACTTACTGTAAAGGCTCGGGACCAGTGCGGTTAATAGGCTATTAGGAGATTAGCCCTCAGTGCAATATGAATGACTTTGATTTACTAATGCTGCTCATAGTTGTGCGGGACTGCAGGCAATTACACTCCGTCTGCTTTGGCAAGTTTATGGGAAGAAGCGTGACGTAATCATTAATCATATCTGAGCAATGCCACTATAATGTGAAGGAATTTGGATCTCATCACTGGCGATGGACGGGGTGTAATAAATGTTCTGATGTGCCTTCTTGACGCTGTATGTGCAAAAAGAAAAACAAAACGCGCGTCTCTCATTCGTCATAAATAACAGCGTGCGAGTTTTTGTTCGATTTAAGCTGTTATTAAATGTATTCGGCGTCTTGACATGTTAGTCGTTCCGAAGAGTATTTACAGCCCCCAATGTCAGTCATCCATAACACCAAATTTGCTCCAACCTGCTTCTCCAAAGAGGGACTGACAATTACGCACTGCACGAGTTAAGTTTCCTGGCGCTATCCTGCAACATTTTTCGGCAAAACATGAAATATTCTCTAAACATGTCGTGCAAGAGTAATTAAATGTCACTTCAAAACCAAAACCGACATATTAGATGCATAATCTATCAACTTTGCATTTGTTTTATATGGAGTTATGACGCACACGCCATTACGCACGGTCCAAAAAAGAAAATAGCGTAAGAGGAGACGTACCTGTAGCTGGAAGTAGAGGACCAGAAAGTGTAAACACCTATGTGGAGAGAGGGGAGAGAAGGAGGAGGCAGTGAATCACGAGCAATTTCAAGAAGAACACTCGCAGTTAATACCTGCGTGACAGCTTCGCGCAAATATGAAGCGTATGGCGACTTCTATTGGTAAGAATGTACGAAAATGTTTGAGGGGAAAACAGAATACTTACAGATAGAGGAACCTCGAAGGCAACGGAGACATGATGACTCAAAAACACCTGAAGTACACCTGCTTCCACTTGATTTAGAGCCACGTTTGGAAAAAAAAAGAAAGAGAAAAGCCTATAGTCCGTGCGTTCGCCTTGCCGTGTCCACCTTTTTACGCGTCCCTTTTACGCACGCACACAGATCCGCGGTAAGACGCCGTTCGAATCCCAAAGAAGTGACGATAGATCACCGGACACGGTTACTGGGAGCAACATGAGGCGCTTCCTTGTTGAAGGCTGAGTAATCCACTGCAGCCCCCAAAGAAATCCATACAAATGCCTCGGCAAAAGTAGTCCGCGATGCAGTTTGGAGAAACCTGTGCGTAATCTTGCCAAACGCACAACAAAACAAATAAAGAATCCTTCAATAACTATGAAAAAGTTGCGCCCCCGAATCCCCCAGTGCGCAGAGCCTCTTCTAGTCCGTCCGTACCTGCGGGGGATTTCTACACCTTGCGCGGGACATCTTCTACCACCAAGTGCTCGCAGAAAGTAGACGCGCTTCCTAAAAACACAACTCCTTCCTAAAACAAGCCCCGGAGATGCGTTCCAAGAAACATATCTAATCCAAAGTCAGGAACGTGTGCGCATGCAGCGGATGATCCCCCGGGAGCTCGCCTCTGCTGCTGCTGCTGCTGCTGCTGCTGTGTGTCTTGTCTCGCTTGCACTGTCTGGCTGTCAGCGGCGTTTGCGCGTCTGCCGGTGCACATTTGGGCACAGCGAGGCTTTCTTGTTGTTGGTGGGTGGAAACATGTCAGCGGTTTGCACCTGATAGGGTAATCTGGGAGAGAGCATCAGCCCGGAGAGGGTTTTTTTTTTCTTTCTCTCTCTTTCTCCCCAATTCGCAGTGGGCAATGGGGCTGCGCGCAAAAAGAAGAGGGGAACAAGGGGATTACGCGCGTTTTGGTTTGTCTTCAGTGATACTTAGTGTGTGTCGTGTAAGTTTGGATAAGCGCTGTATTGTTATTCAGAGTGGCTAAGACAACACTGGGGCTGCTAAACCCACTGGAACAAATAGACCCTTGTAAACAAAAACGTTCTAAATCCCGAATAAGGAGCAAAAGTGACGTGATTTCAAATTGGATTAACTTCGGAACATCACGAAATATGAAAAAATCATGGTGCTTTTGGAAAATGTAAACGACTCAGATACATGTGAGAGATATCAGAGCCTGGTTTAAACACATTTACTATTAGATTTTAAATTATTTGATCATGACAGACACTTTGAAGACACTCTGATAAAGACACAATCCAGACTGGTAGGTTTTACTGGACATATACTTACAGAAATGTTGACCCCACACAATCATTTCTTCATTTCATCTAAATATATCACATATTTAACCACAAATTATACTTTTTGTGAAGCTCAAGTGCAATTTTCAGGCAAGAAACATTTATTTTTTGTGATAGAAAAGCAAACAAACTGACAGTTCTACCCTGGAAATTAAAAATGTTTCTTAGATTGTCGGTTTATCTTTGGAAATGTTTCATGGTCTGCTTCATTTCGCCTCCATTCAGGAATTTGGAACATTCTGATGACATAGTATTTTAAAGGGTCTATAGATTTACAATATACTTGACTCTATATTTTGGGTTCAAGTGACAGCAGTTTAAAAATGAGTTGGAGACAGGTCATAATTCGCTATTTAACGATCAGATTGCAGACTTGTTGACCTGATTTAGGGTTCCTATCTCTGCAATTGCGGGACATATCGACATGAAACAGAGACTGGCACAAAGCTCAACATCTTCTCTGTCAGCGTAAATGAACAAAAGTCTTTTCAGTCTTTCACAAATGCCTCAGAACGCGGCGCCAATATTCAACTCCAAAGTCCGATTTTGAGCCATGAAATATCAATAATGCAAGTTTGTGCAGCCAATTCATAACAAATAATGACACGATTCAACGTTTATGGACTTCGAGTATTTATATGTCTTTCAAAATCGTAAATCTTCCATATAGAATTACATTACGGCATCATCAATTTCAAAAACGTGAACCCATATATTGTTTCACTTTAATTTTTTTCTCGAAAATATAAAAAAATATCATCATTATTATTATTATTTATTAATATTATTGTCTTTTTGATACCTGTTGTTTTACTTGCGCTGTTAATCGTTCGCGTCAATGTGATTTGGCGATGCGTATTTGCGTGAGACGTGATGTCGAAACGCACTGAAACCGCCCGATGTTATTTGCCCCTTTAAAGCTGCGCGCGTTTGTGGATTGGCCCACGCTCTCCCAGACACTATTCAAATGCGCGTTCTGTTCTTGCTGGTCATCCTTGATTTTTCTTTTTCTTTCCCTTTCCCCCTCCTCTTCTTCTTCTTCTTCTTCTTCTCGTCTGTAATGCGCTGCAACCTCTCCCGCATTTACATGAAAGGGAGGTGCGAATGTGTTTACGAGCGCAACAGTAAAACGAGCGCACATTAGATGAAAAAAAGAAAGAAAAAAGAATTAAACACGAGAAACGCTTTGTGGTTCGTCTTTATTGTCCCATTAAAACTGGATACTCGGGATTCCAGCGCCATTGATATTCAAAATGGATGCGAAATAATTACACAGAACACTTCCCATCTCGGAGCATTTCAAAGGCCTCCTGCAGGGGCGTAAGTAGCACAATGAAGTGACCAGGGATCCAGCTGTTTGCGTACAAAAAGCCAATCAGCCAGAAAAAAATAATTACACTAGAAGCGTCTATTTGTATGTTAAGTTTTCAGTGGTGGAAGAAAAGTAAAAGTACAGATAAAGAAAGTTAAAAAAAAAAAAAAAAAAAATGACCCCAGTAAAAGTGTTGTTGTTTAAAAGATACATTTGGAGTTTAAAAGTGAAAGCATTTCAAACAGATATTGAGAACTGCTAGTGATTTTGATAAAGAATTGTGATGATTTATTTTAACAGCAGGGATTAAATCTTAGTCTTTTTTTAAATTATTATATATTTGGTTGATCAAAGGTTTTGAACTCAGAGCCTTTCGGTTGGGACGTCACCATGAACGTGCTAAAAAATAAAACTCAAACCATACAGTCCAGTTTTTTTAAATTATGAATTACAGATTTTTTACAGTTTAGTTTATTTATCAGATTATTAAATCTTATTTATCAGGTTTTTTTTTTTTGTAGTTTTGTTTGCTCAAAGCTGAGACTTGAACTCAAAACCTTAAGCCGGAATGTAAAAATAAACCTCAAACCATATGGAAAGTACTCTTTACTTTTCAGTGCAGTTGAAAAAAAAGCACTGATTTTTTTTTCTCACAGCAGTGACAGAATCTTATTTTTCATTAGGATTTTGTTTGCTCAAAGCCAAAACTTGAACTCAGAGCCTGTCAGAAGGATGTGCTAAAAAAACAAGTATAGTTTTTTTTTATTTTTTATTGTGATTATTTTTGAACAACTATTGACTTTTTTTTTATAATTTTGTTTGCTCAAAGCCAGGACTTGAACTTAAAACCTGTAGGATGTCACCAGGAACACGCTAAAAAAAAAACTCAAATCATACAGAAACTACTTTTACTTTTCAGTATTAAATTAAAACAAAAAAACAATCCTGGATTTCTTTGAGCAGTGATAGAATCTTATTTATCAATAGATTTTTCATAATTTTTTACTCAAAGCTGGGACTTAAACTCAAAACTATTTGGCAGGATGTCATAAAATATGGAAAGACTTTTTGATTTTCAGTCCACTTTTTAAAAAAACGACAGATTACAGATGTATTTTTGTTTTGTAGCTGCAACTCAGTCTTTTTAATCAAGTATATTTTGTTTGCTTGAACCCGATACTTGAACTCACAACGTTTAGGACAGATGAACTGTAAACATTGCAAAATATAAATCTCAAATCTTACGGAAAGCACTACTTTTCACTGCTCTTCCAGGCACTGAAGCAAAACTATCCACGGTCAAATTCACGTAAGCAAAGTACAGACACCCAAAAATGCACTTTACTTTTGTCCTTTGTTATTTTCCAACACTGTAAGCTTTAAACCCTGCATCTGTTTGGCTCCTTCCTATAAAAGGATATAAAAGTTCTGCTCATAAACAGTTGCTTTGAACCGCGGCACATGGAGTATAACCCCTGCACGTAATGACATTTAGCATGACTAATTTGCTCGCCTGGGGGCTTCGGAGGAGCGATATTACAGCAACATAACCAAACAGTAATTATCCCGAACGTAATTGGACAATTCTGCGACAAATACAGGGCTCTGGTGCGTTTGATCCGGACCATGATGCGGCAGCTGATCGGCGATAAAGATTCCAGCGTGAGGACGGCGGACGACTGATTGAAAGGAGAGCGGACTGATAAACAGCAATTAGAGCGGAGAGTGATATCGGGCCAGAGAGGAGTCACTCGTCGAGGGTTTAAGCACAGGTTCTGGGGCCGGGGGGCATGGCGGTGCGCTCAGGGGGGATGTGGCCACCTGGGATTCGTCTCCAGAGTTGCCAGGTTTGCTTCTCCGCAGCGACTTTGGGCCAGTTTTGGAAAGTCACGAATGGATTTTGACAGTTGAGGGTTGGGGTTTTGGTTTGGGCTTTCTCCTGAGAGGCACTTTCACGCAGCGGTGGAAGAAGTACTCAAGTTTGTCAGTCAAGTGAAAGTATGGATACGTGTGCAAAAAATGACTCAAGTAAAAGTATCACGTGAAAAAATACTCGAATAGACGTGTTGAAGTACTCGTTTGAAAATGTACGTACAAGAGTAAAAAGTATTATAAAGATCAGTTTTACGCATTAAATGTCGTAATTTTGGTAAAGAATTTTGTTTAATCTTGGTCAGCAAAGGTCTATTCGAAGTAATTTCTTAATTTTTGTAGAGAGTTTTATGCGTATGTCTTTATTTGTTTGTTGTTGAGCTTGAACTCAAAACTTTCAGGCAGAATGTCACCGTCAACGTGCTAAAAATAACCCCTCAAACAAAATGAAAAGTACTTTCTACTTTTCAGTTCTGTTAAAAAATGTAGTGAAGTAAAAAGTACAGATACTTGGTCTCAAATGTAGTGAAGTAAAAGTAAAAAGTATCCACTGTAAAAACGACTTAAGTACAGATATGTAAAAAATGTGCTTTTGTACTTTGTTACTTTCCACCATTGTTTTCACGCCAGAAAGCGTTTGTTTTTAGCGATTTTTCAGTTTTGTTTGAGTATTTCACACAGATTTTGAGAACTATGAGTGTTTTTGATAGAGAAGTGTGTTTATTTTGTTTGAACAGTAGCGACTTAATCTTATCTATCAAGTGGTTTTTCAACATATATATATATTTTGTTTGCTAAAAGAAGGAGCTAACATAAACTATCCACTATACATCACTAAAGGGAATAAACAACAGCAACAAAATATTAAGACAGCTCCTCTGATTGCGCTTCCTCAACTGTTTCATTTATACTTTATCTTTACCTCATATTCTTGAACTCAGAACCTTGCGTCGCCAAGAACCATACAAGCAAATAATGTGTTGAAGTCACTGTTTAGGTAAAATATTTGTTTAAAAACATGCACAGCGTTCAAGGGCAACACACAACGTTTAACACCTAAAAATCAAACTCTGGAGTGAGCTGTTGTGATATTGTATAACTTTAATCAAATCAATCCTTATTTATGAAGCACCCTCAGTAAATTCCGTCATCCCACCCAACACACTCACCCTGAAATACATGAGGTAAAGATGAAGTACATATGAACCAGTTGAGGAAGCACCATCAGAGGAGACATTTTAATGTCTTGTTTATTACATTTCCTACACAGTTGATGTGAGCTCCTTCTTCAATCCTGCACCAAATTGTTTGTGTGGCCATTAATAAAGATTCCGATTCTATACTTGCTCTTTTTAGGGCCTTTTAGGGCCTATTTTAAGCTGAGATTGCTTGTTTGTTTGTTTTTGTTGCTTTTTACTCTCTGAAAATCTTGAAACACTGTTCATCACTGCTTCAAGGCAAGAGAGTCATTTTTGTCCACGTCTTGAACGTTTCATTTGACTTTTAAGAGGACCCATTGTGTGTTTGCCTGCTATGTAATTCTAAGGAGCATTATGTTATATTTTGGACATTTTAAATTGCAATATTGATCTAAAACAACTTGTAAAAAACACAAGTCTGCTTACTTCCAGGTTGGAAAACTTCTATGTTCATGGAATCATAACTAATAGCTGTTTTTATTTAGTTTTTGAAAAGACTCAATTAATCAAATCGAAAATCGAGATGATGATTATGATGATGATGATGTTTTTTCCCATATCGCCAAGCTCTGGTAGAAATACAACTCTGACTGAGTGGTTAAATGAGAAAAGAAAACAATTATAATATAGTTAAAGGCTCTTAGAAGTTGGTTTTGGATAATAGGTCCTTTAAAGTGCACAGTGAGAGCATAAATCGTGGTTTTACAGTTCATTCTTTCTGGCCACAGACCAACGGGAGTCAATGGTAAAGAGCTTGTTTAAGAAATGATATCAGTTGCATAAAATATGGAAAATTGGCCTGAACTGACCTAAGTGCATGTTTGCTTGTGCGCCGCAAATTCATCATGTAATGGACAGAATGTAAAAAATAGGAGCCGTTTCCAAAATAACATTAAAACATTTCCAGTAATCAAGAGTCCTGTTAAAGGTTTAAAGGTGCACTATTTAACTTTTCTGGTCGCTACAGCTACAAGCTACAGGTCAGATCTGTGGAGAGACGGCCCTGGTCACAGAAAGAGAGCATGTTTCTCAAGGAATTTCTGGGCAACAAAAATGGCTACAGTATATTATATAACATGGGTTTGTAAAAATGTAAAAGTGTAATACCATTCTGTGGAACATTCAAGGCAAAGCATTAATGTCCCTATAGAAATTAACAAAACAATAACAGTTACATAGTGCACCTTTAAGATACAATTATACATTTCACAGGAGAAAAAAAGAGTCATTGGCATAAACGTAACAAATTGAATCCAGTGTGTCGACGCCAACACAAGTTCTTATTCTTGAAACGCAAGGAACTGCAGCTGAATAGGAACACATTTTAACATTGAAATTACTTAAAAAGAAAAAAGAAAAGTAGAATTTTTCATAATGTTTAATGTTTTCATCTATAAATAAGGCATTTTATGTGTAATAAAAAAAAAGGGGGGGGGGGGCAAAAATTACACTATGTTTGTTCTTTCTTTTTCTTCGTCATTTTATTGACTGTTTTAAAAGTACAGAGGGGATTTTGAAACAAATTAGATTTTGAGTTGAAGTTGATCTAACTGAAAATTGAAAGTTCGGTGTGTGTAGGTGCTGATCTATTTCTCTTTATTTATGATCAAAAACATTTTTTTTTTTGCCTGTAGTGTCTCGACTTAATTGGTTTGATTTATTTATCCTTTCATTAATCAGGATTATCCCGTTGAGATTTTGAACCTTTTTCCCCAGAGGAACCGTATTGCTGTGAGACAGCGCTCTAACCAATATCACAGTCAAATGTTATGAAAGCTTCTATTAGAGATCCGGTACAAATGTGTAATACTGTATAAAAACATGCAACATGATACGTGTCAAATCAACAACATATTATGATCTGGTCTTTTAGTTTATTAAAAAGTTCTTGCTAATAAAACACTGACATCACTACTTGTACTCTAATAAAAATGTACTTCTAAGCACCATTTCCAAAGCGCGTGGACAGCTCATGCTTTCAACAAACAGTAAATCCGTCCGAAGGCTGCACTTGGATGATCTGTTAAAGATGGACGCTTTAACCAGCACAGCCTCTTCTCTAAACACGGCTCGCTCTTCTTCCCTTCAAGGCAAACCTCTAAATGGCCTTAATGACTCCATGCAAACAACGTGTGACGGAGGACAAATTACTACAAGGCGTCCCGCTCCGGCTCTCCTCCCTCTCCTTCAGGTGACACTTGAAAGGCCTGGGTGCTAGTGGCTTCTTTCTCTGCCACCCTTTGCACAGTCGAGGTGTCGTGACCCCGCGGCGACCCGGTAAGGCCCCGGCGCTGGTCGGCCTTGTGTAGCTGCGTGGTGGGTGTGTTTGCGGAGCAGGGTGCGGGGTCAGCGACGGCGCGCACTAATGGGGTGAGGCTGATTTTGGGGGAGATGAGAGGAAAAGGGCCGTCCTGTCGGGCTCTTCACACGCTCGCCCGTCTGTGACTTCCAGTTTAAAGGCTTCTGGGTGGCTTATATGAGTCAGTGGTCACCCCGTGGCTTCAATCGCCTCACCTTGGCTCTTGAATGGGACGCAGGCTCCCCCTCCGCTCCCCTCTTCTCCTCCGAGTCAATATGTTGGTGTCAGAGATGAAAGTGCAAAGTGGGAGGGTCGCCGAGGGGGTCCTGACACTAATGTAGTACATTGGGCTTCACTTACTGATCTGCCAAGTTCTTTTGTCAGCTCTTAAATGGCTGCTAAGGCTCTTTGAAGCGCTGAGCGTTATCCCGCCTCCTCCTATGGCTTCAATGAGATATCCTCTGTGAAATTCCCACACTCCTGTCGATGCATATAGCAGCTACTTTTACACCAGGATTACACATACTTTACTGCAATTAATCACAACATCTAAGGTCACGAGGTTAGATGTTTAGTTGCCTTTGGGGCTGGCACATTCATGATTGTCAGATGCCCTTTCTGTCACAACAAGTCAACTATAAAGACTGGAGTAGAAATGAGTGCAGTGCACGTGTGTTGCTAAATGACACAACAACAATCTGTGAGTGAGGAAAAAATAAGTAATGATGGCTGATATTAGAGTGCTGCCCTCAACATCACAAGTTCAGTTCCAGGCTCAGGCAATCTGCTGAATGTCTCCCCACACTCTTCACCTCTACTTCACACTGAAATGTGTTCTATCTCTTAAAGCTTACTGGAGATACACTGATACTATCATTTTTAAAATATTGTTTTAAGGATTGTTTTCTTAGGCTTCATTAGACAGGACAGCACAGTGTGAAAAGGGGATGAGAACGGGGAAAGACATGCAGCAAATGGTCAGAGCCAGACCCAAACTCACAACCCTGCATGCTGTCCCACACGACACTAAATGTATTTTCAAAATCTTTGGACAATCGTGTCACATGATGCAAATAATCTGCAATAAACACAACTGAATGCAACATGGAAATAAAGAGTTCTGCTGCACATATGCCGTATGAGTTTGATTCTGGCTCTGATCATTTGCTGAATGTCCTTCCCTCTCTCATCCACATTTTATGCTATACTGTCCTGTCTAATTAACACATCAATAAAACCATAGAAGAGACTTTTTTTTTTCAGGAACTACAACATACTGTACACCATTTTACATTTTGGTCATTGTAAATTGCAATATTGATCTAAAATGGCTTAATAATAGAGACTCCATTGAATTTAGACTTTTATCCAAACTGTCCCAGAACTGGTATGGGAAGCCCCGCCTTATATGCTACTCACAGTGATATTTCCACTGTAACAAGTCACTGCACTCTGTCTTTAGATTTATATGTTTTTATTTTTGAATTATGACTATAGAACATTTCAAGCCAATGGGTATGACTCGACTTGGGTTCTGACTTTTTCAAAAAGACAAACTAAGTTCTGGGGAGGTGAAAACAGGATTTTTCTAAGCCTCAAATGCAGGACAAGACAGGATTATTGAAACATGCAACAATCCATCAAAATTAATCAATTGATTCTGTGTAAAATTGTTCCATAAAAAACAAAAACAAAAATATTAAATAAAAAATGCAGGATGGATGTACAAGTGAGAGATTGAACGTGTGCTCTTTAGCAGGTAATTTGTTCAGCTTTAATTAAATAAAAGTAATCGTCTGCAATACATGTGACTGATGTAAAGACTTTAACATGAATTAGATGTGTTTTTCTCAGTTCAAAACATCAGGTACAGCGCCTTGGTAACACTTCATAATAACTACACTATTCCTGCCAACAAAGACTTACTTCATAGTGCACATAGTATTATTACGAATGATTCAGGCCTAGTAACTACTTAACTAAAACTCTAACCCTCATTTCTATCCCTAACATTAATTAAGTAGTTAATAAGTGTAAATCATGCGTAATATACTGTTTGATCATTATGAATCAAGTCTTTGTTCTTTCTTTGTTAAAGTCCCTCTGACAGGGTGGACAACTCATTTATCTAAAATGCAGTTGCGATAAATATATTTTAAACTCTGCTGAAATCTTTACAAATTTTACCCCAGTTTAGCTATTTTTTTTAGTTTTTTTTATTCTACTTCCTGGTTGTAAATGATGACATCACATTTGGAAATTACCAAGAAACCCTCCTGTACACAGCCAAAACTCATCTAATGTTACAGATTTTTTTTTATTTAACAAAGAAAAATACAATGTGAACACCTTTATTTTCTTGAATCAGTGTTTAAAGGGTCAAAAAAGTGGTTTATTTTGTGTAAATTATGCATAACCTTTGTCTCCTCAGTGTGATGTCATCAGTGTGTTTACTTCCTATAATTTTCAACAGAATTTTCAACTTTTCTCCACAAATAGTGACATGATTGGAGTAACACTATGATTTATATTTACAAGACGTATTAATACACTGAATAAAGCCAAAATTTCTAAAATTATAAAAACTTCTTATATGCACTTTAAGGCATATGAACGTGTAGTTATTATAAAGTGGTACCAACGCCTTTAATCAGTGAGTAGTAACTGAAACAATGTGTTTTATTGTTTAATTCATTGTTTGTTCGTGTGCAGGTTTGCAGCGCTTTAGGAGTAGGAACAAGACAAAAGTCAATACTTTTGTTTTCCTAACTCCACTTCATTAAATATAAAGCCAGTTAGACCCACGTTCAGCCATTTTTCTGCAAGCAATGAGGACTGGGAAGTTCTTCTAACTAAACACAAGTCCAACAACTAAACGACAGACGAACAACAGCAGTAACAGTGAAGTGAAGGTGCAAAAACGACAGAAATATCGGAACGACTCGGTGAACCTGTCGCGCAAACCTCCCTGGGACGACAGGCCAACCTCTGTCGCACTCGATTTCAGAACAATCCCTTCAGGACCCCGCGTGTTTCCATGTGCAGTTTCACCGCTCTTTTATTGACTGCCAGGTAAACCAAGACCTTTAACTTGCTTGTTTTTCTCACTCCTTCTCTTGTCCGCTAATCTCTGTGGGTAACCTTATCTGGAGCGCCTCCCCCCTCCCCAGCCCCGCTCCTCCACACGCAGCTTTGCTAACTGGACGGGGAAACAGCTCTCCCCATTCATAAAGCTCACCTCTTGTGGGCTCAGGCGGCGGCGGCGGCTTGCTTTGCTTTTGGCCCGGCTTATCAAGCAATTTAAAAAGCGAGTCAAGTGTCTGGTGTTTGTAGTTAGTATAACGACCGTGGAAGCTAATCTAAATTGGTTTAAGAAATGTGAAACTGCTCAAAACCTGCAAGGGACCGCCGCCTTTCGAAATAAAGATGTTTGAAAAGGAGAAGGCTGGAAATGCATTCAAATAACGTTTTTTTTCGGCCGGTTTCTTTATCGACCTCAAAAATGCACAATACATTCTAATCCTCCAGGAACTACGAGCTCGAGATCCGGTGGAGGTTTCAGAGCGGTTGTCTCATGCTCCAACAGCTGACCCATACTGGAAATTAACCGAGTATACAAGTAAAAGTACTGGTATCTGTACTTTATTTAAAAAAGCCTTATCATTCTGGTGGATTTTTCCTAAAATTAATTCAAACTGAAGCTGTTTCTGAACCTGGTGGAGTTTAAACTATTGGCTGGACTCTTTGTGAACCTGAGATTCTGTAGTTTTGGCCTCTGGTGTCAGATTTATTGTAATTATAATAATTCTTGCTATAATTTTCTGGTAAAGCTGGTGTCTGGAAGTAGGGACTGATTGACCCTAGTTTGGGCATTTGTTGGGTTTTCATAATTCTCTTTCAAAGTTGAAGCTGATTTAACTAAAAATCTGCAACTTGTCATAAAGGAAAAAAAAGTTAAGGCAGAATCCATATATAAGTTCTTCAAGGTTCTTGGGTTGGAGAAGAAACTGATCCTGATTCATCCCAAAATGGTTTATTTGAAAATAAGTAGGTTACAGCTTTATTTTTATGTTTAACGCACAGCAGATGATAGTTTCCTTTATCAAATGCTGGACAAAAAAAATGAATGAAGAAAAAATCAGGCAAACTCTTATTTTTTGAGGTTGTACATTTTACACTGGAGACTTTTTTCGCAACATTTGAAAGCAGGTATTTATACTTTTCTACTGCACTACACATCGTTTTTTGTTTTTTAGCATGTTCATGGTGACGTTCTGCATTAAGCTTGTGAGTTCAAGTCCCGGATTTTCACAAAAAATTCCATTACTTTGTAAAATTAAGAAAACGTAAGTGCAATTCTTTATCAAAATCACAACTTATAAAGCTTTAATAGTTCTAGAAATGTGTCTGAAATATTACTTTTTACCCTTAAAAGTAGATGTTGTACACTTGTACAAAAAGGTACTTGAAAACTTTTACTGAAGTAAATTTCTCATGGGCTTTTAACTTCTACTTTAGTACTTGTATCCGTACCTTTACTTAAGAAACAAGATTGAGTACTTCCTCCATCATAGTAACTGATAAAATACCTTTATACAGAAGAAGAAACTGCAGATGTATCATACTGAACACCGTACACACATGTCCTGAGTAACATGCATTCCGGCTGATGACATGCACTGTAACATACACTGGTTTCCACAAATGGACGATAAAGTTTTTTTTTTTCATTTTCTGGCAGTGTACTGTCCCGATCCGGAGTCGCCTGTTTAACATTAATGCTGATTTGCTCCATCTCAGTCCAGTGGGAAGTCCAAATGTCCAAAACATAAACAAAAGTATAAGAACTCGCTAACACATGCCATAACTCTGTGTGATGCCTGCGCGGTGAGGACCTCGCTAAACTATCCCTGCTCACATGGATTCTTTGGCCATTGCTCAGATTCAAACAAGTGCCAGAATGTGTCACAGAGCTACAATTGAATAAGAATGGGCCGCCGGACCCCATGTGTTCTGGGGTTCTGGCCCATGTTTGACAGATAAATGTCAACTCCCTTGGACGAGCAAAGGTAATCAAAAAGGCTCTTGCACTGTTAGCGAACAATCCGAGCGGCCTAATAACATAATAAGCCTTGGGTGCAGGGCGGACTGCTGTGTGGAGCAGGGAAGTGCAGTGATGTAAGTGTTATTTGTCAGCCTTTAGATGTTACTCCTTCAACAAAACCAATGGTTTGCTTGACACTCATAATTACCTAATCAAAGGCATGGCTGTTAGTGAAGTGGCAGAAAATTGCAGAAAGAGGCTGATTACCAGTTACTCACTTACAGTTACTCACTTACAGTTACTTCACTTTTTCCAATAGATTGTACTTATTGGAGTTTATAGAGTCTTACTTGAGTAAAGTTTTGGTTCCTCTTTCCACTGTGACTACATCTACAAGTGACTAAAGCTTTGTTGACAGTATTACAGTAAATCATTTGTTTCTTGTTCCACTCCTTCAGATAGGATTTTCTCATTTTGTGTTGTTCCTTTGAAAATGCCAGATTTTGTGCTTTATTTCATGTTGTGTCTTTCACGTTACATAAACTTATTATAAATCAGATGATACGCCCAAACAGTTACTCTTTTACTCATAATTATGTAGTAGTTTCCCCCAATACATTTTTACTCTGAGTCATTTCCTGGCCAACTACTTAGTACTTTTTAGTAATATTATTTTGCAGTAACTTTATTCTTACTTGAGTACAATTTTTGGCTACTCTGTCCACCTCTGCTGATTATACAGCAACAGAACATACTTACACATTCACTTTCAAACAGCTCACGGAGCAGCTATCATTGTTAAAAATGATATTAAACATATGCGCATCTCATTAGTGCTTGTTCTGCTATTAATTATGGCTTATTTTGTTCACATATTTTGTATGGGTGTTTGTTTTTTGGTTTTTTTCAAAGACATGGTCACATGTTGCTCTCCAAACATCTGGAAATCCTGAACACAATGACAGTAAGCACTATAGTCGACCCTTCACCAACACTGATTTAAAGGAAAAATATTCTGCATTTTTCATATTGTTGTTAGCCTTTAAACATGTTTTGAGTGCCTTAAATTGGCCATCTCATGTTTAGGAAAAAAAAAAAAAGTTTCTTATTCATTCTATGACCTGTCAGTATGAAATTACACTTACTGAGTGCATCCAACCAGCAGATGGCGCCAGCACAATATACAATCTAATGAAGTTAGCGCTGAAAAGACATTATGATGCAGCCGTTATCGTGTTTAGAGGCAGAAATGCCCAGAACGACTTTAGCGATGATTTAAAACAGCGGAATATTCTCAGATAAGTGACGCAGATGATCCGAAAATACATCCCGGACAGAAAAAGTTTGCAGGAAGTGTGTTTGGCGCTCGAAAGAGGAGGATTTTCTGATTAACAGTCCTCAAAACTGAATGCAACTGAATCCTACTTCAGGTATGTTTTTCGTGATGGGACATTGTTAGAACATGGTTAAAAGCTCAAAAAAGTCTCTGTAGCAGAATATGTGTCCTTTAACCCGCTGCACTAGTGTTGCCCAACGCTTCTGAACGCTTATTTAAAGAGTTCAAATTGGTCTTTCTCAATCAGTCTCGTCTCTCCGCAAAAATGTGGAAGTAGTATACAAACTAAAGGCACATTTCCTAGAATTCCTAAACTGTCATGAGTGAATCGTACCAAAGGGGGGCGTGAGAGGTACTTCCTTCCAGAGAGTGCTGGCTCGTTTCAGGCCCCCGGGAATGTTTGGAGCAAGATGAGAACACGAACTCGGGTGAAGCTGAAGTGGCAAAAAGCAAATATACATAAAATAATCCTTCCTCACCAATTGCTCAGTGGATCTAGTGACGAACTGTGGTATTTCCAGTGATGATAACTTTTTTTTTAAGCCGTCAGACATAGCAAAACAAAGCTAAGTCTGCCGGCTCAAAAAATAAAGTTATCATCACTGGATTTACAGCCAACAGACTTAGTAAAAGAAAGCTACTGCATACATTAGCTGTTTCCTGTTTATCAACGCGCAACACTCGCATCAAGATCCAACATATTATATTTATACTGCATAATCCATCTAACATGAGCCAAACCCAACGCATTTCATAAAAAGACACGAAAACATGTAGTAGAGGCCACGTCTTACAACTTGGAATTACTAAACGCCCTTTTGTGAATCACTGAGATCAGCCTTGTGGTTAAAAGTAATAATTTAGATACAATTTCTATCTTATTTACGAAGAAAACATTGGGTGACGTCAGCTGCTCACGTGGCGGGCCCCTGTGAGCCCGGACATTGCCATGGAAACGCAGACCGACATAGACGGTGGCGCCCCGAGACGCTCTAAAGTGAAAACGGACCAGTTGAAACGCGGTGTAGATCGTCTAACAATTATGGACTCGTCGTTGTTTTTCATTAACACAAAACCGTGGTCAGTGATCGAGAACCTGCAGTCATTTGCCCTTAACGTGTGACCTTGGCGTGAGCGTCCTGCTGAGATGAAGAGGTCCTCCATGCAGCTCCAGACTCATGGAGGTTTAAAGGTCTCATTAGGGACACAAAGGCTCGGAGCAAATGAAAAACCAACTTGGAAACAGCTTTGAAAAGGTGATGCTTCAGAATGAAAGGGAAGTGAAGGGCCACCAAGTGAGCCACCCAGAGGCTCCTGTTAATTTGATGAGGACTTTGATTTTGGCTCATTACTCCCATGTTCAGGGTGAGAAGTACTAAGTGAGTGTTCAAAGGGCAAAGCTGTCAGGAACATGTTTATCAGATTAGCCTCTTTCACCTACAGCTAGACCTCTTAACTGTTTTAGACTTTCAATTGGGTCATCAGGAAGCAAACGCTATCAATGGTCCAATGATCGGACTTAGTATTCGCTTTATTTCAGGGTGTGAAAGGCCTGCAACGCTCGAACAAAACAGAAACTGATTTTACATACGGTATAATGCTAGGATTTTCATTATTTTCCCTTTTTCCAGTTTAAAATACAGAAAAACACAAAGAACCGAAGACGAAAGCACAGAAAAAAGGCAGCAAAAGCCAGCCACAGAATATTAAGGCACGAATAGTCCAAAGTAAATGTCCAATTAAAGATACGATAAGAGAAGCTTTATTTGTCCCACAATGGGGAAATTCCACTGCTGCAACGCACAGTTCAAGAACAGCAGGAGAAAAGAAACATGCAATTAAAAAACCAAGATAAATAACTTTAAAAATAGACTTAAATCTAACTTCTAACACAATGTGCAAGTAGGACAAAAATAAAAACCTCTTATAAACAAAAACTGATGACGACCATGACAATGTAACAGTGCAGCGTGAGGTCTAAAGTCAGTCAAATTTAAGTTTGATTGTGATTTTTTTTTACATTTTTCTAATGTCAAGTATGATGTCACTGTAGTCCTTTATTTTTGGTGCAGTTTGTGTCATCCATTTCTTTGTGATGACCTTCTTCCCTGTCAAAAGTATGTTCCAAGGGTATCCATTGATTGTGTCCATTGCAGGAGCTTTGAGGCCGAGATACATAAATTGAATGGGTTGGTGATGAAAAAAAAAAAAGAAAATGCAATATTTAAGAATAATAGAATAGTTCCAAAACACTTGGTAATGACGGTCCACCTGGCAACCGCAGTTTCTCCAACAGCTAGTATTTCCTTGTAAATAGTGAAACTCTATTATTTTCTATGTTATTATTGGATGTTGATTCTCTTTTAAAGGTGAACCACATAAGCATTCTGGTGAAGGGTCCACCACCTGCTTGTCTCCATTGTTGACGTTTTGCCAAGAATGTTTCGCAGTATGGCATTAGACATGTATATCAGGCTAACGTAAAAGTATATGTAACTCACACAAAATTATTAGTTATGCTTTTATTTGTATTCTGTGTTGTGATGTGATATTGTAGTGTGATTTTAAAATATCTTTTTTTTATCGTTTTGTAAAGCACTTTGAATCGCTTTTCGTTCGAATTGAGCTGTAAATAAATTTGAAAAGATTGACTGATTTATTGAAGTTAAATTCCGTGCTGTAGAACATTCAAGGGAGGAAGCGGAGATCAGTGATTAGGCAACTAACGGACTTTTATTTAAAGTCGGAGAGCTGAAACGTCTCAATCGTCAAACAGCGTTCGGATGACAACCCCTGAAACCTTTTCTACGTCAGAGTGCCTTGCATCTCTGCTTCTTGTTTGATTGGGACAGTTTTTGTTTGTACGTGTCAGTTGTGCAGTTGTCTAAATGTGTGAACTATTGGATTTGTGTTAAGTTTGGATGGTGTACCTGGGTTTTTTGTCATTGTTTTGTTGCGTTACATTTAAATATGTTTAATATTCAACCGATATTTAAATTATACATCCATCACGTACCACCTGCCCCAAAACATGTGACCTTTGTGAGATAAAACGAAATAAATGGCTTCATGGAGGTTTCTCGACCCTTTAATATTACCATTACTGACTGAGTGATAGTATTTCCAGTCCCTCCTAACCAAAATAACGCAAAGAATTCCCCTTCTCATCCTGGGTCGACAAAAATAACGTCCAATTTTCCGACGGCGACTCGCAGACATTTTGAAATCTTTGTGTGAGGTTCGGGCATCCACTCACGGCGCCGTTGTGTGTTTGGCGCATTCCAATTGGTTTCGCCGTCTTTGTAGTGCGACCAAAGTCCTCCTCATGAGTGTCCCGTTCGAGTATAAGAAGTACCAGCGGATTTTTTGGAGGGCCAGCGCAAGTGAAGCCAGCCCCGACCTGCGCCGCCACTAATCGCACAAACCCAATCCATTCCCCCTGTCTAGCACCTCTTCAGAGACCGCTCGCTCCTTTGTTCTGACAATACACAAACGACCATTCAAACGGAGCCACTCTGTAATCAGCGAAATACTAGCCCCTGGGCTTTGGCGGCGAAAAAAAAAGGAGGAGAAAGGGGCTACATAGAAAAGAGCGAAAATCCATCTATGACCAATCAGCGCTAACTACCTGTCTGGTTTTAGCCGCGCAGATGTTGTTTGGGGAGAGCGGGTCCAGTTTGTCCCGTCCAGATGTAAGATGTAGAGGAGGACAGGCTGGTACCTCCACCCGCCGGGCAGACGGCACCGGCCCACGCCCTCATCCACGCCGAGAGATGTTGTTTTTACTCGAAGACGTGGCCTTCGAGCATATCTGACACGTTACATCACTTGCAGTACATTACAACTTGTGACTAAAATGTACGCTCTGATAATTAACCACACGTCACGCTGCACATCGCTCATTGAAATGGATGGATGTGTATTTATCTGGGTTCAGAATTCAATGATGTCTATAAGGAAATAGTAGTGTCATTATCTTTCTATCTTATATAGCAACTTTCACAGACAAAGAAGTCACAAAGTGCTTCACAATTAAAAAAAAGAGTTGTATTTTTGTTGAGAATTTGCATTAATCGCAACTAATTGACTACTGAAAAGATCGTCGACTAATTTAGTAATCAAATAGTCGTTAACTGGTCTATACATAGGTTCCAAAACATGCCATGAGCTGAGAAAAGACTGAAAAATGACTGAAATTGAGCAGAAATTGTATTAAAATGATGAGGACATGTGTAAATTTAGTGTATTTGACCATAAATGACCTCAAACAGCTTTTCTTCAGCTTGATCTGGGTCAGTAAAAATCTTTTCAGAGTGTGACTTTTGTGTTGTAAACAACGCTTCATCAAAAGAAAAATCGCTAGACCAATCGAGCAATCAGCAAAATGATCGTTAGTTGCGGCTCTATTAATAATGTGAAATCTATTCTTGAGTTCTATTCTTCATAAACATTTGATGGAGATTAAAGAGGTACTACAGACCATCTTCTATACCGAGAACTTGATTTTAAAACAATGTATATTGTATGTAAAACTAATGGTAAAAAAATGGAAATGACAGATGGATACCTGTGGAGTGTGCTGCAGTAAAAAAGCAATGACAAGGAAAAGAATGACAGGGACGGAGCCAACTGTCAAGAACTGGACCAAGGACTCAAATAAATTTGGACATTTACTAAATGAAAAAATTAACTTATATTTTGAACTTTAAAATTGACAAATTTTGCCGGATACAGGGGACAAATGCCTCATTGACTTTTTATTTTCTGGTTTATTTTTTGGGTTTCTCTATTCCTTATCATTTTGCCTTTTCACTCTCTGGTCTTATTATAGTTGTACTGTATATTTTTTTTTTTTAGTCTATCATCAAAAATGTAATGCCATAAAATACAAATTCCTCTCTTTGTTGATAGTAATAGACAATATGTGTTAAAGGCGCTGTACCAGATCTTAACTGTCTTAGAAAAACAGAACTCGTAACCTTAGACTGTTGTCTTGCAGTTCTCCACATGTATTGCACACTTACAATGCATTCCCAGCTAACAAATATTAGCATGCTAACGGCACACTTCCTGCTTCTTGTTGAATAAAACACTCTATCAACAGATGCAGAGAAAGCGGTATGATCTCCTTTTTACTCGAATGGATGCTTTTACAATATACAGTTTCTATACTGGGGCAAAACAGATTTTACTTGATGTGATTGCTAAATATACAGCAGATTTTATAAATAAATTAAATGATTAGAGTCTGATTAATATTGCAAACCTATGTAAAAATATAAAAAGTTTTGGTGGTATCATAATACATTTTGTTACAACTATCATTATATAATAATGCGATTTACCATAATATCACAATCACGATTGAAACGGCTAAAACATTTAAAAACTTTATGGAGATTAATGGTTATCATTTCAATATTATGAAGTTCCATGTTTAAACAACATTTTTCTGTCTAGATTGTAGTCTTTATTGTAAAAACAACACAACAATCGAAATGAAAATGATGGTGTTTTTTCTCTGCATCATCTTGTGGCACAAACACAGTTGTATTTGTTAACGATTATCACAAAACGATTATCGGCTTCCCTTTTTATTATAATAAACAATATTATTATTTATTCTCCCATCCCTATTCTCAAGTCATACTGAAATATGACAATAATGCCTCTACTTAAGGTTATTCTAGGCATTTATAGAAAAAAATCTTGAATATCACTGACATTCCTGGAAGATTGCAAATATATGTACCAAAGCAATGTCAATACTGTAACAATACTGAGACTTTGATATTCTTAAATCATCACTGTATAGAATCTAACTTTTAACATTGCAGAAAAATGTACAAAGAAGTCATCAATCATACGGAATATATGAGTTATGAGGGTTGCCAAATAGAGACCGAAAACAAGCAACCGCGGCCCTGAAAAGAAGCCCCAAAAAAGTTGTGTGTTTCCACTGAACAAGTTCTAATGAGATGCGCATATTTTAAAAGCATAATTTACATTCATAACTGCTATAAATATGAACATCTTTTATTTAAGAGATGACTGGGTCTATTAACACGAAACAGTACTGAAAAAAGGGTAACAATCGACGCTTTTATCAAAAATAATGTTAAAATCCCCACCTTTGTGCAAGCATCTTTTCATAAATAAAAGCCCAAAGTTGCTATAAAGAAACAGACTTGCCAACTACGAGATGTAGTAAAGAAAATATCTGACACGCTCTCCAGATTACTCAAAACGAAAAGAGGATGAAACATGAAGTATCGTATATTCTCGGGTGACAGACTACATGTGCTCATTAGAATAGCGGGTTTGACTTTGATGCCTGATTGTATATTGGACTAGTAGCCCTTTCAGTTTCGGTCATCTTGCTCAACAGCCCACTGTGGAACTTGAAAGAGAATTAGCGACCGTTGTGTATTCTGGAGTTTTGGACAGAGAGCTTTTAACAATTTCGTATTATTTGACACTATAAAAGAAAATGATCTAAAACCGTTCTCATTAGCCTTTTGTCAAATCATTAGAATCAAACAAACAAATAATGCATAAAACAATAGAGAACTAATATTTTGACTTTCACTTTTTTTAGAAGGGGTCTGCTATCTGCCAGTCTACACAGGGGTGTTATTGCTTTGCCTGGAATGTTCCACAGTATGGCATTAACCTATCTATCCTATCCTAAAATATACTGTACCTTCTGTGAGCGGGCTTGCCTCTCCATAGATCTGACCTTAAAGTCACCAAAACACAGTGAACAGATTTTACTAAACATTTTGCCTATTTGTCTCCATTTTGGAAAGTTTATAATGTCACTTCCTGGTTGAAAATGAGCAGCAAATTTGACACAGGTAGAGGTAATTTCACAACTGTTACCGAGCAACCATACTGTCCACTAAAATCCATGTAAATTAGACAGCAGTTAGGAACTGACAATAAATAATACCTGAAAATGTGAACGAATAATCATTTAAACTGTCAGTTGCTGTAAATTGTCTCCGTATTTTAAATTGTATGTCGCCTACTGATGACATCACAGTTCTGTTTTAGAACTCGGCACTAAAAACGGGAGAACCTAGAATATAAATAAAGAATATACACGCAAATAAGTATTTTTGAATATACTAAAAATACTAATAAGAAAAGACCATTAGCCATTTAGCATTTTTGCTACCTCTGGTGCAGCCATCTTTTAAATGTAACTGCACACTGTCCTTTAAATAAATAAATAAAATTAAATTAAACCACCAACGTTTACGATACTAAAATTTAAAATCTAAAACACTTTTTTAGACAATACACATTTTCATTTTCTACACAAAACAGTAGTACTTTCTTTATGTTACAATGTGGTCTGATATTAGCTCTGATAAAGCTCATGATCATCTTAAAACTGTCAAAAAAGGTCAAATTGTGTCCTGTGTGATGTGGTGTGTTTTTTAGATATCAATATTTGCTTGAATTAGAATCAAGTTTAAACATTTTTTCTTTTCTTTTAAAATATTTAAATGTTGGTTTTTTTCTTTTTGTTTTTTTAGTTTGTTATAGTCTGTGGTGAATGGTTTACTTTGGTTTGTCTGTAAAGTGAACAAAATTCTCTTAATCAAAGCTAAAACAATATCTGATTTTTTTATACTTCTGACATTACTAATTCTAAATACGAAAGCAATAACATCTCCATGGAGACAAGCAAGCGGCGAACCCTCCACCTGGAAAGTTACACAGTGCCCCTTTAATACTGCTATATCTCCATTAAATGTCGTAAATATTTTTACAAACCCCGTCGTCTTTAATGACTTCCACGTAATTCGACGGTAACTCACACTTGCGAGGAAAAAGCAGCACAAAACCATAGCTGGGGGCAAAAGTCATTACAGCGCTGCGCTTTTTGAAGTTTGGCTTTTGACAAATTGCCTTGTCTAACCGCACAGGTCTGAGTGAGACTTGCCTGTCAGAATCCCGGTGCAGCAGCTGCCTAGGGCCAACGCACTGAAGGAGATATCTATAGAACACGTCTTTGCGCTATTGTCGGGTTAACTGACAAGTGTCAAAGCACGGGGTTTAGGTTAAAGCGGAGAATTCTCGCCGATCTAACATTTTGACAACTTTGAGCTCTTAATATCGCCATTGTTCGACTCAAAAGGTACGAGAGACGGTGCGCCAAACCATCTGAACCACCTGCACTGCACGAGATTCCAATAACGTAAACACTTTGTACTTTTGGTGACTACATACATGAATCAATTTGAGCTGAAATATCAATCATACAAGAAGCAGAATGTGTCCAGGCCTGGGTCTCTACATGTCAGTCTGTAGTCCAGGTGTTGCTATGAACACTGGGGGAGGGGGCGAGAATGAGGGAACAAGATATGATGAAAGTAAAAAAACAAAAAAATAGATATTGTTATTGTAATACTTTAGGAAGACTGGGCTGAATATAATGAGATCTTAACTTGAAAGAATGCATGTTTGTCACAGTATGTTTGAGCAATAAAAACAACCAACATGAATTCAATGCAAGAATGTTGAACTATACTGTGGAACATTCCAGGCAAACCACCGGCCCGGGTCCCCAGACCACTTTGGAGCGTTTCAGGACACTTCTGTCAATGACGCTCTGTGTTTCCGTGCAGAGGTCCAGAATCGCAGGGGTCTGCTACGTGAGCAGAGGATGTCACCAAAACATAACTCATGTTTTCTTAATAAATGAAATCTATATTGTGCCTGAATTATACTTTTTTCTTCATTAGGCCGATCTCAGTGATTCACAGAAAGACGTTTAGAGTAAGACACAACTTTCAGTTTTTCTACACTGCATTTTCACGTCTCTTTATGTAATGCGTTGGGTTTGGATAATGTTAGACGCATTATGCAGTGGAAATAATGTTTTTGGTCTTGACGCGGGTGTTGTGCGTCAATGAGCAAGAAACAGCTGATGCCAACGTGCACGTTTGCTAAGTTTGTCGGCTCAGCAAATAAAGTTATCACTGGAATTACAGGCGTTTCGCACAAGATCAAGTGTGAGGAATGATTGTTTTCTTTTTATAGCTGCTTTTTGCTGTTTTGTTCTCACCTGAGTGTGCATTCTCTCTTGTTCAATCTCTTGCACTACAGGGTTCCAGAGGCCTAAAGCAAGCCTGCACCCCCTGGGAGATAGCACCCCTCACAGCCCTCTACAGACTATTCAGTTCAGTACAGAGTATTCAGTTATGACAGTGGAGCCACTATCACTCCGCCCCGATCCACTCCAAGGTGAATTCGTGGAAAAGTGCCTAATCCCCCACCAGGGCACCTTGAATACCAAGACTCAAAAAAACAGTGGTGATAAAACAACAGCAGAGTGAGTTGTTCCTGTTCTGCTTTGTGTTTTGTTACTTGTGTGCACTTCCTGGCTGTTTAAATCTCACATTCTGAATGTTAATATTTCATTGCTATATGCAAAATTAGTATATCAGGTATGTTGTAGATGGTTCAAACTACGAAAAATGACCTGAAAAGGATCAGAATTGTCTTATGTAATCTCCCAAACAATGGCATAAAGTGATATTTCTACCTTTTTGTTGTTAGTTTTATGGTCCATTCATGTTTTCTAGACATTGCAGGCACATTTTAGCACATTTCTGGTGCATTCTTTAAATATTGTCAGAATATTTCAGACATTATGAATATTATCAACATATATTTTTGTCAATATTGCCCAAACTTAATTAAAACTATAAAAAATGACCTGAAAGAGACTAGATCGCCAAGTGAAATCTCCCAAACAAGTGTATAAAGTGATATCTCTGCCTTTTTGTGATACATTTTATGTCCATTCAGGTTTTCTCCGATACTTGAACATCAACCAAGACATTTACAGGCACATTTTGGCACGTTTCTGATGCATCGCTGAATATCTTCATCAGGACAATCCAAGAAAATATCAAGATATTCATTTTCATCAATATCGCCCAACCCTAATCTAATCCATTAAATGCAATAATAACCTAAGCGCTTACAAACTCGCACTTCTGTTCATCGTCCAAATCCCTCATTATTCTTATGGCCCATATTTAAGCCTATATGATCTTTAGTGGCGTTTCTCCTCCCAGTTGAGCCTTGAAAATCCCTCGGCTCAGCGCACACTCTCTCACGGCCGGCAGCGGCGGCGGCAGGAGGGGGAAAGTGTGCGCTCTTCGTGGGCAGAGGAATGCAGCTCACATCTCTGCCATAGCAGCCCGGTCCAGGTAATGTGCTCGCGTGTTGGCACTTGTCTGGGCCGGTGCCTCCCTCCACTGTATTAATAAGAACGTGTTGTATGGCTGTGTTTTACAAGGCCAGGCTTACGGGAAGATAAATGATGAACTCCTCCACCTCTTCCTATCATTTACACTAATACTTCCACCAGCGCTTTGCGAGCGTCTGGCCGCGGATACACGCTCACGTCACTGTGAAAGTATGAGAGTGTGAAAACAGACATTCGTGATTGACGGGCCAAAATGGGAGATTGAAATTAGGTGGATATGGAGGAATTTTGTGAAATATTTCCTGAATGTTTCCAATCGGTGAATGAAGATATGAAGTAAACATGTTCTAATTGAATATTGATACGACTGATAACAACTGTAAGACATAATATATATAAATGATTAGTTACAGGGCTGCAATGATTAACTGACTGATCATGACTAGTCAACTATTAAAAAAATAAAATAAAATTGTAATAATTGTAGTATTTTGATTATCGTAATTGTTAACTCTAAAATAGAGAGTAGAGACTTTAAAAAAAGAACAACTATTTCTGATTTTCAACAATGCACTTTAATTTGTAAATATTCTCTATCTAGAAGCCTTCAGTCACCATGATCCAATGAAATGAATGAAAAATAGAAATAATTTAAAATAAATTGACTAATTGTCTAAACTAGTCGACTACTAAAATAATCGTTAGTTGCAGCCCTAATTAGTTATTAGTTAGTCATCGCAGAAACTAGAATTAGACGAGTTTCTCAGACCAGCTCCTTAGATTGAAAATGACTTTCTGATGGAAGTCAAACCGTCTTGATATTTAAAACATTATCCACATGACTTTGAAACTTTTTCTATGGTGGATCACTCACGGATTAGAGAATACACCAATTAGTTAGTCATGTTATCATATTTTACTTCTTTTTGTACTTTTGGGCAAATTATCTAATAAGAAAGCTGAACTAGCTCCATGCTATGCTTGGGTTACAAATTCTAAGGCTAAAACCAAACTGTGCTTGTAGAATGGCATAGCGATACTGACAAAAATGAATATCGACATATTTTTGGATCCCGATAATATTCCGACGATATGTCAGTCAAACAAAAATGTGTTAAACCATGTCTTTAAACGTATTAGTTGAGGTTTAATTATCAGACAAATGTCAGTCAAATGAATCACAAAAGTGCAGAAATATCGCTTTATAACATAATAATATAACTTTTTTCTTTTTATCAACTCTTGTTATTGCATTTTTTAACTATAAACATTTTACTTTAACATTTTAAGTTATTAGAACTTTGCATATCTTCCAAACAACATCTCATACATCGCACACCTCAAGTTTTTCAATCAGTATGAGCACTCACTACACACACTACCTTTTTTTGCTATTCATCACAACACAAATTCAGATAAAAAACCAACCAAGTGCATCCTCTGTTTCTATTTTCTTTCCAGAGAAATGTTTACATAAGCGGTGACAAGTGACCTATCCATAGAAGGAGCTGTTATTAAGATGCAGTCAGCTGTCAAAATGGTGCAGTGTACGCGCAAATCGCTAGTGATGACAATGATGGCTTCCTCTCCATCTAATATAAACATACCAGCATGATCACTTTTTTCCCTTGAGGGCGAAGGCATTGTTCCATTTTGAAAGCGCTCGGCGAATGCTTGAAATGTGTAGACTCGATCTTCTCTTCCCCCGGGCAGGTTTATTTGCTCGTATCCAGGTGATGGGCCGAGCTGTCACATCGAGCGGAGGAGGAGGCCCGGTTTCCTTAGCGCGGAGGTCAAAGACATTGTCGCAGGTGGAGGAGGAGGGGGGCGGGGCTTGTCTGTCTGAGGGGGCGGGATGGATGAGTCGACGAACTACGCCGAGGAGTAATTTTGTTGCTAACAAGTTTCAAACTGCACAATCAAAATGCAGAGTCAATAATCGGGTGATGACGCATGCACAAAGCAGCTGCTGCCGGAATGTATTTGGCAATAACTGGCAAAAAACTGACGAAAACAACATTTACAGCATTTAGGTGCGTGGGTATTGTTTAGCGTGATTTATTTTCAGTTAGTAGCTTGTAATTGCCTTTAAGCTGTAGCTATGGCCAGGGCTGTTTTAAAGCATCCGTTGGTCATGGAGCACGAGATCCTGGAGGCCCCCCTTAAAGGTCCCATATTCTGCTATTTTCCCCTTTACACAGTCTATTCTAAGGGCTTTGTTGATAATTTTTGCGTTGTGCAATATCCATAACATAACAGTTTCCAAAAAACACCCATTTGTTGGACTGGCCCCCCTCCTTGCAAAAGCAAACGGCTCACTCTGAGATCTGACCCCCCCGAACAGAGAGCAGGCTGCCTCCCCCGCCCAACCCGCGCGCCTCCCCCGCCCAACCCGCGACGAAGCCTAGAGCGGAGATAGTGCATGCGCCGTGTGCTCCGGTAAACAGCGATACACAAACACGGGAATAAACATTTTATCCGTCTTGACGGTGCGTCGTGCTGAGTCCTACGTCCTGGATCTGACCTGGAGTTTGACGTGCTCCAGGGCCTCGACGACGGACGTTGCCGTTTGGTAAATAACAAGCTAACTCTTCTATCTGTCGTATCCATCGTGTAATTACTGTGTATTAGCATTAGCTGTTTTTATTATTGCGGCTGCGCGCTTCCTGGAGGCGTGGCTTAAACACCTCGTCATCCTTGTGAAGCGCGTCATCCTTGTGAGGAGCCCCCGTCTGCCTGCTCAGCCGAGGGGGACGGAAAAGACAGTTCTCTAGCGAAAACATGAGGGAATCAATCAAAAAACCACTTTGGGCACACATACGAGGCCCAAATAGCACTGTAGGAAGGTTAAAACCTCTGAAAAGTCGATTTTGCATGTTATGGGACCTTTAAATGTGTTTTATACAGCTTAGAAAATATTGAGTATTGAAACTACTTTACTAATGATATAGCTGTCATTACATACAATATTACAGCAGTGCAATTGAAATCAAGTTGTTTTAATAATAAAAATTAAAAAACCAAGAAAGTTTAATGTTGTGCTGCTCTGTAGTCGAGTGGTCTATGCCAGGCTTTGTGCGACCGGCTTCAGTGTAGTGAGATGGACTCCCGGCTAAATGCGCGTCAACCCCTTTCACCGAATACTGCCTGTGGGCCGAAAATCTGAAGAAATAAAGCAATGGAAGAAAATGTGGAAATGGGAAAGTGCTGAGAGAGAAGTCAAAAGAGTGAGGAGAGATGCTCAGCTGCTTATTGACAGACCCTCTGCCTCTGAAGCCCCCGGGATGCAGCCCTGGTAAGCCCTTGTGTTAAGACGGCCCTGTCTATGTGATTCTCTGAGTTCACACATCAATGTGATTGGCTCAGTCCACCTGTCACTCACAGCATGACAGAGCAATAGAAAGAGCATGTTGGGAAAAAGCAGACAACTGTTTGCATTCAAATCTAATTTAATTTGCTTTTAACTTTGTTACCACAGTGTTTCCTCATCGTAAGTTTACTCAAAGTTGCATTTTGATTGATTGATATGTGCGCATGCGTCAACCCGTGTGCTGCCTGTTACAAGCGCTCCGACTAGTTTCCTACTTTTTCTTTATTTTGATTTGTTTTGAGTGTTTATTTTGTCATAAAATTTGGACAGCTGCCTTTGCAAACCAACCAAGACACCAACAGGAGAATCTTGGAGACTTTTCGAGTTCCTGCTCATTGTTATCGAACTTTATGTTACGATGCAACCCCAGCTGTTCGCATTGTTTACACAAAGGATCAGCTGATGGCGCTGAAGCCGCTACCGCTACGGCAGTAACTCCGACGAGCCTCCGACATCCTCGAGGACTGCAGGCGGAGAACAAACAGGGATGCAGGGAAATAAAAAGCTACGAAGAAAGAGGATGGCGAAGAAACAACAGAGGCTTAGGTTTAAGCCGTGTCTCCTCCATCGCCATGGGAAATGTACGCCTCGCAAACAAGATGGATGAACTCACGGCACTTGCCCAAAGTCAGAGGGAATATCGTGAGTGTAGTCTAATGTGCTTTACGGAGACATGGATGCACCAGGACATTACCGCTGACAGCGCTTCCATCACGGGCTTCCACACGCGCGCCGCCGACAGGACCACGCCAGCACCGTAAGCGCAAAGGGGGCGGACTTGCCGGTTTGTGAATGAACGCTGGTGTAACCCTGGTCACATCACTGTCAAAGAGCGCATCTGCAATCAGGACGTGGAACTGTGTGCTGTTGGGTTACGTCCATATTATTTGCCCAGGGAGTTTTCCACGTTATCTTCGTGGCTGTTTATGTGCCCCGCCTGCCAACCCCCACTGCGCCTGTGACACTATTCACCCTGCAATAGCCCGGATTCAGACCGCCACCCCAACGCTTTCATTGCCGCTCCGTGATTTCAACCACGTGAGCTTGGACAAGACTCTCTCCACTTTCAGACAGTTTGTGGATTGTCCCACCAGAAAAGGAAGAACAATAGACCTCAAGTTTTTATGCAAATGTTCGGGATGCATACAGCTCAGCCCCCTTCCCCCCACTGGGCAGGTCTGATCACAACCTGGTTCATCTCACCACCTCCTATGTGCCTCTAGTGAAACGTCAGCCCCCGAGTACGAGGACAGTGAGAAGATGGACTGACGGAACACTGGAGACACTACAGGACTGCTTTGAGTTGACAGACTGGCAGGCACTCACTGAGCCCCACGGAGAGGACATCGATGGGCTTACTGAGTGCATCACTCGCTACATCCACTTCTGTGAGGACAACGCCGTCCCCAGCCAGGACCGTGAGCTGTTACTCAACAACAAGCCATGGATTACCAAGGACATTAAAATCACTCTCAACAAGAAGAAGAAGGCGCTCAGTGCGGGCAACAAGGAGGGGAGGTGCGAAGCTACGAGAGGGACCTGAGAGTGCAAATGAAGAGGGCCAGGAAGAAGCACGGGAGGAAGCTGGAGTGGAAGCTCCAGCAGAACAACATCAGGGAAGTCTGGAGTGGTATGAGGACCATCACTGGATACAAGCCAACCAGTGGTGGAGGCATCGAGGGCAGTGTGGACAAGGCCAATGTGTTTAACAGGTTCTTCAACCGTTATGACACTGCAGTCTCTGACCTCCTCCCAGAAGTCTCTACTGCAGAGCGGCAGCCAGCAGCCACTCCTCTCTCCCTCCCTCCCCCCACCCCTCTGCAAGACGGCCCCCGCCACACCTCGGCCCTCATACCCCTCAGTCTGACTGCACTCTCCTGGAGATCACCGCACCCCTCCCTCCTGACACCTCCACTCTGACTTTCACTGCTGACCAGGTGAGGGGACAGTTGCAGAGACTCTGCTGGAAAGCTGCAGGCCCTGATGGCGTGAGCCCCAGAGTCCTGAAAGCTTGTGCCCCCCAGCTCAGTGCAGTTCTGCAACAGATCTTCAACCTGAGCCTGAGTCTTCAGAGAGTCCCCTGGTGTGGAAGACATCGCCTGCCTCGCTCCTGTCCCAAAGACGCCGCTGGTCCCCAGCGACCCCAAGGACTACAGGCCTGTGGCACTGACCTCCCACGCCATGAAGACTCTGAACCACTGTCCTGGAGCAGCCAAGCGACCCATGGTGCAGCATCTACAGGACCCTCTCCAGTTTGCCTACCAGCACCACCCTCGGAGTGGACGCCATCATCTACTTGCTCCACAGAGTCTACGCCCACCTGGACAAGCCGGCTACCACGGTGACAATCATGTTCTTTGACTTTTCCAGTGTTCGACACCATCAGGCCGGCTCTGCTGGCTGAGAAGCTGGCAGCGATGCAAGTAGATGCCCCTCTGGTGTCCTGGATTGTGGATTACCTCACTGGCAGACCACAGTATGTGCGGCTGCAGAGCTGTGTGTGTCTGACAGTGTCATCAGCAACACCAGGGCGCCTGCAAGGGACCGCCCTCTCTCCTTTCTCTTCACCCTCTACACCACAGACTTCAACCACTGCACAGAGTCCTGCCACCTTCAGAAGTTCTCTGACGACTCTGCAGTGGTTGGATGCATCAGCGGTGGTGATGAGAGGGAGTACAGGACTGTGTTGGACAACTTTGTCACCTGAGCGAGAACAACCACCTTCAGCTCAACGTGACGTAAGACCAAAGAACTGGTGGTGGATCTGAGGAGGACCAAAGCTGCTGTGACCCCCATCTCCATCCAGGGGGTCAGTGTGGACATTGTGGAGGAGTACAAGTACTTGGGGGTGTATTTGGACAATAAACTGGACTGGGGCAAGAACGTAGACACTGTCTACAAGAAGGGCCAGAGCCGCTCTACTTTCTGGAGGCGGCTTGAGGTCCTTTGACATCTGCAGGACGATGCTCAGGGATGTTCTACGAGTCTATGGTGGCAAGTGCCCATCACGCATGCTGTGGCCCTGCTGGGGCAGCAGTCTGCGCCGTGAGGGACACTAATAGACTCAACAAGATCATCAAGAAGGCCGGACATGTTGTGGGGAGGAGCTGGACTCTTCTGACTGTTGTGTCGGAGAGGAGGATGTTGTCCAAAATCAGGACTATTCTGGACTTTCCTCCCACCCGCCTCCACAAAGTGCTGGTCAAGAGCTCATTTAGCAACAGACTGTTACTGCCACGATGCTCCACCGATAGACACAGGAAATCATTCCTGCCTGTCGCCATCAAACTACTGGAACTCTGTGCTGTAAATCCACTTGTGAAGTCATAGTTAAATATTAAGACCACTGTGAAATATTAAGTCCACTTATATACAAAAACAGTACATGATCATGTGAATATGTAAATAGACAAGGATAGTAGAGTTAATCTTTTATTGTAAAATTGTTCATATCGGGTTTAGTTGAGTATTGTTCATATCGGGGGTTTAGTTGATTAATAAAGACACTTATAAGTTAAGTTAAATGGGGTAGACATTATATAGAGCTATTGTATTTTATTTTTATTTTCTATATATCTTATATTGTTTTAATACTTTCTGTCTCTACTGGTCGGTTGCACATGTAACGAAAAGAATTTCCCCTTGGGGATAAATAAAAGTAATTCTGATTCTGATTCTGATTCCTGCATGTTTCAGTAATCCTGTATGTCCTGCAGCTGAGGGTTGAGTGCTCAGAAAATTCCTGTTTTCACCTATCACCTAACCCCACCCAAATCCCTGTACATAGTTGTGATTACTGGAAATATTTAGATTTTAAATTAAACATATAGTGTTCTAAAATTTCATGTAGACACTTTTCAAAAATAAAAACATCTGTTGCTTGTTACGGTGAAAAAGACGTTTCAGATCAATATTTTACATAATGATGATCTACTTATGTTACAGCCCAATACTACAAGTACCTGGAAAAACAAACATATGTCGCCTTATCTACCATAATATACAACATTATCAATAAAACATATGTGCATCTTTAATTCAGTATAGTGAAGCTGAAAATGCATCGGTGAGTAAGTTGTGGTGTAATTACCTTAATGACACTGGATGTGCTCTGTTCCCTGGAGGCACGCTGAACTGCACAGGCTGGATGGAGTTGCATAATGCCAGCTTCACATTCAGGTCAAGAAGAAGCATGATGCCTGTATGGACAAAACACAAACATGACTGAATGGGTTACGTGAAGATGTGAAACTTAGACACCAATTACAACAGATGATTAAAATGCAGTTAAGATAATAAAGTGGTTTAATACGAAAAACATGACAGAATCAATTGCACAATAAACTGATGTATTCAACCAGCACGGAAGCAGTGGATGTCTAAAAGCTCCCTCAACACACTGCCCTCAATGTGCAGCGGTTCTACTCTGAGCGGCATGTTGAATATGGATGATCAGGAAACCATGAGCTTTCAATTCCTGATGAGCTCCGTCTGTGTCATTGGCCTCATTACTGCAGACGCCGCACAAGACAAAACAAGATCTCATATTCCACTGACTGAAGAGAGAAATATTTCAATAAATTGTACCAGCACAAAATTTAAAAAATGCATCCATGTTCATTCGAATATATATAAAAGGTGAGTAGAGTAAGGGTGGATGGTGTTGTAATAAAAAATAAATATCTCAATGTCTTTGAGATTGCCAGCCGTCAGAAATGTGCTCAGTGGACGTTCAAATATTGCTCAAAACTCTCACTGTGATAATGAATCATGACAAACAACTGTCTGGAATAATAGGAAGTTGTTTCTAATGGTTTTCATCCTATGTAGACTGATTTATCTGTTGCCCAATTAGCATATTGATCATCTGCCTTAAACATTTTTGTTGTAAAGGTTACTGTAAATCTGTTTTCCACTAAAAAGTACCTTGTTAAAACAGCATTTTGTTGTGACTAAATTAGACCACTGCGCGTTGTCTGCGGCTAATAATAAAGCCTTATGTCTTGTCAACCTAGAATTAAGGGCCGAAAGCAGCACTCTGATTGGCTGTGCTTGGACGGACCACCTCCGTTTCACTTTGCTGTCGGAAAAAAGGCTGTTCTAAAGCTATTAAAGCGACTTAGAATGAATATTACCAATGTCCCACAGGGTTTGTGAGAGCTAGGAACTAGTTTGACAGATTTTAGTACCTATTTATTTGTGTGAAAATCAGGTACTAGAGCTAACCCACGCACAGTCACATACACACCTGAACACACACACACACACACACACCCATCTATGTGCATATACATGTATTTACACACACATACCCTAGGATACAATAGGCTGAGTGCAGATACACCAGTTGAAGAAGCACCATCAGAGGAGCCGTCTGCACCAGGAGCAGCGAGTCTGCAGCCACAGGATGCAGACTCAGGGCCCTGAGGAGAGATGAGGAAAACACCAAACTTCCACTAGGGGCCCATGAGCCAGGGCCCAGCAACCACAGACGACCGGATGATATTGTCTTGGCCGACCCGCTGCCTAAACAATACACATAAAGCTTTATTTGAACACTTTACTCCCAACACTCTCTAATAGGTTTGTAGTAAAACAGGTCTGTGAATGAGTTTGTACAAAATTTAAGCAAAACCAGCCGTACTTATCGACCCAAAAATATCTGCCAAGTTTATCACCCATCTGTTTCTCTGGATTCTAAACAATCTGTACAGGCATCGGCCATGAAAAAACTAGATCTCTACTCTACAACAAAATACATTTAAAATGCATAGGTGTAAGTCTGGGCAAAGGGTGATAAAAATGGAATCATGAGCTCGTCCCTGTGACAATCTGCTATTTTAGTGAAATCTTTGTATCGTGATTCACTGTTTGTCTCTTTAATGCAGCTGTTTGTTCAAACACACCTTTTCTCCTGATGTTTAGCCTCTGTACGCCTCTGAGCAAATGACTTTATTTACCTCTTAAAGGCCAGGGGGGCACAATTAAATGAAATTGACACAAAATCAATTTTAATGGGTACAATTAGCCAATCGCAAAGGCTGCAATTTTTGAAGTGCAATCATTTCTTCAACAAACAACAAGATGTCTTGTTTTGATTTGAATAAAAACTGCTATAGTTTGGATTTGTACTAACTTGTTGTGAAACAAGCGACAAAAAAGCGATTAAAAATGTGTTCAAAAGGGACGAAAATGTGCCTACCAACAACAAATGCAACTCAATGCACCAAAACGCAACTAAAAGCAACAGAAACACAACTAAAAACAACAAAGACATGGCTTAAAGTGACAAAGACACATCTAAATATGACAAAAATGTGATTAAAAGCATCAAAATTGTGAAAACGAATCGTGATAAAATCGAAATCATGATCATAAAAATCGTGTTCCATATCGTCCAGACCAAAATAGGTGATATTCTCCTGTCTCATTCTCAAGTTGTTTTTACAATACACTATACAAGACAAACATGCAGACAGATTACTTTGTGCTCTAGTTTGTGAGGTAATGCTGCACATTTCTGTTCATTCATGGCTTGACAGCTTGTTTTCTTATAGACTTTACACTTGATATTCTCATTTTGGCCAGGTTTAAAGCAGCAGCAACTTTATCTATCATCTTGTAAACTATTTATGTCTCACCATGCATCTCTAAAGTTATCTTATCTTTACTCTAGTGCTAAGACTTGTGTACTGTAGGTGTCCAGACATCCATCACTTTACACATCTGCAATGCATGATGACATTTGTTAGAATTACAGTGCGCGGCCCACAGGTACAGCAGTGAACTTGGTCATAGTCTGCTCCAGTCTTGTGGCCTTTCGTGTGATTGCAGAGTTACAGGGGAGGCTGACATTTCCCTAATAGCTTTAATGTTGTGTTTGACGAGCACAAAGAGTCTGTGGTCTATGATGTCACATGGATTACTCACCTGTGTGGTTAGTCTGTGGCTACTGTTAAAACAAGGCACTGACAGAATCAGCTCCCCCACTTCACCTCTTTGTGTGTCGGAGCGTCACCGGGATCAGCACCTTTGGGTTCAACGAAGACAAATGCAAAAGTAAGTCGCAAAAAATATGATGTTCAAATACTGTTGATGTGATATGGTGTGAATAGATATTAACCAGTCCAAACAGTGTGAACAGGCATATAAAAGTAGCCTATTGCAGGATTCCCAAACTTTTCTGGCAAGGACCCCCAAAGTAGCCATGTCACTGACTCGGGACCCCTAATGTGAAATGAAAATAATAGTAGTAACAATTTAGAGTGTAATACTGTTGAATGTTGTATATTTGCATATTATATTGTTTTATTGGTTCCCATTTCACTGAAGATATTTTTAAATAAAAAAATTGAGCAAATACAGCAGGGGTGTCCAAACTTTTTCCATCGAGGGCCACATATTGAAATATAGACCAAGCGGAGGGCCACAAATCAATCGCGAAACGTTAAAAAAAGCTGCATTTATCTGACGTCTTAAGCGCCACCACATCTACATTCAGTCTCAGTGCCTTAATATCAGGTCTGTGATGCACCAAAATGTTAGTTATTTAGGTTGGAATTGTAGAAAATCTGAAATGTGCTGTAAATAGTACTTATCAGGACAGTGTGGGCCAGTTCACCAGGAAGCCTAAGGGCCAAGAAAAATTGGTCTGAGGGCCGCATTTGGCCCCCGGGTCTGAGTTTGGACATGCCTGAAATACAGAGTCATACCCCGGGGGTCCCAACTCTCACATTGGGAACCACTGGCCTATTGTATAATTAGGGAGGGGCAACATTTGTATTTATTTATTAAAGTGAGATACTGAGGGTGAATGGGAAAACATCTTAAACTTAAGAACTTTTTCTGTTGTTACTTACCTAAAACTAACAGCAAGAAAAAATCTAACACACACGTTTCCATCTATGTCAACATTTCATATATTTGAGACATAAATCTCAAAAATGGACAGAACAAGGTTAAAGTTTCTTGCCTGATTCTTGATATTTAAGTTATACAGAGGGTATATCTTATTCTTATCTTATTTAGTATTTGAGGTAAACTAGAACTTACTGAAAATTGGCATGAAAATTCTAATTGCACAACATTTTTGACTTCACATTATAATAAATCAGGTTTGGAATTAGATATTAACAAATCCTTGAGTCAAACTCTTGTAAATTCTGTCAAAATCTAGTTAAACCCACAGTACGTGACAATAATAAAAGCATGTTTTTTTCCTTGGAAAATTGGATGGTTTATTGTACCACAATTACCACCACATTACATAGAAAAGCATGCATCCTTAGTTTGAGTGGACTTGTGTCTCCACAAACCTCACTCGTACTCAGCCTGTTTCCATGGAAATGTTGTTCCTTTAGCTGTAATATTACACAATATGGCAAAAAACGTGTCTATCTCCATGGAGTATGTTCAGAAGTATGGTTTTAACTTTCTATTTCCATGGAATCGTGTAGATAACATGATACCGCCAGAAAGTTACATACTGTTGCTTTAAATGCAATATTGTAAACTTTGATGTGTGCAGAGAAAACAGTCTTTGAAGTCACAATATCTAATATATGCAAGTTGATTAAATGAAACAATACATCATCCTTTGTTGCAGATTGGACAATTTTGTTATGTCCAAATGAAAGCTTATATGTTCAGAGCGCAAAGACGAGAAATAAAAAGTATTACCTGCAGTATCCCTTCTTAAAGTGACATCCATATCAAAAACAAGTGAATGCAAAACACGTCCCTATATACATCCCTATAGCCAAAAGTCACAAGAAAAAACAATAACGATTCAACTTTCATCACCATATCGCCCAGCCTTATGCAAAACCTACACACTTCTTGCACAGACAGGATCACATTTATCACTTCATTAATTTGTTTCTGTTACCATGTGCAAAAACAAATAAATAGTTAAATAGATCAGAGTTTCATGTAAGCAGTCTGGAGACGACTTCTGAAGATGTTTACAGTATCTGTCCCATAAATCAGACCAGTGACTCTGCAGAGGTCCTCAACACTTTTATAACCCATGCACACTGACTGCTTTAAAGTGCACCACGGGCCTGTTATGCCAACAACACCGAGGGCCCGGCGGAGGAGCACCGTGTCAGCTGCTCCCCTCTGCACTTCGTCTGGGAGTGTGTTCTCCTGTGTGTCTGTACCTCCAGGCGGCTTCAGTCAAACCCCGAGCTGGAATTCGAGCGCGCCGCAGCGGGGGGATTTCCACGTGCCTCTCCTCTCGCCGTCCTGTCGGAACGGCGTGCGTCATCGCGTCGTTGCATCCGCCGTGCGCGCCTCCCCCGGGCCACGGCAGGGCACGACGCACGCTCCCGTCTCCTCAGCTGGCACCGGAGGCACGGCTGAATCGCAACAGGTAAAGGCGCTAATCAGTTTGGATCGATATCAAAGTTGGTTATGTTTTGGAGGCTTTGACTTCAGTGCCCCCTAGTGGTCATATCGGCAGTTAACGCTTATTGCAATTAAGAGCTGCAATGGACCCTGCTTGAGTTCTTGTTGTCAAATCTTTATGTATCAGGCCTGTTTTTATACTCTCTTTTTTTTTTTTTTTTTTTCAAACTACACTAAAAATTATTCAAATTAATCAAAGTTTTGAGTGGTTGGTCTGCTGAGTTTAGACATTTAAAATGATGAAGTTCAGGAACAGGGTTAAGGTTATGGTTCAGTTAAGTTAAGTTAAGCAACAGGGTTAGATCAAGGCTATCCAAGCTACGGCCCGGGGGCCAAATGCAGCCCACAGATCATTTTTTCTTGGCCATGTTGTTCACCATTTGGGTGAACAGGGATTTTGTGGAAAAATCTAAAACATTATATGAAGTAGATTGATTTGTGTAAAATGTTTAATGTACACGTGCGACAACAAGTCGGCATTGCACCGATTTCCTGGGCGGCCTGAAATATGTTTTTTAGTCCATGTAGAAGTTATTTTCCATTGAGCTTGTCTGCTCTGCGTAAGCTACAACGGAAAAAGATGGCGGCGCCCACGGCAACTTCCGAAATTAGGTCAATAACCTGAAGAGCTGCACCGATCATGCTTTTTCAGTTCCGGTACCACTATTGATACTTTGGTTGTAAGTAGCTGCCGATATCATATATAAACTGGTACCACTGTAGAGACTGAAAATGCCAAACTAAAATAGTGTAAGACAAAAATGATCAAAACATCTATTGCACCTGTGATATACAGCCTTCGAGCAACCAAAGAAACAGTAATAGTTCAAACATTATGAGATGTTCTGCGCCAATAACGGCCCTTTAATAGTCCTATTACATCAATTTATAGGCCTGACAAGGATATCAGCTAATCCAACATCTTGAAGCTGACACATGATCCAACAACTTTTACTGGATTGGCACCACTATTTGCATTTGAACAGAAAATCCAGAATGATATCTCGCAACATTTATTTTTTACAGATCGACAACAGTTTGGTCACTGTTTTCATCTTTACGAGTTCTGATGGGCGTGATTGACAGGTGGATAAGACAATCAGGGACATGCGCTAAACAAAACAAACATGGCTGCTACAGGAAGCACGTGTCACAGCTGTAGAAAAACATCGCGGATTTCTGCTGAACTAAAGAGCGAAGCACAAAGCGCAGTTAATCTGAGGTGAGAGAAGTTTGGTTTTGTTCTAACTGATGGATGACCGATGAGCTCCTGTTTCTTGTGTCACTGAAATAAGCAAATCTGATTGCACGGTTCTGTTTGAGTTTGGCTCGAGGCGTGAAAGGGGGAGTGGTGACCAGACTCACTCTTCATAAAGAATTGAAAAAGTGTGTATTTTATATTCCAAGCAATCTGTAAGATACCGGGAGCATCCACACTCAGGACAGACTTGACAGTAAGTTTCCAAGACTAAAATAATGAGAGGAGCAACATCTAAACCTTAGATAATAGCTACTTTATACAATTATTTACTTGTGCCCTTCCTTCGCTTGTCTCATGTTTCAATATGCAGCCCAGGATGAAAGAAATGTAGACACCCCTGGCTTAGATGGTCACTTCAGCCTTCCAGAACCAACTATCTAACTAACCTTTTGAAATCCATGAGAATTAGAGTAAAGAAAGAAAGAATCTACTTCTCTGACATCTCATGGTTGGTGATACCATCTTAAGTATCTCACCATATAGGCCGCATATACAGTGCATACCTATTTTTAGTCTTTTACATCTTTTTAGGGTTAGGCCTTCTCTCTGACATCTGCTCGACTCGTCTTTTTCTTGCCTTGATCTTATGTCATCTGCTTGTCCTGTGAACATATCATCACTTTAGATTTTGATCCAAACATTAAAGTAAACCAAAGGCCTCCAAATCTAAAAACACCCCCACCCTCGCTAATTCAGCCTTTCTTCTGCGCGCTGTGTTGAGGTTCAAACATCAAAATTGAGTAGGTCACCATAACACAGTGTCAGAGAGAGAGGAGTGCATTTAATTAGGGAGACAGATGGGCCAGAATTATTGGCAATAGAGGCAGAGGTGGGCTGCCAAAATGCATGCATGTTCTGCATTTCTCCTTCACTTGAAAAGAGAAATATCATTGGTTCATCTCTGAGATATGGAATAACGTCACTGGACGAAGGAACAAAAGAAGTAGAAAGTACAATGCAATCATGTTGAGCTGACTTATGAGATGTTTTCATGTTTTATGTAGTTATCTTCCATATGAGAGATAAAAGAAATTACATTCTTGATCGAGTTGAAATCGAGGGCTCGGTATCCAAAGTGTGCAAGTGACATGAAGGTAAATTTGAGTTTATTACTTTAAAGGTGCACTATGTAACCTTTCTGGTGGAGGGTTTGCAAATTGCTCGTCTCCATGGACACCTGTGGTTTGTTGAATGCAGCAAGTTTAGTCCCATGAACGTTCCAGGCAAAGCAATAACAAGGAAGTGGCCGACCCTCACCAAAAAGATGCATATATGTTAAAGAACCAAGAACCAAGTCCGTATTTAGTCAGAGGTACCACTCAGTCCCCCTTGCTTGTCCAAGTAATTTCTTTTGTGAATGAAATTTGTTGTTAATCTAAGTTTAATATAAAATGAAAACTGTTAATGTGAATACACTTCTGTGAACAAAGAGGTTCCTGGTCCGACTGGAAAGTACCTGCCCGAGAGTCCCTAGTTCTAACTCTGTGTGAATGCGCATCAAATGGGGACTGGAACTTTAAAAAAGTAAGAGGAAATGAAAAAGGTTCTTACAGTGGGAACGCACCTATAATCGTTTTGTCAAGTAGTATACCAGTTCTCTCCATTTTTCAAAATAATGGCCTCCATTTACTTTATTGCTAAAACCAGGGGCATCAGACTAGGGGGTAAAGAGTTGTTTCTTCGGGGGCCCAGGACAGGGAAGGGCCCTCAATAGTATATGATGTTTTTTTTATCTCAGTTGCATTTTTCGGCACTTGAATCTGTTTCTGTTTTAATAAAATGCATTGTAAAGTCTTTGAGAGACTAAATATGATTATGCATGACATCATTGGAAAATCATTGCTCACACATTAGCCACATTGTTAACAAATAAAACTAGACTATAGAAACCATACATTGTATATTCTAGCAAGTGAATGAAAAAAAAAAATCAGGATAAATAAATCATATACAAAATTATGTATAGGGGCCCAACGAAAAGGTTTGTATCTGGGGCCCAAAATGTTGTGATACGCCCCTGACTAAAACCATTTAATTTGCACTATTTAAACATTATTGGTTATGTTAACGTCCCCCTTTTCTCCCCAGTCGAGCTGATTGTTAGTAACATTTTATTTCTTAACACTTTCAGGTCCAACACAGCAGTTATTTACTCATTTGAAAAGTTAACAGTTCAACCATTAAGAAAACATTGCTGCTGAGTTTTGTGAAAATTGAACTTCTAAGACAAATGTATTAATTTAAAACTTAAGTCAGGTTCAAAATTTCTCTCTTGTAAAGTTCAGTTGTCGCATACACCCATTTGCTGTTAACTGTAAGTATTTTTAAGTATTCCTTCTCAGTCAGCAGTTGCCAAAGTCCATCAAAAACACAACAACAAAGGGACTAAAAGTTTAGCATTTTCAACAGACGTTTTAATAAAAAAACTTTGATGCAACAGGAGGCAAATTGTAATCAAACATGAAAACAATCAAGAGGCTGCGAGAAAAACAGAATATGGGCGGAATTAGCAAAAAAAACTTTGTAAACAGCTGCCAACATCTTATTTTTTTGTCAAATTTCAATAACCGTTCTTTTAACCATTAATTAAACATTGATTATCGACCGTTTTCTATATAGTTAAACTGCCCGAGGACGCAATCCATTTAAGCAACATGATAGGTGGAAAAAATCCCTTCATGGACTTACAATTGGCCCATAAAATACATTATATAGGATCATAAACACATAAACATGGGACATTATTGCTACGAGCTGCTTCATTTTGAGCACTTTATGAAATGACCTCATCAGACAGGCCTTCTTACCTTCTGAGCTGCATTCGTAATTAACAATGTGTGTAAATACTAGTTTGCTTTATAGAGCGTGTTAACATCCCATATCTTCAGACTGTTTTATTGTTATTTATGGTCATATTATGGAACAGTAATAGATCTTTAAATGAATAGTTTTGCTGTAAACGTTGATATTATAAGAGACATTTATGGGATTGAAATGCGTTTAGGATTTTAGCTGTCGTCTTGGATATGCATTTGAAGCAACAAAATAAAACTGCTTGATAAAAGTTAGAGATAAAAAAAGACAAACAACTCTAAAACAATGCGGCTACTACATTAAATTTTCACATATTACTCATTGTAATTAATCGTGACATTAGGAAGAGGGGTTTCACCTTTCACACGGCTTTCAAAGTTGGCTTGCTATCAGCTTCGACGCACGTTTGAGGGGACAAGAAGAAAGGAACAGAAAAATTAAAAAACAACTCATAACGATGAAGCTTGCAGTATGAACAATAGCTAACAAACAAATGGTCGCCTGATTTTGATTCGTAGCGCTTTACAGTATTGATATTTAAAGGCACATTCTGCGATAACATTTTGGGACTTCTGCTCAAGGTACGGCCGGAGAGTTCACCAAAAATCTATCAATCTCGCTGGGACCAGAAAGGTGCGTATGCGCATAGTCTGTTATCGAGGGCTGCATTTTCAGTCGTTGAAACATTTGCATTTTAAGAATATTAAAACAGGTTAAGGAGTTGATTTACTCTCTCAACCTTAATTTTTCTTCAACCTTACAATATCAGTTTATGAAGCATGTACTGAATACTCGTAAGAAGTTGCATTTCAAAAACGTGTGAATGATAAACTCTGTCAAAGCCGTGTCAGAGTGTGCCTTTAAAACCAATGGAAATACAAAACGTTTGGACTGATTGAGCTGTAGTTATTTGCTGGCCGTCTTCAGCGTTTGTACATGTTTCCAGAGCTCCTTGATCACCTGAGGATGAAAGTGACAACGCAAGGTTAGTTTGTTATTCTATGAAAGTCCTACGCAGACCCATGTGCCAGTTAATGAGCCTATATTTTATAGCTAAATTGCTTTTTTTGATCCGCTACTGTTGTTAGCTCAAGAAAACAGCTGGTGTTGTGCCTCGTTTTATTATTTAGATAATCATGCACAATCAGTTAGTCTCCTTATCAAAAGTTCATGACGCTCTGGTCTACCTGCTGATGTCAAGAAGTGGTGCCTTAAATCAACAGGAAATACTCCTCCATGTTTTTAGTCCATACATCTTTACATGTCAGCATATTGCTCACAAAGCATGCCTTGCTAAGAGCTAGCTATGGTTGTTTTAAGCCTTATTTAAGCTGCTTCACTCTGGTCTAGAGGTGGGCACGAAACCCGAAAGATTGTGTTGACAAAAACAAGACAAGATGATATTTTGATCTAATTAATAATTAATAAATTGTGGCAGTTAAGTTCACAATTTCAATTACTTTATCTTGGGTTGGGTGCATGTTTATCTCCTTATGTAAAGTGTCTTTGGGAATCTGGAAAAAAGGCTATACAAGTGTGAGTTTTAGAATTTTTACTTCAGAATTCTTCAATATTCTTGGTGTCATTGTTGCATTATTTCTTGGAGTTAAAGCTTCTGAAGAGGTCTAAAACTCCCAAGCGCTGAACCCTTTTTTGTTCTATCCAAATGAAAACACACAAAAGAAATCTCACAAGATAATTATCCACATGTGCGCACTCTTTTTTTCACAATAAATGTTAATTCCTGAGATCTTGTGGAATCATATCTTGTCCCCATTCCTGGTCTGGTCTATGCAAACTCTGCTGGCAACACAGTTATTATATGTGCTCAGAAGTTGGGACTATAAGAACACATGAAATGCCACCACCAAGCGTATAAAGCAATTTAAAAAGCCTGAGAAATGCATATATAAATAGGACACATATAATGCAAAATCAAATTTAATGAGCTTTTAACCTTGTTACAATAGCGTTTCCTCATCATTAGTTTACTCAAAGTTATGTTCTGATTGAGTTGTGCTTGTTTGAGTAATCCTGTATCGTTCTGCAACTGAGGCTCAAGTGCTCAAAAAATTCCTGTTTTTACCTGCCCCCTATCCCCGTCCACATCCCTGTATTTTAGTTGTGATTATTTGAGAAATTAAGAGCGATTGATATATGTAGGCTAAAATGTCACCGTGCAACTTTTCAAAAGTAAAAAATTAACAGTCCACAGCTTATTACGGTGAAATTCCACTTACAAAGAGGTGGAGCTTATCAGTTCTGCAAGGAAGTCAATGGACCGGTTTCTATTATGAGTATTATCAGTTTCCAGTTAGGAAAATGGAAAATTATGTACTTATGTTACAGTTTAATACCTAAAAGCAGCATAATACGTCTCCTTTAATATCAGGCCTGCTGCTGCAGAGTGGCGCGGGGCTGGGGCTGGGTCGATCCGTCGGTGGGTGGGTGGGTGCAGGCAGCGCTACATACCAGAGTATATGACTAGGTGCTCCAGGTCTGACAGATCTCGGCCTTGGCTGACGAAACTAAAGCGTTCGCACAGATGTTTTCTACACACTGGGATCAACAAGGCCTCGGCTCCGCCCCCGGCTGCCTCCGCTCGTTCTGGGCCACGGCGCTTTCACCAGCCCCGCACTTCACACTTAGCCCCTGCTGCACAGTCATTCGGCCGTATGGTACACCTCGGGTCAGCGCCGGGGCTGGTTGCAAATGGCAGCCGTCAGATATTGAAGGGCGTGGGCGCAGGGCGTGGAGGTGGAGGGTGAAGCGTCGAGCACGGACATCGTTTCACACCATAGAAACATGAAACATTATGAAGTGGACTGACACAAAGCGTTTTTGAAGGATGAAAAGCAGTAGTATTTAAACAGGTTTAAGGGGTTTTGGTTCAGGGTGGTTTGTATTTGTTTAATTAAGGGACAAAGCCATGGCAATGATTTAAAGGGGACTTTTTTCCCCCCAAGTGCTTAGTATCGAACAATAACAAAACAAAAGTAGATCCCCAATTCAAAGTTCAAGAATTGTAATGGCAATATTAATTTAAATCGGCTTCATAACAGAAACAGGTTACTTCCTGCTCCAAACTGCAGAAGTGATAAGCCCCACCTCCTCATAGTGACATTTCACTGTAGCAAGCGGAAAATGTTCCTTCTACGTGATGTTTTAGAACTTGGCATGTTTCAATAATCACACCTTTGTGCAGGGATGTGGGCGGGTATAGGTGAAAACTGACTCTTTTCTGCGTTTGAACCTGCAGGACAATACAGGATTACTCAAACAAGTAGGAATTCAAAATACAACTTTGAGTAAACTATGACAAAACACTGCTGTAACAAAGTTAAAGTTCATATATTAATTTTCCCATGTTCCCTTCAGGGGTCACGGGAGCCTATCCCAGTGACTTTGGGCTGTACCAGCGGATGAGTCTGGTCGTTTTTTGAGTCAATTTGATTTCTAGGGCGGAGTAAACCCAAGCAAACAGGAAGTGGAGTAAACTATTCAAAGAAGGGCGGATGTAATGTTAGCAAAGCGACACGCGAGATAATTCAACATGGCTAGTGCAACAGCCGCGCTAGAGTGATGCCGTTTGCGTCACTGAAATAAACTAATCTGATTGCTCAGTACGTTTTGGAGTTGACTCGAGGCACAGCGGAGGGCAGGGCGACCAGACTGATATATTGTGTATAAATAATACATAGATATATCATTCTGGACACGCCAGGCAAGGTACATATTGGACAGGGGCCAGCTCGTGGCAGGAATAACACCGAGACATGGACAGACAACCATTCACTCTCACATTCATTCTCTACGGGCAATTTAGAATTGCCAATTGATCCAACACATGCATGTGTGTAGACAGTGGGAGGGAGCCGGAGAATCCGGGGAGAACCCATGGTAACACTGGGAGGACATGCAGACTCCACCCAGAGAGATGTGTGATGTTGGTCTGGTCCGCATTTGAACTCACGGTCTCCTTGGGAGGCAAGAGCTCTAACCGCTTTGCCACCGTGCACCCCTCTTATGCACGCTGCTAAATCATTAAAGCTGATTTTGCATATGGCTCCTTTAACATAAATAATTGCTTGCTGCATTGCTCGGTGGTTCAGTTGAATAGGTGCAAAAAGTTACATAGTGCATCTTTAAAAGCACAAAATTACCTCCCATGCATTTATTACATTTTATGTGTTCTTATTGTTGAAAAACATTCAATCTTTCTGTGAGTGGGGTCGCCTCTCCACAGATCTGACCTGTAACTTGTCTCCATGGGGATAGATAACCTTACTGTCATACTGTGGAACATACCAAGCAAAGCAGTAACATCTCCATGGGGACAAGCACATCGCGAACCCTCCACCAGAAAACGTACATTGTGAACATTTAAGTTCTTTCCGTCTGTTCTGTCTTGTCAAATAAAGTCTGCATAGGTCACAAAATATCATTTTTCTAGAAAACTAATTTGTTTCAAATTTAAAAAGGTCAATGCATTCACCAGATACACGGCACACCTACTCTCCTGGCAAACGTACAGCCAAGCACTTTTTTTTTATCTCTATTCTTCTAAATCAAAATGTTTCCTTCAGCCAAACTGTTCTAATGTGAGTAGCCAAATATTTTCTATTACTTTAAAAATAGTTAATGCCATTTGATGCTCTTACAATTAATTCCCCAAAACAGTCAATTAATGGTTGTCAGTGTCCTTTTCTGTATAGAACTTGTGCTGCAGGTGATCGTTTCAGCCTTTCATAACCGTCTTCTCACTGATAGTATGTGATACACAGAATGTGCAGAGTGTATAACATAATACCATGACTCATCCGGGTTCAGCTAAACAAATCTCAGGAGTTGTTGTTTTTCTCCCTCGATATGACAAGGAAGATTTAGGTGTTCCATTTAGAATAACACTCTTCTGGTTTGGGTAAAAGGCCTTGAATGTTTGAGAGGCTGGTACCATCCACATACCATCAGTCCCCTCATTAAGGATACAAAAGACACACTCGGCCCTAAATCAGCTGCAAAGAGTTCTCCTTGGCAGGTGCACTCCCACTCCATCTCCACACTGACACCAAATGAATATAAGTCATCCACCGTGCACATTTCTGAGTGTGGGAATCCTTGCTACTGCTATTTCCATTTCTTAGATTTTTTTTTTCACCAATATACGTGGCACATGAAAAAAAAAATCCAATTGTGTTTTGTGTTTTATATTTTCAGATCAGTTCACAGTGCACAATGTAAACGCATCTAGGTGCATTAACATAGGATGAAGACAGAAATATCAACTAAATTAATACAAGAATCCTACTGTATATATGTTTGTTGTGGTCGAAACTTTAGTGAGTGCAAACTTTCCAGCAAAACTAATTTCCCCTTGGGGGACAATAAAGCACCTTGAACCTTGAAAGACAGGAAGTTACAATTCAAGTTGTGACCTTTATTGGGTGGGCTTTACGCGTTTGTCGATCCCGCTTTTTAAAATCGTTTATATCAGTCCTACTCGATATATTGCCATGTTAAGGCAATTTTTAAACTGTAAACTACGCACTGCATTTGTTCTACACCTTAATTTCTAAAATGGAATAAACTTATTTGCATTCTGTATTTGCACTGACCTTACTGTATGTTTTGTGTACATTTTAATTAGTAAACGCCATATTTTTATGTCTTGTTTTATCATAATTTATATTTTGTCATTATGATTCGCTGTTTCATGCTGCACCTCTCCTATGGCCAAAGCAAGTTCCTAGTTAGTGCATTTTTTGACACTGACAATGGCAATACAACTTCCGATTCTGACACCATTTGATACGCATAAGTAATGGAACCATCACACTATTTTAAGATGTATTAACCCTAAAGCACACTTGTATCTCCTACTATTACTACTCTTTATTAAAGTTCTTATTATGGTGCCCATTTATCTTAATTCATTTAATTTATTTATTGTGTACATTTGGATTCATCTTGTCTTGTGGACCCTCTGGACTTCTGAGCCGTAAATGACAATACTGCTGATATTTGTTGTTTTTCCACAAAGGTAATATCTAAGTGACACCTCTATTATGTATATTATTGATTGTTTTTGTAATCAGTGACGCCCTTTTTGTTTTTTGCAAATTATTGCAATCAATTAAATTGACAACTGACTTGGAACATCCAGAAACGTATACTTACATTTATGTCTGTTACTCTAAAGGTATTCTTGACGTAATTTTCCATCTTCTGCTCTGTCTTGGGTAAGGCTTTGCCCTGATGGAAAACACCATTGAATAAATCAGGGCTTAGCAGCAGGTCGCACATTCAATTACGAGTGGTCATTTGCAAAAGTGGATGACAGTCTTACCTCCTTGACAGCCGCAGACAACTTGCTCTTAATCTCAGCCACAGAAGGAGATTTAGAAGACCCGGCCTGGGCTTTGTCTTTCCCCGAGGCAGGTGACTGTAAACAGACGTCAGGCAGATAAGGAACTCTGATGGATATGTCAAATCAAAAAGAGATTTAGAACCATGAAGATACTATGAAAACACATCTCTATATTCCATAGTCTCTTTGGTTTGGAAATGTAAGAAATCACTGATGATGTAAGTTCATATAAGCTTCTTCATTTGAAATATTGCAATGCAAACAAATCAAGCTAGTTCATTAGCATTTTACCCAACGTACAAAAGAGCGCGCAATGCATTACACAGACATGCAGGATACCAATTTATGTTGCTTCTTTAGGTTTTTTCTCAAATGTCAATAATTATTAAGCTACATTATCTAAATTTAAACAACAAAACAAATGCAAAGGTTTTTGCATTTGCAGACAGAACAAGGTTAACAACACAAAAGATCATATAATCCTATATTTTATTTATTCTTTAATAAAATGTTTAGAACGAAGAGGAAATAAAAAAAAGAGCCAAACCTTTGAAAATCACACAGAAAATGCATGAACACATTGGAAAGTATGCAACAGCTCATCAGATTTAATATTTTGAAGAAAGCTTTAACAATGAACCAATAAAACTGTCATTAAAAGGTTTAAGAGGAGTACCACTCTTTAGTTTTTGATATCGTTTTAGACATTTGATCATTTAATTTTATGATCTTTATCAGAACTGTTCACCAGTCTGCCCACGTTAAAACATCAGTAACGCCCTGTAAGGCCAGTGCAGCTGTGATTTTGTCCAATACAAAATAAACACATATATTTATAATAACTGTAAAGCAGTTGACCCTCATAATTAACTTGATAATACTATAGCAATCATTTTCGAGTTATACACAAGCACAGTGACTGATCCAAAATCACCTGATGATTTGCTGGCCACAAGTCCAGCGGCTTCGGACACATGTTTGAAACCTGGCACTAGAGCTCAGCTGGAGGCAGATTAAAGCGTGCACAAAGACAACAAATTCTATCCTAATTACTACATCATTTTACTAATACATCAGGTGCTTTTATTGTTCTCCAAGTGAGAGGGGGCACGTGCCAGCGCTACATTTTTCTATTAATGACAAGACAAAGGTCCGAGAACAGCCAGTGAAGTGCTTGTCTTGAAGAGCGGTGTCTGTTAGTCAGATGAGGATTCACATGGTTTGCCGGTAAGAACTGACAAACTTTCCTAAAGTTGTGACTGAGTGTTACACAAGCCACGGAGCCTGTCGCTACATGTAACGCTAGTGAGGAATCCATCGAAATTGCAGGGTTTCATTGATAGCCACAGACATAGTTAGAAGAGAAAAATCTGTTCTGGGCTGAAAAATATACTTTTGGAAAACATAAAAACCGAACAAACCTTTATCCTAATATGTTAATAAGATGAGACCACACTGGGAAAAACCAAACTGTGCAGCTATTTAAAAACAGTTTTTTTTTTCCATATTTATTTTCTTCAACATATGAGTAGCGTTTTTTGAAAAGACAAAAAAATTACAGTCAGCGGAACGTACTACTTGTGAATTATGGTCCAAAAGAAAATCTTCAACAGTTAGGGTAAATAGGGTCGTAGAAACGATTAGGTTAGAACGAAAACAGCACAAATGCAATCTAAGCTAAGATATACAACCTATTAACTTTAATACGTGGTTAGCTATAGTACAAGAACAAACACGTACGCCTTGTTAGGTTTAAAACACCAAAAGGGTTAAACCTGGAGAAGGGGGTCAGTAATGATAAAAAATAATCACTTGTCCCTGTCCCTAAGAAGCGTGCATTTTATAGCAAAGATCAAAAGGTATTAAAAAGCTGCATAGCTCACTTTAAAAAGGGAACATATGCCACTGGCAGGCTGCCAGACAAATGCGCTACGTATTTATTATTTACTGGCAGCTCTGTACTTCCAAAGGACAGCTGTGGACTCCAAACAGCTGATAAACACAAAAGAGAGCCAGCTTTTTCATCTGGCCCAGACGCTGATTACAGATGCCATGAGACGTGAACTTAATCACAAGCACACCATCATCTAATGCAGCCCTCGTCTTCAATCCACAGAAACACATGCCTGTGACACCTTTTCTCATCGCTCTGTCCAGGATGGCAAGTGTTATTTAGCTGGAATGAAAGCTTTGAGGGGGTGAGACAGTTCACTGGGGACATTATTCTAATCCTATAAATCCTCAGTGCAATTACAGGGACCTGGCTTTTAGGCATTTGTTTTCCATTTACAACATTTATAGACTTAGTCAGGAGCAAACATCATAAAAATCAAAAGGAAAATAATTATATATGCAAACGTGAACCAGATCGACAGGCACCTGCTCGGACACATGTAAATCAGTCACTAACACAATGACTCACACCCTTTTGTGACAGGCCTGAATGGAGTGGTTAACACGTTTACGACTATGACGTGTGCCAGAAGGCATCGACATCTCCACACGGCCATCAATCAGGAGACACCAGCTGCGGATAAAGTCCAGTGATGGAGTTAGCCGCTTTGCGCGCTGAGCTTGTTATGCAAGAAGGTTGAGTTCCATGCTGGGCTCAGAGAGGTGAGAACGGCGGCGTTGGCAGCACTTCTGACAAGCCAATGTAATGACCAGTCACCTGTGCTGAAGGAACGAATGGAAGAGGAAAAAACAGACATCCACGCCCGCTCTCTACTCCTCAGGGGCATCTGGAAGCACAAGCTGCACCAGACATCAAACACACTGTAATGGGAGCAATTGGGAGAAGGTGTGTCCAGGAAGTGAGGGGTGTGAAGAGGTTGTCAAGAGCGAACAGTTGTTGTGGAGAAGTTGAAGAAATGTAGGAGAGGGCGGTCAAAGTTCCACAAGACAGGGGCCCACTGCAGAAATGGAGTGAGAATAAACTCAGACTATAGAAGCGCTTTAGTAAAGGGCAGAAACCTTTAAAGTGCCAACCAGGAACCGTCTACCATGAATAGTTTTAAAACCTCTCCAGACCACATTTTACCAAAATATTACGTGCTGAGATTGACAGCTCGATCAACCTGATTCTACTTCTATCAGCACATCCCACTGCACTGCACTTTGAGTAAGGCCAGGCAATTAATCGAAACATCGAGATTTAGTCATGTCTAATCAACAATGAAATGGTAGGAGTTTTTGAATCAAGAGGTCTACAGCCAATCCTGTCAGTAAAAACATGTGGTCTGGAACAGAGGTCAGACTTTGGAAGAAGAAAAGTCACTTTTTGTGTAAATGGCACAGATTAGTTTGTTTATGAAATCATTACTAAAACCCATTTTATTTAGTTAGAGAGATCAACATGAGGAAAAAAAGTAATCATTTGTGTTTTTTACTTATTGCTCTGCCAACACTGCACTTGTTTTTAAACTACAAAAGGCAAAAACTAAACTAAACTAACTAATCAAACAACAAAGATTTACAACCAGCCAATTTACAGACAGCTTCAAGCACAAATCAGAACAGAATTTTAGACGAGGGATGGGCCATACGCCAAAAAATGTATACCACAATTTTCCTGAAGCCATATCAGCCAAATCGTTTTGATTTGATAACACTCCATGCACTTACAATTTCGTACTGCCTTAAAGATGTAAACAAAAAGGTAAAAACCTCTCTGATCTCTCTTCAGAAAGTTCACTCTTCACTGTAATTGGTGAACTCAACCTGTCACTCAGAGCATGACGGAGGCTGACCATAAAAAGTGTGTGTGTGAAACAGTTAAGCATATGACTGCATTAAACAGAAAACGAGTGAAACATAATATGGCAATTTCACGAAAAAAGCAGACTGCCACAGGGATCAAACGCAATATGATTTTTCTTACCCTTTTTTTTAGACTATTGAGTTTGTTCGCTTACTGATGTTACTTTGCAATGACGTATGACAAATCAATTGAGCCACGGCGAAGTAGTCCTGTTCGCTTGCTGAACATGAAGTGTCCTGAGGGGGCCAGCAGAGAGTATACTGGAGAGGTGTTCCGCCGTTGAGTTGCCACTGGCCTAATCCCTGGCGCTTTTGGAGAAGCGCTGTGTTATGTCTGGACAACAGCCACACACATCTCCCACACAAGACGAGCTTTGGCCCAGAGGGATTCAATTTCTCCCCTCAGGAAAAAAAGCAATCCAGTGGCTTAGTGTTCGACATGACAAAGAATCACAGAGCTTTCCATCAACATGTCAGCAGCCAGCACTATTTGCTTTGCGCACATGCACTTATCGAAGCGGACTTTTTTATTTCCTCGGGGCGTGATGCGTTGTGAAATAGTGTCGGTGATGTTCTCCGTAGATTATGTTTGCATTTACAAAACAGCGCTGAAAAGGTGTGAGAAAGTGTCATGGAAGAAGGCATTTTAAGAAAGTGGGATTAGGCCGCAGGGTCAGGGGTTTAAACCTTGCCCCGGGAAACTGTCGGGGGGTCAGGTGTGTTTGCTTAACCACAGCAGCAGTTCACACTTTGGGTCGGAGAGGCGGTAGTTAAGACATTCCATTATAGCACTTAGGCATAAGGCCACTTGCTAAATGTAAGAGGAATATTCTTCTTGGTCAGTCGTAATCAAATTTACTAACACATCGGGAAATAAATGAAAGAAGGACTTGCACTTGTGGGGGAACATGTTGGGAATATTTTGTTGTCGTAGTACGAAGATTTCAGCAGTAGACTGTCAAATAAGCAACTTTCACTACTCATAATTGATATAACATAAGGTGTTTTGTGAAGTGATTTGTTCTGCTATACATTTAGAAAAAGGTTTAATCTGGATTACAAAAAATCAGGGTTATAGTGCCAGTGCATGGTATAAATCACTTTTTAATATTATTTATCATGACATTTTTGGTAGAAAATATGTCAAAATATCAAAAAACAGGACTATGTTTGTTATTCACATTAACACAAATTTCTAAGACAAAAATCAAATATAGTCGGATTTGTATCACTCCAGTTTATAATTTAATTTCTACATTCTGATGTGATTGTGGCTCTCTAAAGCAGAACACGCCATTCAAAGCGGTAGTTTATCAGTCCCCGTGACATGCTTTCCTTTTATTAAGCTTAAATCCAGTAGTGCAATGCCAGTAATTTTTTTATGTTTGATTTGATATGATACCAAGTAATACTATGGCAAGTATTGTGATATCGATCTGATACTGATACCAATTTAGGAGTTTGAGTCTATGAAGAGTTTTACCATGGCTATCATTAATTTCGCTTCATCCTAGTTTGATTTAATGTAATGTAAATGGTATGTGTTTCAAAAAAATATATATATATATATTAAGAAAAAAAACATCCACCCATCACTCACAACCAGCAACTGCCACAGAACATTTCAATGTTTAATGCTCTCCACAAAGCAGAGTTTACATACATGCAGTCGTTCTTCTCAACATCTTACTTACCTTATTAAATGAACACAAGCATAAACAGCACAATAAAGTATTAGTGATCTTGACCCACCTTAGAGAGCGGTTTTGGCGTAGATCCAAATTTTCCCGTCTTATCTGGACTCTTGTTCAGCTTCTTGCCCGAGATCTGCTGGCCCTGAGGAAATAAAGGATAATAATAAATCAGTAAAAGTCTAAATAAAGCTAGCTGCAACAATAAATCGACTGATCATGACAAGCTGACTATAAGAAAATAATCGTATCTGGACTATACAGACTCTAAAACCCCTTTGAAAAGACCTTTTTATAACAAAGACAGTGGTATTATTAAATCAAAATGCCAAAAAAGAATAAACATACATAGATTTTCATGCAGGGAACACTTTATTCTTTCTCTAGAAGTTAAAAAGTCTCAATGTACAACAAAAACAGTCGTTTGACAAGTCGACGAATTGAAAAAAAGAATCGCTGACTAGTCGACTACTAAAACAATTGTTAGCGAGACGTGACAGCCCTATTAAATACTCCAGGGGGGATGTTGAAAATACTTGAACACATTTCGTCAACAATAAATAATTTGAACCATCCTAACCATTGTTTCACTGAAGTAACCGATTACCGACTTGGCTTTGGCATCGATCAGAGTGGTGCAGGGGTTAGCGTGGCGCTTCCATAGCTCGTCTTCACCTATGTAATTAGCCTGTAATAGCAGAGGCGAGTACTTGCGTTTCCTGCGCACCGGCCCTGTCCTCAAAATCACTACTATTCACTCTTGCTACGGCACGCTGTGTAATTGCCTGTGTTGACATAACCGCTACAAGGCAATTACACATACAATTTCCTCAAGCAGGGGCTGGTAATGGAGGATGATGGAGGGTTGTTCCAGAGAGGTGACAAAGCATTTCTGCTAATTATAACATCACGGAACTGATAGTGATCGGGTACAAGGCTACTGGAAGTCATTCATTAATGGATGTGAGCAATGCAATGAGGGAAAAAAAGAGTGGTTATTGTAGGACAGCAAAGGTCAGCACGACTTCGGGAGAATAATGACAGGACTTGCTTTGGAGTATCAAAATACAAATTTAGAACCGGGTCAGGAGTTCAGTAGTGCTACATCCAGAAATAAGACGTGCGAGGCGGCTGTGGTGGGGTTCATCGAGATGTTTATGTGGTCGAAGAGGCAGTGGGTGCAGAATAGCAGTCATGAGAAGAACTACGTGGAATTATTAACACATTATTATTGAAAGGCAAATATTCTGCATTATTTGTGTTGTTATTGGCCTTTTAACGTGCTTTTGAGTATCTTTGCTTTGGCATCTCATGTTTTAGAACTTATCCAGAAATGGGATTGCGATTAGATAAGCGATGTATGTTTTAAAAATGGGATTCTGTTCAAAGTTCACGTTTTAAACACAGCTAGGAGAACTGACTGAAGATGACTGAAATGTGAACTAACAAACGAATAAAAGAATCATGTGTTAGGCTTTTAGTTGCGTTATTGTCGAGTTAGTCACCTTTAGTTGCTTTCAGTTGAGTTTTTGGCACTTTTACACATTTTTGTTGCATGTTTCAGAACATGTTTTTAACAAAAATAAACTAAAGCGTTAGTAGTTTTTATGCAGATTAAAAGTGGATATTTTGTTGTTTGTGAAGGAAATTATTGCACGTCAAAAATTACAGCCTTTGCGATTTCCTTACTGCGTCCATTCAAATTGCCTTTTCAATTTGACTTTTATTAATAGTGCAGTCATATTAAGAAAACAAAATTACTTGATATCACTCTGGCATTTTCTACACCAGAAACTGACTTTGGGCTCTATCTGCTGATAGCTGAGGGAATTACATTGGTGAGATGAACAAATAGTAGCTTGACCCAACATGCTAACACAGCCACGCTGTTGTAATGATCATGATTTGACGGGAGAAATGCTCAGACAGTCTGGCAAGGATTTATTAACATAACAGTGTAAATCTCAGAGTCATGTCACAGACGATGACGTCACAGATCAGGGAAATGAGTGTGTTTTTGACACTCATGGAGAGAGGACTTTCTGATCTTGACCCGTCCTTCAAAGCCGCTGGGACATATCCCCAGGAGCAGTGGGCTCCACAGTGCAGCACCTGGGGACCCATATCTAGATCTTGTGGTAGGCTTAGTCAGGACTACCAGACATACACGTTTAGTAGACATTTTTAATGTAATACTGTTCTTTTTACTTAACAAAATCTACAACGTTTTCCACCACTCATTTTCTCAAGTCAATTTTATCACCATTATGCTAAATTTAGATAATAATGATAATATCAGAAACAATGCTGGACTTTATCAATAACTCCAAATCACTACACTAATGGTTTATTTTACATTATCCCTGAGACAAAACCCATTCATATTCAGTGACATTACCAGACAAAAACGCAATGTATTGAAAAGAATGCAACAAAATACAACAAAAAAAATAACCTGTACAATTGGAGGAGATTGCAATCAAGTGTTTTTTATTCTAAAACTACTAAAATGTAAATACCATTACTCATGTAGTCAGTGCGCTGCTCTCACATGAGTTTGTTTGGATATGAGAAATACTGTTCCAAACATTTGCCAAGGATTTAAATCATAATTCAGGAATGTGCCGTCATGCCACATCTGTGAACACGTATGATAACAAGTGTTTACACTAGTGAGTGAAAGACTAATTGATCCCAGGCTTGTTACAATAAAATGACACAGAGCAATTAGAGAGCGCGGAGAACAAGTGCAGGAGACAAAAGATTTAGCGTAATGGAGCGGGAGGGGAGGACAACAGAATAAATCAACAGGTGACACACACACACAGACGAGCGCTCTGCTCTGGCCCGCGGCTCTGCTCTCCGTTCATGTCACAGGTATGCGCATCTGTCCTGCTTTGATCTCTGGCCTGGCACGGTCTTGCGCTTGGACGGCACGCTTCGGAAAAGAGCAAGGCAATCGCACACGCACACACATAAAAATGCAGCGGCAGATACCCTCGCGCGCACACGGGTCAGTTGTGCTAACACGCAAACGCCAGTGTTCAAAGGCAGCGGCCAGGTGCAACGGCTGAAATGGCACGAGAGACGATAAAAGGAGAGATCATATTAACAGTGGGATCATGACAGAGGGACAAAGATATGTGGAGTTACAGAAAAAGAAGAGAGGATGTTTCCTATAACTTGTGTAGAAATGTGTTCTCCTTTCATAACAGATAAGGCTTATGGCTAAATATAGGGTGTCTGTGACTAATCTTTTAGTCAGATTTACTGTATATTTATTTACCTATTGACCTTATTCTGCCCCGCCCACTTTTGCCGTTTTTTGCACTTTTGTTGTAAACGCACTTCCGTTTGACGAGAACTCTGTTAAAGCTAATGACGAACGAGGGAAAAGTCTTGCCGCTAAAATGTTACATAAAGTAGGTTGATTTGTGTAAAATGTTTAATGAACACGAGCAACAACAAGTCAACAACGCTCCGATTTCCTGGTCAGTCTGAAAACGGCTTTTTAGTCCGTGTAGAACTTATTTTCTGTTGAGCTCGTCTGCTCCATGTAAACTAATACAACGGAAACAAGACGGCGGTGCGTAAGGCAACTTCCGGAATAAGGTCAATACTGCTGTGTATTGTATATTGAGTAAATAAATTATATATTTATACACTGCCTGGACAAAAAAAAAAGTCACACCTGGATTCCACTGCACAAATTGGTACAAGCCTCCGATTGGATCATTGATGCATGGGTGATTGTCTTTCAGTTGCAACACAGTGCTTAAACCCAACTGATGGCTTCTCAGAAAGCATCTATGGGGAAGCACAAACTATTAAAATTAGCTTAAGAACTGTCCAACACATTATTACAAACTGTAAGGACAGTGGGGAACCATAGTCTACGAGGCAGAACTGAGAACCAAACAGGAGAAAAACAACTGCACTGTTTGAGTTAATAGTGAAAGTAAGAGTATTTCAAGAACAGTGTCAACTCAAGGGATTGGGACTGGAAAGACGTGCCGTAAGAAAACCACTAATCAGTGAGGCTAACCGCAAAAAAGGCTTCAATTTGCTCGAGAGCTTAAAGATTGGGCTCTGGAGGAATGGAAGGTGGTGATGTGTCTGATGAGTCCAGGTTTCCCCTGTTCCAGATCTGAACCTCAATGAGAATCTTTGGGATGTGCTGGAGAAGGCTTTACTTTTCCATCATCAATACAAGATATTGGTGAAAAAAATGAATGCAACACTGTGTAAATAATTCTTTTGACATTGCAGAAGCTTACTGAAAGCTTACTGTGTGCTGTAACCAAAACTAAAGGTGGTCCAACAAAATATCAGAAGTTTATTATTAGAATTATTATGTTTTATTTATAAAATGTTGTACTAGAATAGGATTTTATTTTGACCAGGCAGTGTATATTTGGTTTTATAATGCACCATTAAAATATAGGCCTTTTTAAATTTGTCTGGCACGTGACAGGTTCAGCCACAGCTGCCCAGGGACTGAGTGAGAGAATTGTGCCTTCCAATCTACGACTAGGCCGGGTCTATTTTAAAGTCATAAACAGACCCTTATTCAAGGACAGAAAGCTTAATATGGTCTCAAAGTCTGGATCAGTGATAAATGTAAGCATAGCTGCAGTGTTCTGTTGTTTATCTGGTTTTCTACAACGGTTTAATGGATTTTTTTTTTTTTTATGTCAGGTACAAACTAAATACTAAGCAGATTATTATACAGTAGCAGCTCTTTCACAATTTAGTTGCGTTTTGAGCTTTTACAGAAGACCATTTCATTACTCACCTTTTCTACTCAAATTTCTGCTCACTGCTAAAATTCAGAATGTGATGTCATCCCTTTAACCCCTCGCTCGCACAGCTCTGGTTTTCAACATGAGCTTCATTCAGTACACTAATCTTTACTCGACACTGTTTCATTAATACGCGTGTCAAATTGTCAATGAAGTTATTAATATCATCCAACAGAAGCGTCTTGAAGAGCTGTAGCTATTGATCCTCGGTAAACAAAGTGCTGCATTGCTTTGCGGGCGGCTTACAGTGAGCTAATCTGCTGATGGCCCTGCACAATCAGCAGAGTGTACGTCTTCTCCGAGACACAAGTGAATGAGCTGAATGCAGCATCAGTGAGAAAAGGCATTACGTAATCCGAGGAGAATAAAGCAAACTAATGCGTCTGGCAATACACTGTACGCTTGAGTTACGACTGCAATTACATTAAAGGTTCAATTGAAATGTTCAATATTTACAAAGGCGTACAATAGATGGACTGTACAGTAGTGCTGCGCAAGGCATTCATTTAATGGTGATTACAACTGTTTCATTACTTCGAGTGTATTTATTAAAGGTGCAGTATATAATTTTGTATGTATTTCTCCATAGTAATGTTATCGGTTTGCTGGGAATGTTCCAAAATTGTAGCAGGAATCACTGGGTCCCTCACGATTCAATCCGATACACGCCGCTTACAATACGAAAATCTCATGATACTGTGATACATGCAATAATCGATCGCTAGTTTTTAAAGAACCCATGACGTTTTTTAGTTGTTAAACCACAGCATGCGCAAATTTAAAATGAAACACAACCATTTCAACCACCAAAACAGAAAGATTATAGAGTTGTCAAAATATTTCAGTAAATTATACCAAAAATACTCTATATCAATACCGCAGCCCATGCTATCAAGACTGTATTACCAAATTTAGTATCATGATATATCAATATTTTGATATTTTGGCACACCCCTAGTTCAGTATGGCATTAAACGATTCCATCTCTAAGGAGGCCAGCAGGCAATAACACCAAGCAAGGCAGTTATGTGGAGAATAGGGCTTTAAGTCGATTGATTAATCAGTCAATTAGGTCTTAGTCAATGATTTGTCAATAGTAGATGATTTCATTTTAATGTGATTATAAGGTTTTCTATGGAGAACTGCAGTGCTTAATATATGGGAGTGAATGAGTTTATTCTGCTGTTACATACAAATAGAAGTAGTTACAAGTACTTTTCTCTGGCGGTGATAGATTTATCGAAAAGATTCATAATATTGGAATTGGTATTCTGAAGAAACATGGGATGAATTGATATTTCTGCACTTTTGTGGCTACCTTTATGATTCATTTATGCTTCATGCGATGCTAGTATCTTAACCAAGACATTTACAGTCAGATTTTAGCATATTCCAAATGCATTGTTAAAATATTACCTGAATATTGTTATCGAGATAATGCCAACAACCACGGTCAGGCCATAGAGATAATAAATACATTTGAGAACACTTCTGGTGCCATGTCTTGGCCTCTTTTAGCAGATTAATCAATGACTTTAGTCAAGTCAAGAATTTCTTAAGACTACTACAACCCTAAAAGAGAAGGTCTCCAGCTCATGGTAAAAATGCTAAATGTAAACTGTTGTAATTGAATACATTCAAGATAGACAAGTACTATGGAACGTTCCAGGAAAAGAAAAGACATCTCCATGGAGACAAGCAGGTGGGGGGGAAGTTACAAGGTGCACTTTAAGATTAATTTAGCACTAAATAAATAGTATAAAATAATCCTGTTTTAATACTAACCGTGATTAATAATAAGTGTGACTTTCAGGTCAAATTACAAGTCTTTCCAATTGATTGACGAATTAGACTCAACCATTTGTCACAATTCTTGCATCCGTAAGGCGAAGTGTACCACAACAAAGCCAAAGTGCAATCGATTTATCCAAATCATTCACCTTTAAGATTATTTATGTGGACAAAAACACAGCTGTGTCCATTTCCCATCGGGCTGTTTGTGAGTAAAAGCCTGTGTTTGTGTCGAGTGTGTCACAGCGCGCCGATGCTAGTGAGACGGTGAGAATAGAAGCAGATTACAGAGGAGAAATGCGATCATTACAGCGCGCCGACCCTGTGTTTTACTCTGGGAAAACAGGTGGGTGCACGAGCAAACAGCATTAAACGGAGCATTGTTTTGTCTCCCTGCGAAAAAGTGGATGTCACAGGGTGCACGGATGGGAACTAGGGCTGTATAGAACAATAATTAAAATAACGCGTACAATTTCCACAGTATAAGCTAATGCGGTACTCATATTTTAATGTTTCAGGGCCATAAAAAAGGACTTGCCACTGTATTCCTCAATTTCCGAGCGCTAAAATGTAAACGAGGCTACTTAGCATATAAATTAGTTGACCCATCGTGCAACGCTTCCCCTGCGCCCCCTGGAGGCTTAACCCGGGAGTGTGAGTGCTAATGCTAATGAGCGAGTTAGCTTCAGAGTTCAGAGTAGAAATGAAGAGGAAAACACAGAGATACCAAGGAAACTAGTCTTATATTGTTGGAAGGCATGTTTTTTTTCCTCATAACTCGTTTATTTTTGTACTACTAAGATGTATATTTATGGGTTTGTTTGTTTTTTTGAAACGGGGAGTACTTGAGTGAAAATATGTTTGTATAGCCTTGAAAGCTGGATCTGTGTTTCCCATTACTGGAGGAGAACACAGTGCCCCCCCCATGAGTCTAATTTTTACCCCCATAGTCTTAAAACAAACTGAACACTAAATTCTTTTTACTTGTAGTTACATCTATAAGTGATTATACTGTATTTGTTATTTGTTTATTTTGGGACAATGAAGGACGCAAACTGTGGGAACTTGCCATAAATAAGTAGGATACTCTTGAATTAAAAATGACACAGTTCTTTACTTATTTTTCAGTTTTATCATAACTGCCCTACTTTACATACTGTTTGGCTTGTCTGGCTAATGATAAAAGTAGTGTTGTGTAGTAAAAGCTGATACTTTACAAGCTATACTTAAGTCTCTCAAAACATATATCCCAAAACTTTTGCCTATTCTGACATCTAGTGGTCAACATGGGACAGTTTTTGGGTTTTTTTTGCTTTTTACACTGTGTGTGCTTGTTATTTTGAGCAATTAGACATTTACAATAGCACTTACTGTAAACAAATAAAGGGAATTTGCTTAAATCTTGTAATACAAGGTGGCTTTATGTGTGTTTATGGCTTTATACATTTGGCTTGTAAACAGTAGCAAAAAAGCATTTTAAGGCAGGTTGCAGAGTCGTGTTTTTATTAATTTATGCACAATTGGGTGATTTTTCTGACCTGTTTTGCGATTGTGATCCGTTATGCAGTTAATGTCTAAATAATGGGATTCTGTTCAGACTGAAATATAAACTGACAATCTAACAAAAGAATCACGTGTTTCGGGACATTTTTTGACGCCATTAGTAGTGTCTTTGATGCATTTAGTAGCATTTTTAGCGCCATTTTGAGGCTTTTAGTGGCATTTTTTTACCCTGTTTTTGGTAGCGTTGGGTAATTTTTGACGTTTTAAATCACTTTTTCTGAGCACATTTTTGTTGCTGTTAGGCACCTTTTTTCCGCTTATTTCAGAACATTTTAAAACTAATCTAAACTACAGGGTAAGCAGTTTTTATGCAGAATAAAACAGGATATTTTGTTGTTTGTGGAGGAAATTTTTGCATTTCAAAAATTGCACTCTTTGCGATTTGCTAATTGCGTCTAATCAAATTGTGGTTTTGATTTATTTAATTGTGCAGCCCTATCTCTATCTAAATAGTGCTGTGTGGCCTTTTTTTTTCTAAACTAAAGGCACTTGGATGGGGATTCGATGCTTGCTAAAGTGAAATTTGTATTATTTAAAATTACTGCTGGATTGTTTTTCTTTCTTTCTGACACCTCCAAGGGTTTGTTTGTTTGTGACAGCAAATAACATTAAAAGCAGATTTACCTTTTTAAAGTCTGATTTGGAGGGCTTCGGCAATTTCACGTCATTTTCGTCACTGTCATCATCATCTGCATCACTTAAAAAGATAGAAATATTTAAAAGCATAAGTGGCAAGATTAAGCAGTGTCTGTACAGCAAATAGACTGAAAATGTTCAAAAAATGAATTGTTTTGATAAGAACATACTCATCATCATCATCATCTTCATCACTGTCATCTTCATCAGAATCCATTTTCAGCTTTTTCTAAACACAAAACATGTGATTATGATTATATTCCAATTGTTTTTTTGTAGAACACCATTCATATCATAGAGTCTACCTCAATAACATGGATTTTTATAAAATAACAGAACATTCTTAATTGTATGCTTTCTGTATTAATAATACAAATGTATTATGGTAATTATTCAGGTCATGAGAAGTGGTTACCAACTGCGGTCTCTTCCCTGACAGTCCAGCGGGTCTTTTTACTGGTGATGTGTTGTTCTCCTCCTCATCTTCATCTTCAGATTCCTTCACACCTGCATTAAAGAAGAAATAAATGAATCAATTCACAAAAACATCTTTTTAACATCTTTTAAAACATGTTTTTATAAGCGTCCTTTGCTATATATTGCTATTATATGATGTTTCTAATATATGCACTGTGAATGTTCAATATGTGGTTGTATAGAAAACAAAGATTCTTCATCTTGGGCCCAAGTAGTAGCTCTCCTATGAACTAGTCATACCTACTTATAAAAACTCTGCTTGTCGTGTCTTCTGTATGGTTTTGAAAGTGGGTTATTCCTGGTACATAGTCTATCTACGGTTTTTCTGTGTAAAAAATGTTTATGAAAAAAATGTGTAATTTTATGTAATTTTTGAACGTGTTTGTGGTCGGCTCACGTGACGCTTGTCACAAGACTAACACAATTTAAGGACACCTGTTCATTCATGTGCTCAATGCCCTGATGAAGACCGCCACGGTCGAAACGCGTTGGCGCCCCTGTCCACAATAAAGGACTTTTACTCAGTCAGTGTGCCTCGGATCTCTGCCTGTGCTCCACAAGTTTTCTAACACGGCGATTTCTTTTATCACAAAAACATCTTGTTTAAATCATTGATAACTTTTATATTGAGACGATCATGGGCTCTACAGTATATGGTGCTATAATTTAAAAAAAATTGTGCTGTCAATTGATTAAAAAATGTATACAATCAGATAAATAATCACACTTTTGAAACATGATTAATCAAACACCATGCTTACATTAATGTCCTTATATGTGACATGTCGACACACGACAAGTATATTCACACAATTTCTAAAAGATGTTTTAAATTATTAAATCATTTCACAAATCTAAATAAATTTGCCTATTTTAAAGCCCTGTTGGCTATTATTTAAGTATTTAAGTTTATTTCATTATAAAAGTGTGCGGTCAAATGTTTCAAATAAATTTACTAGACGTGGCCAGTGGCTCAGTGAGTCACAATCTACTGGGATTGTTCTGTTATAGTTTGGTGGAACATATTACTTGTTACTGTTAAATACCTTGAACATTGTTTCTCTCTTTTTCGCCCACCAATGCAACTGCTGTTGTGATTTTGGGTGTTACAAAAATTAATTTAACTGGATTTGTGATTATATGTTTTAATGCTCATACACGACTTTTATTTTCCTCCTGAAACTTGTGGTGTTCAAATTGAGATCTCTGCTGCGTATTTGGCTTGGTCTGCCATGCGGAGCAAAGCTGCACCGGTCTCCACCTCTTTACGCTTGTAAACATCAGTCCTGAGTGTTACTGATCATTTGTGGATTTTATGTGTGAATATAACCGTAATAACAGCAATGCTTCTGGAACCTCTCTCTTCCTTTCAGGTCAGCTTTGCTGTGTAATCTAAAAGTGTATGTTTGGTCAAAACAGACTATGTGATTAATCTGCGTCAATTCATAATTAATGCATCCTTTTTCTATGATTAATCGCATGAGTTAACAAGTTAACTTTGACAGCCCTAAAAATAGATATTCTACTATTTGAAAACTTACCAACAAAATGTTGCCCACTGATGTAAACAGGACCAGCGCCGGACTGAAGTCGGAAGGTAACAGGAGGAGTGATCTCAAACCCACCAAGAGTCACCTGATGGAAAAAGACACATTCAATTAAAATAATATGTATAATAAATTGTTGGTGACAATAGTTCTTTTGACATACAGATGGTAAAACAGAAGGTTTCAGAGCTGCCAGTGGAACTGTAGTCGTTTTTCCATCAAATGTGAGCCCTTCAACTTCGACCATGTGGAACTTGTCCTCAGCATCAGCTCCTAGACACACCTGTAAAAAATATAAAAAAAACTGGAATTATATAGTTTCTTTGGCTGCTATTTCAAGAATTATGGCTACAGCATATGCACAGTGATTTGATCTGTTCTCTGCTTGATTCTTTTTTTTGTGTGTTTTTTTACATTAGTGTGCAACAGAGATTACCGGTAAATTTCTTGGTCAGGAACACAAAAACCTTTCCATAAGTATAGTCAATTGAATCAGTCTTTTGTTTCAGTTACAAAACCTAATAATAATAATTTGGCAGTTATACCTGTATAATAATAATAGCTCTAATGATCTAATTATGTGCTTTTTAGAAACCAACCAACTGAATGAAAAGTATAATGGATTGTATGGGACACTGAAAGAATTGTTAGTCATTTGCTCCACATGACTCACACATGATGAAAGGAAAACTCATGTTCCCTGCTGAATTGAGGAAGGAACACAGTTTGCCTCTTATTTTATACAGTTGTTTAGGTTTGAGTTTAGAGGTTTTGACTTTGGTTAGGGTTAATTATCAATTTATCATGAGCTCTAGCATTTAAAGGTGTACTACAATTTCTCAAATATAAACTCCATAGCCTTATTTTGTCTTTTCCTACAATGGCTTTATTATCCTTCATGTAAAAGAGATGCTATACGAGGTTGCCCTTAGTGTTTTGTGGAGCCTAAAACTGTATCAGAAGGAGGAGTGGATTAATCACAGGATTGGGATCTGAGGCTGAACTGGGGAACAACTGCTGATGAACAAATTAATGGGCAGTTAAGTTATTTACATAGCAAATGTTTTGATAAAAATGAGCTACGTAATCACCAAGGCCACCTTTCCTGCAAGTTACCAGCAATTTTCTGCTGTAAGTAACCACAATAAAATGGTAAACATTTTACATTTCTCTAATAATGCATCATACTGCATGAAATTTCATGCTGGCCAAACCTTTCCGTGTTTCTTATTTTATTTTCCAAGATGCCAACTCTAATTGGTACAGCCCTAATATACCCTTTAAAAGTTTGTCAACAAAAAACATTCTAATTCCTGAATGGAGGCAAAAGTGACATGGAACATGCTGTGATTTTGTGGGTAAAACTGGCATTAATCTCAGAATATTCCAAACAATGAAAAATCAAGGTGTTTTGGCAAATGAAAAGTATACAAATGAGTGATATCAGAGCCTGGTTTAAATTTGTACGTAAACATTTACTTACATAATTTGTTTATGTAAAAAGGAAATTATGATAGTCACTAGAAATTTTAATGAAAGCAAGATCATTTTTAGGTTTTACTGGACAAATACTTACAGAAATGTTGACCCCCCACAATAGTTTTATACTTTTTTATATTTAACCACAGAAGATTTTTTTTCACTTTTTGTGAAACTCAAATACAATTTTAAGGAAAGAAAACAGTATTATGTTAAGCCTTTGGAAGGGGAAAGCAAGCAAACTGACTTCTCTATTCTGGAAATTCTAAATTGATCCTTAGTGTTTGTCAGCCATTAACAATTAGCCTTTAGATCTAATGTGTTATGGTCTACTTCATTCTGCCTCCATCTTAGGATTCTTAAACAGTCTGACAACAGAGCATTTAAAAGGGGTTATAAATCTAGTAGTTGGGTTTGCCATGTTGACTGATTTTTATAGATTTTAGACTGTAAAGATGTCACACTCTCTGGTGGGGGACAAGAACCAGTTTTCACTCATGACTGCATTATATTCTCATTAGAAATAGAATAACGAAAAATAAACAAATATTAAACCTGATCATATTAGTGACTAGACCCTACAAGTCACTGAATCACAACAAAAATCTTAATTTCAACCACATTCATTTAAGCTACTAGCATATGCATTGAATACTATTGTATTTTAGAAAGCTGTGCTGTCAGCTGAAACCCAGCAACACACTTAAAACAAAAGATCGAACTTAAAGCAGCAAGTGATTATTAAAACGAGTTATTTCTTCTGCACTCACTGCTTTGAGGGACAGCTGCTGCTCCGTCTCATCGTCATCGTCCACTTCCACTTTATGCTCCCGTTTGGCCGATGTCAAGGTGCAGCCTGGCAATTAAGAACAGCATCATGAACATAGACACACGAAAATACCTCAGACAAAACACAAGGTTAACACGAGCAGTCAATATAAGGAAGGCTAAATGCTTCTACTGCGCCATAGCTAACAATGGAGTTGAATTGGCGCGAGAAGAACCTCAAAAGTTAGCCAAGATTTATACAATTTTCACGGTCTAAATGCGAAATTGGCCTATCTGTGCATGATAATATTTGCCCCAGAAAGATTTTGCAATAAACAATTGTACAATGTGGCGTAAAAAGCGAGCTCACCAAATAAAAACATTTGGGGTCTGCTCGCATCCGCCATGTTGTCCTCCATCTTTGAAAGGGGCAGCACAACTTCCGGCAACTCGCTTGAAGGACACGTCGCTAAGCCAATGGGGAGCAGGGACATGGTAGGCGTCGGTAAAGAACGAGCCAATGAAATTTGAGTTTTGCGAGGGAAAGTTTAAAATGCACGTTCTGTCATGTGGCCGCTAGATGGTGCTGTGAGATTAGTTGTAGGATCCTGTGCGCCCATTCACGACTTCGTTTTAAGTAAACTATCAAGCACATTTTCGAACAGTAGTTGGAATAGCTAATTCAATAAAGATTATTTTGGCTAATTATAAGACCTTGTACATCCAGGACCATTTGAAATTCTAGGCTTCATTTTCCAACAGGAATGTCATGATTTATTTATTTATTTTATGTACAGTTGATTGACTGACTGATTGATTGTCTTTCAAACGTGACAGTATACATAATATACAGTATACAGGGACTGCAGATGGAAATTAGCTGTTTAGCTAGAATCTGGTACAGATCATCTCTGTCTTACGAGCGTAATGTCTCTGTACACTGTCCCTTCAAATAAAAAATAAAAATAAAATAAAAATAAAATAATAATAATAATAATAACGGAACAGTTAAATAAAAATGCTGAATATAAGGGAAGAAAAAGAAAAAGAAGAAGTTAAAACGTATTTAATTCCACCCCAAGCTCATTTTAATAATTTAATTAATTTAATGAATAATCATAAACCTTTTTCAATTAAAACATAATCTGACAATGTGTGCAATGACAAATACATTATATTTTAGTTTGTTCTTATTCTAGCCTATTTTATTTTTATTCATATTCTGGCCTAGTTTATTTTGTATGTGTATTTTGTCATGGTTTTAAACTTTTTAAATTAATTATTTATTTATATATATATATATTTTTTTACAATTGTTATTATTTATTGTTTTATGTTGCTTCACATCATCAAAGCAAATTTCTAGTTTGAATTTTGTTCACTCACAATGTAATAAACATTTTTCTGATCCTGATTCTATTCATTCTATTCTGATTATTATTATTGTAAACTGAATAGTATAAAGTTTATATTCAGAAAATAAAATATGAAAATATTTTTTTCCCCATTATTTTCCTTTTCTTTAAACAGTGAATTAATTATTGAATTAGCCCATTTGATATGTCATGGGATCACCAGCATTTAAAACCTATATTTCCACATTTGTATAAGTGCTTGGACTGACACGTTTCCATTAGCCTTAACAAGCCTTAACTTTTTGGATTTCTCCACACTTGTTGCAGAAATAGGCTTGTACGGTTTCCAGTGCAAACATAGATCAACATAATAACAATTCCTAAACCTGGAACGTGATACAATATGTCCAGATGACGAATGCTCCCGCTGTTGTATCTCATAATAAAGTTTGTTTGCATTTCAGGTCAAGAAGTGACAACATCTTCTGTCAACAGGGAATCACATGTCAGCACAGTAGAAGCAATCTGACTGAACCTGGCACCTGAAACCAGCAGTTAGTCGTGTCATTTGTTCAAATTACATAACTCAAACCTGAAATTATGTTTAGATACTTTTCCCCTTTGAATTCCAATGTTGCAGTTATTGATATAAATGTGATTACGATAGAATTTGACACATGAGACACAAGAGAGTTTTGAATAAGCCTAATGTGCACAAATTGTATGTGTCTCACATGCATTTGTAACTATGCAACTCACAGCACAAAAATGTCATAAATTACGTTTGAAATTACCATAATGGATATTAAATAATTAGCCAACAGTAACCAACAGTGTGCAGTGGAATATAAAGTGCAAAATTGTTATATTTATTAACTTAAATTTACAATCTCCAGCTGACTCTTCCACGTGGCATTGAACTTAACTATTTTGCATGTTTTCAGTTGCACGTTTTGATCTGTAACTTTAATGTCATAATGCGGAACATGCAGGCAAATAACATCTCCATGGAGACAAGCAAGTGGAAGACCTTAATTACCAAAGTTAGAGCTTCTTCAATCCAAATACTGTAATGCCAATTTGCAACCGACAAATGTAGATATGTGTCTAAATGGGCAGTGAACTTACTTTTATTAACCAAAAAAGAGGTTAAAGTCTATATGACAGGTTCTAATTTTTGTTCTAATTATGACTAAGTTTGATGGGATAGCATCTGTGTCAATTATTCATTTTAGTTTTACATTTGTGAATTTGCAGTTTGCAGAGATATTTTGAAAAATTAAAGTTAAAAATTTCAGGAAGTGGCGCTGCGCTCTAAAACAGAATCCCTCCATCTATGTCATCAAAAAGCAAGGTGTCGTAGAAAATAAGAGAGCACTTACAGACAACTGACCATTTTTTGACAGTGATTCTACAAAATAAAGTTGTTATCAGGTATTATTATTTGTCAAATCATAACTATTTTTAATTTATATGGATTTTGGCCCTAGTTTACAGTCTGGTTGCTAGGTAACAGTTACGGAATTACCTCTGCCTCTGTCATATTTGTTGCTCGTGTCCAACCAGAAAGTGTCATTATAAACTTGTAAAAAGGTAAAATGTTGAGTCAAATATTAAATCTAATCATCTACGCTTTATTGAAATGTGTGCTCTAACCTGACTTTAAGGTGAGGTTAAGTTCGGAGGTGGTGAAGCAGGTGAAGTGTCTTATTTATTTATTTATTTATTTATTTAAGGAAAGGAAAAAGGGGGAACAATGCATATTAATGAACATTTACACAAACGTAAATATGCCAGATTATAGCCCAAGGCCCAAGTCTTGCCTGAGAACACAACAACCCGAAGCAAGAGGGACCACCTTCAACTCAACGTGACGAAGACCGAGGAGCTTGTGGTGGACCTGAGAAGGAGAAGTACAGGAGCGTATCTGGACAATAAACTGGACTGGGGCAAGAGCGTGGACACCGTCTGCGAAAAGGGCCGGAGCTGGGTCTGCTTTCCGAGGCGGCTGAGGTCCTTTGACACGGCGGGACAGGGCTCAGGATGTTCTACGAGTCGGTGGTGTCCAGTGCTGTCACGCACGCCGCGGTCCGTGTGAACCGGACTCTCCAAAATCAGGACCGTTCTGGACATTCCCTCTCACCCGCTCCACAGTGTCCTGGTCAGCCGCAAGAGCTCGTTCAGGTACAGACTGTTACTGCCGCCGCGCCACTGAGAGACATGGGAAGTCAAAATGCGATACTCTGTGCTGTATACACGTACGCGAGTAAAAATGGAAATAGTTTGTTCATACTGGGGGTTTAGTTTATGAAAAACAGGTTTATTGTATTTTGTTAATTTTATTCTATTGTGATTGTGACATTTAATTTAGTTTTAAGTAGTCTAGTCTTCTTTTTTTTCTCCGAACTTCTGTTTTCTTTTGCCGCTCGGTTGTAAGCCTGTAATAGATATAACTTCCCCTTGGAATGACTAAAAGTAACTCTGATTCTGAACAACCGTGAGCCACTTCACACCAGACCCTGCAGCTTCAGCGATCAAACCAGATCAGGCACGTGCTAAATTCTGTGCGTTTTATGGCTTCCTTCGCATAGCATGATAAAAAACTGACCATAAGAATGTACATAATATTTTGCAGTGTTTGGCGCCCTTCTTCAAAACAAACCCTGCCCGATAGGAAGTTTGATATGCCCTGATCTCTCTCTCTCTCTGTCTCTCTCACACACACTCTTGTTATGCGCGGTGACATTTTATTGGATAAGTACCGCGCACTCTGGGAGGAAAGAAAAAAAAAAGTGTCAAGCACCTGCAGCACGGCACAATGCAGAGTTTGGAAAACAGCGAGGGAGGAATTTGTGTAAACGGGGCCAAGTCACGTCTCGGGAGCGCAGAGATGAAAACAGCGTGCGGAGGAGGAAATGGGGGTGGAGGAGTGTCACCTGGAAAACAGCCCACCACTGACAGGATCCCAACCAGGCAGGACGGCCCCAGAAACCAGCGCTCATGAGGCGGACGGGGGGTGTGTGGTGTTCATTCGAGTAGTTCATGTAAAAGAGTTTAAAGGAGACATGTCAGGCTTTTTTTAAGGTTCTTTGTATTGGACTATAACACAAGTCGATCATCAGTATTCACCTTATTCTGCCCCGCCCACTTTTTGCCAGATTCGCACTTTTGTTGTAAACGCACTTCCATTTGATGAGAACTCCGTTAAAGCTAATGACGAACGAGGGAAAAGTCTCACCGCTAAAATGTTACATAAAGTAGGTTGATTTGTGTAAAATGTTTAATGAACACGAGCAAGTCAGTCTGAAAACAGCTTTTTAGTCCATGTAGAACTTATTTTCTGTTGAGCTCGTCTGCTCCATGCAAACTAATACAACGGACACAAGATAGCGGCGTGTATGGCAACGTCCGGAATAAGGTGAATACATTTTGTTCATTATAAACCGCAATGTTATTTAAAACGGCTAGTAACAGAAACAGGTCCACTGATTTTCTGTTCAACACTGCGGAACTGATAAGCCCCGCCTCTTCATAGTGACATTTCGCCATAACAAGCAGCAGATTGTCATTTACAATATTTTTGAAAAGTCTACCTGACATTTTAGCGCCATTTATCCATTCATGCTCTAAACTGCGAGTGTAAACTGATAAACAACATGTTATTTTTGCCTGATTTACTATCGGAAAGTGAGCATTATTTCTGCTGCAAACTTAAATGTAAATGAAAGTATCCGGTGGGTGCAAACGTGTGCGCTGCTCCGCTCAGTTGAGAGCTGCGTATAAAGTTATGCACCACCAGAGTCAAGTCTGTGCACTGCGATTGGATCGAGGGGATGATTGAATATCGTGAAGAGTTAACACCTAGTCTCGCTTTGGACTCAAACACGCAGGAACCAATCACAATACATCTTTGAGTAAAATACACAAAAGGGGGATTACAGCGGCTTCTACTACAACTGCTTCTTCTCTACTTTGATTGACAGCACTTCATAACGTCCTCTTCAACACAACAGATTCTACAAAGTTTGGCGCATATAGAGCTCATTTGAATAAGTATTTGTTGACAGAATGAAAAGGTGAGATAAGGAGCCTGACTTGTCCTGACAGTCAGGTGAGCCGGAGCCACTTCCTGGCAACAAAAGGGGCCGGGGCTTAGATCCGAGACAAACGATTTTGAAGGGTCATTTACGAGCAAGGATCCAGTGCGTATACTGTGATTTCAGATGGGCTGTTTTTGTTATGACGTGTTCCGTAAGCATTCTTCACGATGTGACAGCGGCGCTGATAACAAACGTGTGAGCAGAGTGCTGTCTGGAGTAACTTCTCGTACACATAATGGTTTTTCAAAATCGGGATTGCAGAGTTTATAAGCTGTCAATAAAAGTAGGCTACTTTCTTGGCAATAAAACATGCGCAATTGTTGACTATTTTCAAACTGCATCAAATAAACATTGATTTGACATGAATAGTGCTGGTGGTACTAGTTAAAGGAGACGTGTTATAACGATGTTACCTCATCATTACCTTACTCAAAGTTTTATTTTGCATGTTTGAGTAATCCTGTGTTGTCCTAACCTGACGTCCCTGTCATGACGAACATTTGAAGCTGATTGGTCAAAGTGTCACAACAGCAACAACAAGCCGAGAAATCAAACTGTTAAACCGTTAAAATGAAAGAAAAGCACAGACTTCTTCCCCGTCCTCAAATGCACAAAGCGCTTCTATGTGAGTGTTTTTTCAATACATAATAGTCCGTAAATCTGCTGAAATAAGCTAAAGTATATCAACGTCGCCATCTTACAAATATTTTGTACATGGTTTATTTACATCCACATGTTTTTTGGTTAATGGCTTATTAACAGTGAAAGGTATAAGACATGACTTGTTTCTAAGATCTTATACATAAATACTGTCCGTGCTTATTAACACCTTATAGTTTACTAAGGAACTTTATATTAAAGCATTATGCAACTATTTTAAAAGGTAAATGGTGAAAGGTGACATGCCTCTATGAAGCAGCAGGGCCAAGTAGGTCTGCAGGAAGTCAATGGACCTGTTTCAATAAATAGAAAATAATGATCTGTGTATATAGTTTAATACAAAATACCCACAGGAGATTGCTCAGTTGAAGAGTTCATTTGCAACATCAGATCGTGCCATTTTAAAAAATGCTCCTTGTCTCACAGTGTTTTAAACGCTGAATCTATAGTGCAAAAGGATTATGAGTCCAATAACTACTGTTATTAATAATATGTGACATCTGCTGTAAAATTGGAAACATTCTGCTATCATAACCTAAAAACATTTTTATGTTATGAAGAAATAACAATAATTCCAAGCCTTTTAAAGGTGAGGTGGCTCAGCAACTCTAGTCAAATGCAAAATTCATTGTCCTGTAGTCTGGGGCCCTCCACTCTGTAAAATGTTTCAGAATGCAGCCCTCGGTGTAAAACGTTTGGACACCACTGCTTAAAATAAACACTAAATAATTATTTAATCATTATTTTCTAATTAAAATTTTCAGATTGAGAACTGCACCTTATTGTGCCTCTGACCCGCACTTCTGTTGTGATTGGCACGCCCCGTTGGTCTTACTGCTAAAATGTTATTATGTACTTTGATTTGTGTAAAATGTTCAGTCTTCATGTGCACCAACAAGTCAGTAATTTACCCTTCCTTTCTCCTTGAATCTGGCGTCATAATCTGAATAAAACGTATTTGCTTCTAGATCAGCAGCCCTATGCAAAGCCAAACAAACCGTATGATAATGACGGCGCACGTGGCACTTCTCAGGATAAGGGCTCTTCATCGACTTCCCATTAAGAACTAACCACTATCACCAGTATTTTCTCCCTGATTCTAATTCAAGCTGCCTTTATTTATCCAGGGACACTTTTGCTGAGCCGGCTCGCTGTGTTTGGACTTCCCTCCTCTTGGCGTCCACACAGGGGAGCTGTAGTCATCAGTTTTTATGAACCAAAAAAACGTATTGCACTGTCCTGGTACAATTCATCTATATCTTACCTTTGGGTGGTTTGAAACTGTAATCAATCCCAGTCCCCCCAGCTCGGAGTACTCATCAACTATTATTGCATGCGTGAAGAAGCGATAATACATTTGGAGACAAGAAAAAACAACAGTAGTTTAATATCTTTTCAAAAAGTCACAATATCATTTAATATAAAACACTTTGAAATTGGACATTTTCTGCGTTCAGTCCCAGCCAATGCAAACGCCGTAGCTGTCTTCGTTTGGAGCAGCCAAGTGCACACAGGAAAATGTCGAAACATGCAATTTTTAGGATATTGTACAAAGTCAAAAGCGGAGGGGAGGGGGGAAACAGCCGCCGACGCGTTTGCCAGCGTTAAGTCTCTGCTGCCTCGTGTGGTCCGGAGGCAAAAGTACGCGCGGGGGGGCAGACTTGGCGGTCGGAGCATGTACAGATGCCCTCCTCTGCCGTCTTAGGCCGTGAGCTGGAGGGGAAAGCGGAAACGTGGTGTAAGGCAGGGGTATTATTCAACGTGCAGCTCTGGACAAAAATCACAACTAAATCAGTACTTTTATTTGCATGTGCGTCGTACAAACAGCCGGCGCACTTTCACAACAACAAGACAAATGTGCAGCTACGCCTAAAATGAGCTTAACTTCGCCAACACATTAAGAATAACTCAGAATATTATGTGTTGTGACCATTGTATGGCTTTAAGGTCTACCGTTTTAGGAACTGTCAATGAAAGAGCTGTGACGTTATGGACTAAACCACAAGCTGTTTCTTCAGATTCAACAAAAGCTGCTTCTAAAGTATTTGTAGAGTGAGATAATGGTTGTTTATGTGACAAAATATATATTCTATTTCAACTGGATATCAAATGGACTTTGGAGATCGCGTTGTATTAGCATATTAGAATAGGACCCCACGAAGAGTAGAGAGTGGCAGAGGTGTTAAGTTCAAGTCCTTCCAAGTCAAATTACAGACAATGTCTCATAACTTTGCAATCTATGTGATTTTTGTGAATTATTTGATTTTTAAAAGGGTCTCGGTCATATCTAAGTATCTACCGTAGAGAGAAAATGGTTTTAAAAACAGAAAATAGCTTTTCTTTTGAGAGAAGAAGTCGTCTCAAGTCAGAAGGCTCCAAGTGCAAGTCAAGTCCTGAGTCGTTGGCCTTCGAGCCCAAGTCGAGTCCCCAAGTCTTCTCAATTCAGTCTGACTCGAGTCACGACTTGTAAGTCCACACCTCTGGCCAACGTGGATCCAAAAAATAAAACAAATAAGCAAAAGCTACAGGACCTTTTGCCTAAATTAAATGGAATTATTGCATAGTGTAAGGATATTTATTGAAATGAACCGGTGTTGTAATGTTGTAGCTAGGGATGTCAAGATAATTCAGTTAATTGATAATCGTTATCATTCAGATCACAATTTAATAGTACAAAGTAAAACATAATAATCGTGACCATTTTTCTGTTCAAACTATAATACTGTAAAAAGTTTTTATATCTGGTTGTTTATGTTAACTTGCATGTGATTATAAGTCTATCATTAACTTGACTTAATCATTCAGAAAGTTTGATTTCACAAAGCTGGTCACATACAGGAAAAAATGTGAACTATTAGGCAATTTGAATGAGACAAAATCAAGTATTTTACTGAGTCTTGATCGTGATGTTTCTTCTCACAATAATTGAAACTCTAAACTAGTTGGAGCTCTTTCCTGTTATGGTTTGTAAGTTCATAAAGCGGAGTTGAATGAATTTAACTGTTGCATGGAATGAGTATCAAACTAACACAAGATTAAATTGCAGTTATTTTTGTCCAGAGCTGTAGATAGTAAAGAAAACCACAGCACAATTATTCTTCCTTGCTTGAACATATAAAAAGATTCTCCTCAAACATTTTGCTGGTAACAAGAACATGGAAGCACAAAGTCCATCAGATACGTCCCTTTTCCCATTAGCCTTGTTTTTTTTTTTTTCCGAATCCTTCCACTCTGCATCTACCGCCTCCCTGAACTACCCCGCCTCGTCCCTCCTCGTCCATCCATTCACACTCGCAGTCACACTACAGAAGCCACAGAGGTGACGGACGCCACCTTATTGTCCTCGGCCCAGGGCTGGAGGTTCTGCAGGGCGAACAGGGAGGAGTTGTGCAGGCACAGGGGGTCGGGCTGCAGGGGCTGGGACAGGGTCTTCTGGAAGGCCTCCTGCTGCAGCTGGAGCATTAGCCGGTTAGCCTGCTGTCGCTCGGCCTCTCTCTCCTCCGCCGTCTGTCTTCTGAGGGGACAAGAGGACACACGAGGGAGTAAATACTGGCTGTTTGTGTCGGCGTGGTTTAAAATGTCAAGTAACACTTTGGAACGATGTGCGTCGTCTTTGTGCCTTTTGCTTAAAGCGGTAGGTTTTTAGGATTTTCTTTTTACTCGTTGAAAATATAAGCCACCAATCTGGTAGGTGTTTGTGGAGAAAAGTTGAAAAATCTGATGAAAATGACAGGAAGTACATCTTTTCAGGGGAATAATATCCAAATTATATATTAAAGTGCCCCTGACAGGTTGGACGACTCATTTGACAGTAAAACATCAATATATTTCAAGTTTTGTTAAAATACTTCACACATTTTATCATGGTTTAGCAATTGTTTTGTTTTTTTGTGTTACTTCCTAGTTGGAAATGATGACATCACATTAGGAAATTACTTAGCAACCGTCCTGTCCACGGGGCCAAAGTTCATTCAATGTCACAGATTTTTTCTATTTTACAAATATAAATACATGCAAACAACTTTGTTTTGTTGAATCAATGTTTAAAGGATAAAAAAGTTATTTGTTTTGTGTAAATTTTGCATAAACGTTGTCTCCCTTGTGTGATGTCATCAGTCTGTTTACTTCCTATAGTTTTCAACATATTTTTCAACTTTTCCCCACAAATGGCTGCTTGATTGGTGTAAAACTAAAATGTATATGTACAACTGGTATTAATACACCAAATAAAGTCAAAATGAGAAAATCATGAAAACCTTTCTCTCGCACTTTAACAATTTTCTCATCTAAATATATCAAAAATAAATGGGAATGAGGGTAATGGAGATATTGAGACAATTGAGGACTAAAACTGTGGCGAACATTAAATCAATCAATCTGAAAATGGACCGTTTTGACAAACTGAGACTCCTGTTTTGATTGTAATGCTCCGAGACTCTTGGGAATTGACTTGTTATGTACTACTTGTATTATTTTGATTATGTCTCTGGTCTCGTTCCGTGTTCTGTGTTTTATGTTTAATATTTAACATTTGAAAAAAGAAAATATAAAACAGGACAATTACAGGAAGTGAAACAAAATCAGTAATCGTGATGTGTAATTTACACACAATATACAACTTTTTTGGCCATTTAAACATAGGTTGAACAAAATTAAGGTGTTCACATGTATTTTTATTTGTCGAATAAATAAAATCTAGATGAGTTTTGGCCCAGTGTAAAGTGTGGCTGCAAAGTCATTTCCTAGTGTAATGTCATGATTTACAACCAGGAAGTAAAATTACAAACCAAAAAAATTGCCAATTTAAAATGTTTATATCAGCTAAATGTTTAAATATTTTTTATCTTACTTGCATTTTAGTTAAATGAGTGAATGAGCCCAACTTGTCCTAGGCACTTTAAATTAAGGCCGAACTCAGAATAAAGTATATCGTCTGTTAGTTTCTGTTCTAAATGTCTGTGTAATCCCTCAGTCGTCCAGGTTCCAAAAGCAAAAGAAAAATTATTTCTGTCAAAGAGACCTTTAAGAGTGAATACATTTCACCACTCATCCAATTAGCTTCTTCAGTTCTGACAGGGTTCTGGTACATCACTGACTTAAATGTCTGAAGGAAGGACTTTGCTCATTACTGTAAACAAGAATAGGCTTAGTTCTGGTGTAGTCAGCTTCTCCCTTCAGACAGATATAACCTTGTTAGATGAACTGAAGAAGCTACTTGGATGAGTGGTGAATTTTTGTAATAATATAGTATTCAAATGTGTGGCGTGCGGTGTATACGTAGGTTCCAAAACATGCAATGAGCTGAGAGGAGACGTTTTGTGTCTCAAATTGAGCCGCAATTGCATGATAATGGCGCGACAAATGTGTAAATTGAATGTATTTGATAAAAACACACTTCTGTCCATAAACATTCTCCACCAGGATCCTCACTTCAGCTTCATCTGGGTCACATTTAGTACAAATATTTTCATCACGTGACTTTTGCGTCCTCAACAACTAATCGATTCATCAAAAGAATAATCGCAAGACTAACCGAATAGCAAAATAATGGTTAGTTGCAGCCCTAGAAACACACTCACTCTTAAACCTTTGTCCAGTTGACAGAAGTAAGTGTACTTTGCTCCTGCTCTACATTCAGTAAAGATTTCTTGAAGACCATTTAACACTAAAACATTGTCTACGTCCAGATAGTTACACAACAACAACAACAAGAACAACAACGTGATGGTGGTTGCAGAAGCCGAAGTGCAAAAACAGATATCTCTATTTCGAAATATTGTCAAAAAGCATGTTTCTTATTGTACAGATAGTATCAATGGAAATAATGTTTAGTGGATTTTATCAAGGAGGGATGGAATAATGTTCTGATTGCAGTAAAATACATTTGACCTTTGGAAACATTGCTGCAAGCCATCAATGACTTTTTAAAATGGCATGTACTTTCTGTTTCTGCAAATGAACTCTTGACACATAAAGTTCTTGGGGTACCTACAATTGGGCTTATTTCATTCAGTGTATCAGGCCGCTCGAGTCTTGTGTTAGCCATTGCATGTCAACAACAACAAAACCGCCGATCGAATAAATACAGTGCAAAATTCTGGACCCTGAGCATAAAACCTCCTTGGTGAAACGCACATTGACAAAACGGAAACAAACTGGGATCACGTTTCTGTCTGAACTCGTGGATCATACGTCATCAAGTGAGTTTGATTCGTGGTCACTCCGCAGAACTGCACTTCGGGGACCAGAAAGAATTCTCCCATCGAGCACCAGTGTATTTTTGTGACATCAAACTTCAGCGGACGGAGCTATGGCGTTCACAAGGGCAGGCCTGTCACGATAGCAAATTTTAAACTGTGATATATTGTTGCAGAAAATATAATGATAAATGATAATACTGAAACTACTTTATGCTGCCAGCACAAGAACTTTAAAGCAGGGAATTCCCAGTGAACTCTTTTCCAACGGTTGTTACATTTATGAGTCTAAAATATTAATTATTGAACCCTCTACAGCTGAAGTTTTAATATATTTACGAAAAAAGAACAAAAAGGTTCCAGTTAATGCAAAGAATACATACACTCGATGAATAATGAGCCCTAAAAATATTCATGCTTTCATTTATTGAATAAGTCGATATAGTAAATACTGAGACAGGTCAACACAAAGGTCAGATTTTGCAGGGATTCCTCTCTATTTATAAACGTAAAAAGTTAGATTTGACTGGTCAAAAGTAAGGAGTTCAGAGTCAGATGTAGCTACAAAATTTTCTTCAAAATGAAATAACTCAAGTAAAAGTACAAAGTAGTGACCCAAGAAATTAAGTCAATAAGAGTAAGAGCAAAAAAGTTGGGGAAAGTCAATTGTAATAGGCGTAACTTCTGATTACAGTTAATGTAATTGGAGCTGCAAAGTATTCAATAAAACAAAGCACAAAAATACAGCCTTGTAGTTAACACAGTACTCTACTATTTGTGCTCCACACGCTTTGATTCAGTGTCAAGTCTTTTAGGATGCATTATGCAGAGGCAAAATGATCTAGGATTTACTACTCTGTTTGTGATTAGTGTAATCGATGTGGACAGTCCTCAGCCAAACACACTCACTAACCTCGGTTACCCGGTATCGGCTGTATTTGATGTCCCACTTGATACAAACCTCTCTGGACACTTAAAACAGGCTTTGGCTTTTACCTTAGTGGCTTGTACATTAATTTTAACGAAGTGGAAGCTTTCTGACCCTCCGTTCCATGACCACTGGATGAATTATACGTTATAATTTGAAGGTTTTCACATAAAAATCGACATGGCAGTCCTTGTTGTCCCACTTTTTTGTTTGTTTGTTTAGTTTTTTGAGTGTGTTTTTGTGTTTAAAATTTTGAATACTGGAAACCATCCTAATTATTTTTCTTTTTTATTTCATTTATGTTCATTTGAAAGTACGTTATTATCTATATTATACGTTATCTATGTGTATTGTGTATGTGCGATGTTTCTGTGCGCGAGAATTCAATTTACTTTGCTCCTGCTCTACATTCAATAACGACCATTTAACACAAAAACATTGTCTATTGTCGACATTGTGGTGGTTGGAGAGACCACTGGCACAGAAAGGCACTGAGGAGAAGAGGAAAAACAGATATATCTATTATTTTACCATCTTCATAGGGCTGCGAGATTTGGAGAGAAAAATCCTCGCAATTGCAACTGGATTTGCGATTTATGTTTTAATACTAAGGTTTTGTTGAAAGTTTCAATCGCGTCCAGGAGAATGACGGAAAGATTTAAATAGGTAAATGAACTGACAAATTAATCAAAGAATCACATGTACTTACAGAACATGTTTGCACAGATCTAACAGGGCAGTTTTATACAGACAAGTACATGTTATATATGTGTTTTGTGTGTGAGTGATGTTTCTTCTTCTTTAGGGTTAGACTTAGGGCTCTATTGATATTTCTATTCTTGTTGTTCTTACAAATGCAAGCTCTGTATGTTATTTAACAAAGAAGTTGGATCAAAACAAAGCACGAAATTGACACAAAAATTTTAAAAACTGTATTATATCTGAAGGAGCGGTGCAAGAAAAACAAACCTTTAAAGGACATATTTTCAGCTACAGTGACTTTTTTGAGCTTTTAACAATGTTCTAACAATGTTCCATCATCAAAAACATACCTGAAGTAGCGTTCAGTTGCATTCACGCTGTTTTGAGGAACGTTTATCAGAAAATCCTCCCCCCTCTGAGCATCAAACACACTTCCTGCGAACTCCTTCTATCCGGGACGCATTTTCGGATCATCTATGTCACTTCTGCTGTTTTTAGTCCTTAAATCATCGCTAAACTCGTTCTGAGCATTTCTGCCCTCTGAACATGATAACTGCTGCAGCAAATCCCCATCATAACTTCTTTTCAGCGCTAACTTCACTAGATGTAATTTCATAGTGTCTGATAACACGGGTCATAGAATGAACAAGCAACTTTTTTTTTTTTTAAACATGAGATGGCAAATTTAAGGCACTCATGAGCATGTTTAAAGACTGACTGCAATATGAGAAATGCATGATATTATTCCCTTAAATCACTTCATATTGTCAACATAAAGCTTTTGTCACTCAGAGCAGAAAATGACCAAAAACTTTTACATCAATACGAATACTGCAACTTCAAACTAAATATTACTCAAGTAGGAGTAAAAATAGTGTCAGAAAGTTACTCCAAGAAGTGCAATTTGTTGAAAAAGTTACCAAAGTTAATGAAAACTGGATCATCTTGGCACCATGCACCAACACGACGCCATCTTTGATCCAGTTTTATTATACTACACTCCCACGTCCAAACCGCACTATTCAAAACCATTCATCGTCAACACAAAAGGTGCCAGAACACACACGCAAAACAAAGCCCATCGGCGGCGCATTTCAAAAAGTTTACACAGCACTAAAAACACTGATCGGACGTCATAAAAGCTCGTATTTACGGCGCGTTTACTCAGCACCTGTTCTGTTTGCCTTTGGCTGCGGGCTACGTGGAGGTGATCTCGCAGAGTGACAGACGCTGCAGAGGAGGCGAGGCGAGGAAGAGGAGCGAAGGGAACTGCAGAGGGAGCACGGCGCCACAGCCCAGAGGTGAGCAGCATCTGTTTTACACAAGCCCGACACGCCGTAGTGGGCGGGAACGGGACGGAAACGAGTGTAGAAAGTGTCAAAGTCAACCGAAAGGATTAGTATTCATTGTAATCCTTATGGTTGAGAGTTGAATTGGTTTATTCCAGCCTATGAGCTTGAAAGTTAGCATTGAGTTTGTTTATTTGCTATTTTGAACATGTGGTAATGAGTCAATGCTTCTTCTTCGTTGTATTTGTGTCCGTAAGTGGCTAGGTTTTGGGTTTGAGTGCAATCTTGGTTACAGACAGGGCCGGCACGTGGCATAAACAATCTGAGCTAACGTTTGGGGCCACCACAAACAGGGGGCCCCATGCTCGGGTAAAAGACATGAACATATACACAAGTTAAAATGTAAAATTAATGTTGATGTATAAATATGTTCCACTCTAAAACGCTAGCTTAAAAACTGATTAAAATATCTTGTGGAGTCTATTCAAATGGTCAATTAGATAAAATAAAAGATTACAACTAAAATGCACCTGAATACATTCTTGGGGGAGGAGCCTCAAATCCCTCTTAAAATTGACAGGTTGGACTACTCATTGAACTAAAATGCAGTTAAGATGAATATATTTCAAATTTTCAAAGTTTTATACCAGTTTAGCAATTTTTTTAATTTTTAATTTTACTTCCTGGTTGTAAATGGTGACATCACACTGGGAAATTAAGAAGCATTCACACTGTACACTGGGCCAGAAGTCATCTAATGTCACCAAAAATATAATAAGTCTTTTTTGTTGTTGAATTAGTGTTTAAAGGGTCAAGGGTCATGAATTTGTTTGCTTGTAATTTTCAACAGATTGTTCAATTTTTCTCCACAGTTTTTTTTTAATAAGAGGTATTAATACACCAAATAAAGTCATACTGAGAAAATCAGAAAAAGCTGTCATACGCACTTTAACATTTGCCAATCTCTAACTGTAAAAAGAAAAATGTAAGCTCCAGCTCCACTCCTGATTTCTTGTATGTATTTTATTATATGTCATTGCTATGTCCTAGGTAAGTTTTAGGTAAAAATTGTACTGTCTCAAAAGAGATAACTACTTTGAATATGATCATTTGCTTCATTTCAGGGCAGCACATATCATGAAAAATAAGTTATTAAGCACTTTTGTATTTTAATTCTTTGGAATTTAACAGTAATGACTCACACCAAAGTTTTGTCAAGGTAATTTAAACGGAAAAAGTTGTTTGCCTCTCTATAATATCACAATAAATATCATATTGTGGGAAATTAATATTGTGATAATGTTGTACCGTGCGAATCATTACATCATTTATTGTGACCTGAAAAATTATGACTATCGACTGAGGCAAGATACTACACACAAAACCAATTGTTTGTTTGTGTGTTTTTAAAATTTTTGTTTGTTTTGTTTGTTTGCTCTCTCAACATATCGACTTCACTTCATTCATTGATTTCTATGGGACATTATAACTTCAAATGCCATTTTCTAAAAACATATTTTCTCCCATAGTGACATAAAGTAACATCAACCCTACAAGCAGCACCTACACACACCAACCTTTGATGGAACATACAGGATCTGTTGATATCCAATTGTAAGCCTGATTTTTTAAAGTTTTAAGTTTTAAAAAATTAGGCAGTTTTTTGTTAGATCTAGTTTACTTGAAAACTAAATAAGAAATCCAAAATCCTCACATATACATTTTTTGTATAACCATTATGTGTACAAAATGAACCAAAAAAATTAAACCTGGTTCTGTCCATTTTTCAGATTGAAATGTTCAAAATATGTGGTTTTTACACGTAACATGCCTAGTGTGACCAGATTTTCATAATTAAAAACTGGGACACACTCGGGTTGGAATGGGGAGTTTGAGTAAAATTATAAAAGGAACGAATAATTAAATACGATACTATACACTTGGTCCATTCACGGCTCATTCACGACTTCAGTGAACTGTATATGAGAAACTTCTATTTATAGTGCGCTGATTTTTTGTGTTTTAGTCATTTTCAAGAACAATTCTCTCTATTTTTGGCAATTTATTCCTCTCTTCATTGTTGGTCGGTATCAAATTGGTCAAAAAAGGGACAACTGGGACGTGACTTGTGTAAAACTGGGACAAATAAATGGTTTTGGACACATCTTTTGGGACATGGGACACAGGGCTCAAAACTGGGACTGTCCCGGGTAAATAGGGACGTCTGGTCACCCAAAACATGCCTCATTTCTATATAAAAACATGACATGATGAAAAACTTCTAATACATTTTTTTCTCACATTTGTATGGGTAAACTACAGCAGAAGTTTCAAATTGACATCTTTAAATTAAAATTTTTTTCCTATTCACCTGTGTCCCACCAAATAATCTCGACATCCTTTGAACGAACAATGATGATACACATCCATTTTTAAGTCTTATCTAAACTCATTAGCTTGACTTGCTAATAGCGCCGGCTGATGAATTGTAATTACCTATAACTAAATGTGTAATAAATGCTAATAATCAACCGAGTAGTACATAAATAGCACAGAGGGAAGCAGGTGGAAGCTCACTCTCTCATACACACCAAGCGCCATCCATTAGCCACACATTATTGTTAACAGAATTATCATAATGCGATTGGCTGGCTGTTGATTCGATCACGCTCTTGTTACTAGCGTAGTCGTCACGCGAAGACATCCCTCACGCTGCCATGGGGAAGGGCATAAATCTCAGCAAAACTAGAATATCAGAAAAACCAGTTAGGACCATTCCCCTGCCGCTGCACCGCGCGGACGCTATCGGCTTCAGTTCGGCTACGTTCAGACAAATGTATTCTATTATCCCATTACGTAGCCTATTTTCTGCCATGCATCAACATATCGCCGTGCTGTTTGTTGCGCTTGCGGAATGAAATGTGGCTTTTAACTTGAGAATCTGTGCGGGCAATGAGATAAAACTACCTGAAAAACATGGTATGTTGGACATTCTGAGTGGCACAATGGCACCTGGCTAGCTCGGTGTTAGCGTCAGTACTTCCTGTCTAATTCTATCTCTGAGGGGTTCATGCTACGTCACTCTAAAATGATTAAATCCTGACATATTTTACTGGAAGACGCCTCTGTTGTTGGAGAAGTAGATATTTGTGTTTCAACGGTACCCTGCTAGCTCAGTGTTAGCGTCAGTACTTCCTGTCTAATTCTATCTCTATGGGGGTTTTGCTAAGTCAGTCTAAAATGAATAAAACTTGACAGGTGAATATTTTACCAGAAGTCACCTGTGTTTAGAAAGGCCTTACAGATGTTAATGCTAATGCTAATGCTAATGCCAAGTTTGAGGCATAGTGAAAATTAAAATAAAATCAACTGAAATAATCTTCACATAAAAACTATCGGATAACCCTTACTTTAAATTTTGATTGGATGCTTAATTTATATTTTACTTTTTAAGAAAAGTTAGCATTAGCTTTGACACACAGTGAGCTAGCCAGCTTAGCCCATAAGATTACATTATTATTCTTTGTTTTCATTTGAACGATCTTTAAACTTCCATTTTAAAACTTAATAATCCTAACATGATTGTGGATAATAGCAAATAAAATCTTGCTGTCAAACCATGTATTGTTTTTGTTATGCTATTTTTTAAAAGTCTATCATAAAAACAAAATAATCGTATTTATTCGTCTTGATTGTTTATGCATTTAGCTGCTAATGCAAACCAGTCTTTATCGATTAAACTGTCAAGCCCAAATAGTATTCTAAACTAATTTCATTTGCAATCGATTTTCAAAATAACTAATTCTCCAATGGCCCAGGATCATTTACACATTAAAACACTAAAAGCTAATCTCGCTGTAGGTAATTTGCTGATGAGAAATGTGCGCTGTCCCTTTAACTAGAGGCAGCAGGCCGTAGTAATCGGATTCCACTCTCGTTTACTTCCAAATGGCTATAAACAGCAGTCAGAATGAAGTGAACCATTTCTTTTTTCATCTATGACTTGGCCAGTCCATTCCCCACATGAGCGTTTTGCTTGGGACAGCAGCTTTCTAAGAGGCCTTTCAGGAGGACGGGGTAATTGTGCTTGGTCAAGTGAACTGGCCTCCGATGGCAGCTGGCCTAAGCAAAATAGGTGTTGTGTTGTCGGACGCCCTTAATGCTCGAGCTGCGGGGCCTTTTAGTTGTGTTTAAGACAGTAAGCAGTTTGGATCCCCCGGGCGAAAGGCAGACACGCTCGATGATGTCAATTTATGGCGCTGGGAAAATGAAAGGGAAAGGCCGTAGCTGTTGAGTGATCCGGCTGCGAGTGCAAAGACAAAATAGCCCGCCGTCTAAGTTTAGGTGTAGGTTTTGTTGTTAAATGTAGGTGCTGGTGTGATTGCCTTGCTGTGCAGAAACAACATGGTGCAGTAATAGTGTCATAAAACAGTTGGGCTAATTGTGTCAAATGTCAGAAGTGGGTTTTTGGGGTTCTCTAAGCGCTCCACACTTGCATTAGATTTATTATATAGAAACGCAAAGGCTAGAAAAAGAACATATGGACTTCTTCCTGCTGATAAGGAAAACTGCTTGTATGATTATTCTTGTCTTTTTGAATTTCTTCATTTCTATTCTCTACAAGTTTGGATGTGGATTATCTAGCAAGCGCTTTGTTGAACTGGTTATGAATAAATAATACATAATACATTGACTGCAGTGTAGTTTTAGTTATTTTTAGGCCCCTCTTTTCAACACTTGCCTCCCTGGTTATAGCCCCAGAAGCCCATCCTGTTGCAGCACCCCTGCTTGACCTACAAATATCAACATGTTCTATTTTACCGCTCATGGATTTTCATTTTCTGACTCTGAAGCTCTGGATCTTACCTCCATTTTGTGCGTCTGTTCTGGAACCAGGTCTTGACTTGTGCATCGGTCATCTTCAGAGCCTTGGCCAGAGTGGCTCGTTCTGCTGAGGCCAGGTACTTCTGTCTGTGGAAGCGCTTCTCCAGCTCACAGATCTGCACACGGCTGAACGACGTACGCGGCTTTTTCCTCTTTGGCGGCGTCCGGTTCTGGTACGGGTGTCCGATACGCCGGGTCACAGAGAAGGGCGACAGGGCGGCTGCAATCACAGGAATGTATGTTTAACTTAACACTTTTGTGTATAACAGTAATAGTAAATTTGCCCCTTTGAACATTTTTAGTCTGCTGTTTTAGCATGTTTATTGTAGTAATTTCCGTCACTTTTAAAAACCCAACACAACAGTTCATATTGATAACATAAAGACGATTCATGCCATTTATTTTCAAATGAGATGAAGAGTGTAGAAAGGGGACAAAGTGGGGAGGGAGACTCACCTGGGTAAGCCCCCTTAGCGAAAGCATAATCTGCAAGAAGGCCATTGCTGTCTCGCAGGTGAGCGAGCTCGGGGTAATAGCATTTGGCCAGTGTCTCCACAGTGCTCCAGACAGGCACCCTGCCGATGTCTCCCTTGGGGAGAGGACAGAGGGGCGCGGCGGCCCCCGGCCCCCCTGTGGCCTCTGCGGCTCGATTCTCCTCTGCCTGCTCCCCTAAAGGAAAGGGAGACACAGTCAGGTCCTGTCTGGAGCAGCCGGCGCTGGCACAGAGACTAATCACATGAAGAAGCCACAGTGATGAGCACACAGGGTTTAACAGGGTTTAATATAGCTCTACACAGGACTGTGCCACTACACGACAACTGCCATGTGGAGAATCAGCCCCACTCCAACATGAATCAGACCTGGACATGTGACCAATCACTGTCAGCTCCTGTCTGCCCTCATCTCTCTATAGGATTAAACTGTATTCTGTGGTATGACCTGCAGCAGACCAGGCTGCATCATCTCAGGATTATTCCACCGAATGCACACAACCTGCATTTCATCAAATTGAAATATTATATTCATTCAATATACTATGAACGACCCCTATTTCACAACTGAAGGAAATGTATGGTGAAGACAGTTGCATTTTCAGAGATGAAATGTAATATTTTGCCACTTTCTGTTTCGTGTTGAATGTGCTGGATACTACCTTGACCAGGTCTCTCACATAAAAAATACTCTCAATCACCTGGTTAAAAAAACAACAACTTATGCACTGTTCTGTAATTTTAGCCTAAACGTCATTAAATGTTTTTACTGTCACACTGTCTGCCTTTTCCTGTATTCCTGTTTCTGGGTATTAATAACACCTTATCTGTAGCATCATAAAATATCTATGAATCCTGTCTATTTTGTCAGCCAGGGGTAAACAGAAGATCAATAAACGTAACAGGATCGGTTTTGGCCATGGATCCACTCCCGGCCACAGTCTGGTTCGAAAACCAAATGGAAATCAACAAGGAAAGGCCGTGTTCGTCACCCCTCCCTCCGACGCTGTTCTGCCCTGTCTGACACTGTGTTCATTTGTTTTTGTTCTGTCAGAAAACGCACCAGGAGCCAAAATGAATATGAAACATCTGCATAGGTGTCTCCAGGGGACAGCGCGACACTCCTCCGACTACGGCTCGGCTCAAAGCGAAAGAGAAATTCATTTGCAAGTAAGACGATTTGGATGCAAGCTGGCACACAAAATTACATTCACAAACTAAAAAAACAAACCAGAATGCTTACATAAACACTATGACGATTATAATTGCTGTTATAAATATGTCAAAAACGAAATAACCTTTTATCGTCGGTCCTTGTGCATTTGTGGTCCTGATTTTAATATTGTTTTAATCTTTGTTGGTAATTTGCATTTATGGTAATTGTCCAGATGTTGTTGTGCACTAATAGTAAAACGTTAATTGTATCCATTTAACGTGGCATAAGGGACGCCTATGACTCTTTGTAATGAATTTACAGTGACACAACTAAAGCTTCCTTTTTTTGTTTTGTTTTAGTTAAATGTTTACATCTGTTTTGCTCAAGGTGTTGTTGTTTTTCCCTCGCAAAAACGTTTTTAATTTTGTTGTTGATGATGATTTAGTTTTTTTGTCTGTTTTGCTCAAAGTATTTTATTTTATTATTTTTTCTTTTGATCCAAACCGTTTTTCTTTTTTGCTGGCGATCATTTTGCTTTGCTGTTTTCTGTTTTTCTTTATGATTTGCTCAAAGTGTTTTGTTGTTGTTGTTTTCCTAGAACGTTTTTAGTTGTGGTGATGATTTTGTTTGTCTGCTTCTTTCAAAGTTTTTTTTTATTTTTTTTTTGTTACTTTTTTTTCCTTTCACACAAAATGTCTTTAGTTGTTGTTGTGTTTTAACCACAATGTTTTATTGTTTTGGATAATGTTTTTGTTTTTCTGTGTTTGTTTTTCTGTTTATTTTATTTATTTATTTTTTTTGGTGGTGTTGATTTATTTTTTATTTTTTATTTTTTTTTTTACACTAGGCAACATTTAATTTGGCATTTACACTTCTTATCCTTCTATGGCCAAGCAACAAATGCTTTTCTTTTACTCTTTGTTTGTTTTTACTTGTGTCTTTTTTTTTTCCTTTTTTTTTGCATCCAGAATTCAGTTATTCCTTCAACTATTCCTTTAACAAAAAAAAAAAAAAAAAAAAAAAAGACCAAATAAATAAATAAAACAACCGGGTGGATATTTTACAATGCCCCTTTTGCTTGACATAATCGCCCACACGTTATGATTTATTTGCAACTTAATATCCACCATATTACAGGCAATATATTTAGCAATAGACTAAGGTTACGTTTTGGCCGTCTCATTCCCCTTGGCTACACTTTGCAGGTTGCACACGCCGTTCGTCTGGTACGGCTCCTGCTAAATAATACTGCATTAGATTGCTATTTTGGGCCATCTGCAGTCTAAGTAATGGACCAGGGCACGCACACACACACACACACACACACACACACACACACACACACACACACACACACACATTTAGAGGGGACCTTAGACAACTGCACTCAGCCGGGCCCCAAGGTGTCCAAAAAGCATAAAAAAACCATCCAGCAAAAGCCACGGATACCGCACGGCTAGCATTGGTGTTTTGACTGGAGGTGTTGGACCTAAAAGGAAGTAGAGATTTCTCGCATTCACCCCGTGCTATTATTGCAACGTGTGCCACATATAAATATACAGTATTTATGAGCTGCATGGTAAACTCCCACTGTACACCAGGGACGGGACGGTAAAGAATTGTATCGTTTATCGCCAGGAAAAAGGAAGATAAACATCGTTCGTCGTGTATTTTGTGTAATTGTGATAATCGACATTTCTTAGCTGGAAAAAAAATCGGATAATGTTCTTTTCTTGATTGTTGTTTTCACGTGATAAGGTGCGTTTTGGTAATAGTTGTGGAACATGAAACGTGTCGATAATATTACACTTTAAATAATATTATCCGTAACATTTTAAACTGTCAGCACGTTTAAGCATCACGGTGTTCTTATTGTTAATCGCAATTATTTCGGCCAGGATAATCGTGACGCAAAATTTCAATTTCGTCCCAAAGCCATAGAGAGAAACTTCTTAAACGTCCCACAAAAACGTGTCTTGCCACATGCCAGAAATAAAGAACATTTGAGAATCACGTAAAACATTACACTTTCTTTTCCCATAGTCTTTAAAGAAGAGCTGCGGTTAAGAATTTGAATCGAGATCGAGTTTCATTCAGTCCTTGCAAATACATTTTTGAATACATTTTTTTCCTTGTGCAGTTTATAGCTAAAAAGTTTGGAGCAGAGTTTAGTCTTGTCTGTTTGTGTTTTTTAAATGGCACTGATTAAAAGTTTGCATGTTTATGTTCATGACATGAAATCAACACTGAAAGCTATTTTTAGTATTCTTGAAAATACGTAACAAATAAAAAATTGAGATTAATCAATATGTGGGGGGAAAAAACCTTGATAATTATTATTTATTTAGTATTCCCACATCACCCAGTCCTACTTTAAAGCCTAAATTGCCCTGAGTAAACTCTCATTGTGATCATATCAAGGGCACTTTAAAGTACAAATATAAAAACAATCTACCTTGTTTTATGCTATCCTGGTAAGCTTTTATACCTCAAAAATAACATCAATTCTGTTACTTCTTATATTGTCTTAGAAAAATCATTATGTCCTGCAAAATCATTACGCTTTTCCTGCAAAAATAATCTGCAGTTTTACTTCCACGCACTAATGCAAAATAAAGAGGGAGACAATACTAAATCTGCTGCCTGGGTAATACAATTGGCATAAGCTTATCACAAAATAAAATGCTACCGTAGAGAACAGGTTTCCCATAATGAAAGCACTTGTACTTAATAACAGTTCTCTGTGACAGCGCCTCCCTTCCCCACTGCGGATATTACCTTTGTAGCAATCTAATAAATATAGCCGTGAAGGATTCTAAAGGGGATATTGAAATATAACATGAACATATATTGCTATTTATTACACTATACGGGACAGGAGCGGGGCCACTGTGCTTTGTCACACAGAAAAACACCGACGTGGCGCAGAGGAGACGCGGAGCAGGTGGAAACCAACAGGACGAGTTCACTCAAATCAAATCGGATCTGTGCTCTGCTGTGCCATTAACTGCCACGCTGAGATTTAGCCCGGCGAATAACGCTTTCATTAGCTTTTTATCGCTGCTACGTGACCTGTAAAAGAATACGACACGAGCGAATGCAATAACAACCGTCACGTTATTATTATTACTATTATTATTATTGGTATTATTGTTGTTGTTGTTGTTGTTGTGCGTTTCTAAAAAGCAACGCTCAATTACGCAGATTTTACGCACGGTTTACGCACGCTAATTTGACGATTTGAGACCTTCTTGCCACTTTTTTTTTCCACTTTTTTTTTTCTTTTTTCATTTTTTAAAGAACTGTACTATGGCCAGACAATTAAAAATAATTCGTCATCAATAATTTGCTCAAATGTCCAAAATGCGAATTGAAAAAGACGCGCGTAATGGCGTTTGCGTTTTTAACTGCCACATTTGCTCGTTTAAAAGACCAAAATATCCAACAAGAACGCATTGCTCCTTCCTGTTTGGTAATGTATAGCCTGTAAAACATCACAAAACACAGTGCTTGGACGTAGAAGGCCTCGCGTTCATCAGCTACGTTTTTACTTTGCGCGTTTTCTTTTCCAAAGCGAGATGGATGTCTGCTGGGAGGGCAACGTGAACTCTGCGGCTTCGTGAAAAACGAGAACGCTCTAAAGTGCAATTAAAATGTGACATCCGCACAGTCTGTCTGCCACACGCAGCCAAAGCGCGGGGCTGTCAAGTCCGCCGTGCCTGCAGCGCGGGCCACCGCTTCTCCTCGGGTTTCAACTTGGAACTCGGGTCGAAAGTGGGACGTTTAAAATGGCAGCTCCAGAGACAGACGATAGTGCGCCCGATTCGCGGCCTTTTATAGGAAACGGGGCGAGCCAAACGTGGACAGCGCGCGCCTGTCCGTGTGTAGTGTTACCGAAGAAGCGACTGCTGATCAATAAAGTAGGGAGATATAAGCTGCGAAATAATTACAGCGACACAAAGCCGGGAGAAATTAAACGAGAGGCCCTCGGTGACTATGAGTAAAATTGATAAGCCTATTTACACTGTATCTTTTTGCAGTTGACATATCGTCCCCCAGTATTTAATAATTAATCAGGTATAAAGGACGGAATGGTGAATTTTTAATGCACGGAAAGGCGGGGGAAGAGGACACACTCGCACATGCGCCCCGTTGCCCTCTGCGTAAGAATAAAGAGCAGCAGCAGCTTTTACGGTCAGGGAAAGGAAAAAAAAAGAGACACGTCGATTAAAATGGCCACAGCTCGATCTTCATCGCGGTGTTGTGCGTCATTTAGCATTGTTAAAGTGCTTACTGTTTAAAAGCCAAATGCATTCTTCTGTTATTAGAGCTTGAAAGGCTCCGTAACCGTCATGCGCAGAGCGATGCAAAACAGGAGGCTTTAAAGAGAAGAGGAGGCAGCATTTACAGTCAAAGTCAATTGCAAATTATTTCTAAATAAGCTCGTTTATAATTTCAGATTTGAAATTTTGCATTCAATAAAATAAGGGGGTACGGTGCAATAGCCCATCAATACGAGTAAAGCCTGACTAGAATACTTAAAATGTGGCATCAGAATGTTCAGAATTCCGGAATGGAGGCAAAATGAAGTGGACAAAAAGATTTACTGTCGTCAAATTTACAGAGTAATGATTTTTAAAGTCTTTATGACAAAAAATAAGCAAAAAATAGAATTTCTATAGGGTAGAAATGTGAGTTTTTTTGCTTTTCTATTACAAAGGATGGAGAATATACAATTTTCTAGTTTCAAAATTGGATTTAAGCTTCACAGAAAGTATAATTTGCGGTTAAATCTTGAAAAGCTATGCGGGCTCAACATTTATGTGAGTGTTTGTCCAGTAAAACCTAAAAAGTAAGTTGCTGCTTTCATAAGAATGCTGTAATAACCTTCTATTAGATAAAAAGGAGAGAGAATACAGTAGTAAATGTGTTAAACCAAGCTCTGATATAACTTACACGCATCTGATTTTTTATTTCACAAAACCGTCTCGATTTTTCATATTTTGTGATATTCTGTGCTTAATCCCAGCGAAATCACATTATGTTCCACTTCACTTTTGCCTCCATTCCGGAATTGAAAATGTTTTATCCACAATTTTAAACGGTCTATTTTGCAGCAATAAAAGACCGTTTGTTAAATCGCAAAAAACGAACCATCCAATTACATACGTTATTTTGCGTCTTGCCTAATTGCTCTCGCGTTCGTCGTTACGCATGCGCTGTTATGCCCAACGTTACAACTACACGACACGAGTTTCGCCGTGGAAAACGTCAAACACCGGGCACCAGCAGCAGCAGCAGCAGCAGCAGCAGCAGCAGCAGCAGGAGCGGGCGGCGTCGTTATCCGTGATCCGCCGCAAATGGAGAGTGATGGTCCAATCCCGATTCATCAGCACGTCCGCGTCAATCTGCGCGCTCGTTCATCAGACTGTACGCACACACACGCACGCGCGCACACACACACACACACACACACACACACACACACACACACACACACACACACACAAACGCACACACACCACACACACACCTCTGCGCGCACGACGAACACACACTTTCATCGTTTCAGTCCGGTTAACGATCGGGATTCGGATTTGCGTAAAATGCTGTGCGTAAAATGAGCCTGAACACTGTGCGTAAAAGTGAAATACGTCATTATTCGACTGTACGTGGCCCAGTCGAGCAGTGTGTGTGATGATTGCGCAGATAACGTTGAAAAAAGAAGTGGTTCGATGTGTTGTTTCCAGATATTGCTATTGGTAAGTCCCAAATAAATCCAAAACAGATAACGGAATCCAGAAATGTGCTCCAAAAACGGCAGATAAACGTGAGGGCAGCTGTGCGTAAACAGGATTATTTGTGTTGCCAACGTGAAAAGGTCGTTTGATATTTTGTTTGGATGATGTTAAATTGTGTCGAATCCAAAATATGACGTGGTTTAGTTTTTATGAATTACATTTTTCATCCCATTGTAGTTAGCTCTGCAGATGTTTTTGTTTTTCAACCCTAAGCTTTTTTAAATTGATCCATATGCTGCCTTTGTTAACTCGTTTATTTAAATGTTTTTGTATAGGCCCACTCGAAAACAAATGCGTAATTATAGACTTTTGGTTTGTTGTTGTTGTTTAATAGCCCTAACAATAATACAGCTTGTGTGGAATTTTTCATGACACTTTGAAACGTTTTACAGTTTAGGGCAGACAAAAAAAGCAATCAAGCAGTAGGTAAAAAGAAAAAGCAGTTACGTTTTTCTAATGTGATGGATTTACGAGCTAAAAGTGTGCCCTTTTCTATTTGGTTAGTATTTATTCGCATTTTATTCTGTTTTAAAATAGAGTCTTCTCCTTTTTACCACATGCCACTGTATTTACGCTCTCACGATTCATTAAAACAGGATTTACGTGAATGAAACGTTATGAATGGAGCACCACTTTTTTTTTTTCTTTTCTTTTTACCTGTGAGTCTATCCTTGGCGAACCTCCTGCTACTCTCCATCCACGGGAAGGTGAAGTTGCCCGCGTTGCCCATTCCCATAGCGGGCACGGGCGGGATCCCCGGGTGCGCGGAGGGCGGCGGATGCGGCGCGGCGGCTGCGGCGGAAGGCGGGGGGTGCGGCGGAGGCGGCATGGGTCTGTGCGCCGGCACCCGTATCACTCCCCCGGCGCCCCCCGAGTTCACGTTCACGTTCATGTTCATGTTCATGCTTACGTTCATGTTCATGTTGACGTTGTAGGAGCCGGCCAGGCCCGCCGCCGCCGCCGCCATGGAGCAGGCCGGGTTGTAGACGCTGTTGTAGCCGCCGTTGCTGCCGCTGTACACGTTGGGAGCCAGCGCGTAATCCGACTCGCCCGTCCGGTTGGGGAGCATGCACCCGCTGGACTGATCCGAGCTGTTGAGGATCTGGTCGATGCCAAAGCTGATGGGCTCGTGCTGCTGCTGGTGCGTCTGGTTCACCTCCTCGATCCCCGTGTGCTCCATCGCGCGTCTTTCTCAGTCAGTAGCCTAAATTCGAGCGACTTGTAAAAGGAAAACACGGGCCCGGTCGAGGTTGGTTCTACTTCTCCCTGGAAAGCAACAACGCGAACCCAAACCTGCCCATTATCGTGTTCGTCTGTGGAAACGCCGGTCCCTAAAGGAAAAGCTCGTCCGAGGGGCTTCTGCTTTTTTGTGCATCCATTGTAAACACGTATCCAGCGCGCGAGACAAAAGGCAGAACTGGGGGGAAAAGAGCGAGGCGAGCAGGTGTTTGTTTATCCGGAGCGCTCTTTACACATCCGAGGCGCCTCTCCGGAGAGCAGGGACGCGCGCTTTGTTCGTCTTCTTCCGATCCACGAGGTGAGCGCGGAAAATGTTGACAAATAAACCAAACGCTGCATCGAAATGGGCACGAAGTAAGTGGAGTGGAAGCGCGACCGGAGGGCGAGACGCGCGGGACGTGAGGAAGCGTGAATGGGAGCAGTGCGTTTCAGCAGGTGAGACGAGCCTCTGCGTAAAGGCTGCCATTCGGTCATCCATCCAGCCAAAGCCTCCCTCCTTCCCTCCCTCTGACTCCCCCTCTCCCTCCTTCCCTCCCTCCCTCCTTCCCTCCTCTCTCTCGGAGCGAGGACACTTGTTTTTTTACTCTCGTCTCTTAAAGAAGCCGCAGCTCGCTGGCTCTTCCTCAGGCCCCGGGTCAAAGCGCTTTTGGAACATTTCGCCGCAGCTTGTCAACACTTGGAGCTGATACTGATAAAGGGTTTAATATGCACTTCATTAGGTGTTACGGTATTTTGCACCAAAAGACAATTCTTATGCTCACTGTCAAAATACGCACGGGGGAAACAGCAACGACTTTGTGTAAGCTGCTCCTTTGTCTGAGAGAAGGAAGCGGTTTTTTTATGGAACAGCAATTATGCACGAAACACCCATTACTATCAAGGGGCAAACTGTTGTATATAATAAATAAGCCATCATCAATAGCGAGTCAGTCACACAATGAAAACGGAATATGTCGTATACAATACAACATGCTTTAACAAGCAAACTATGGCAACGCATGTTGAGAATTGAGCCAACGTAAAAAATATAGGCTGTTATTGTTCAAATAAAGTCTATTACGCACAGACTCTGCGTCTGCGCGTAAACTTTAACTTTATTGAAGTGGGTCATTCATGCGGATCATGATAGGTCCTTTTATGATGACTAAAGATAGTCAAATTGGTATGAATAATTTTGGTCAAAGGCCAATGCAAAATTAAGAACAAAAATACACATAAATAAAAAAATAAAAATAAAATAATAATAATAATAATAATAACAACAACAACAATAATAATAATACAATTAGGCTCCTTCTTCTAAAAAAAACTACATGTTGAAACATATGTCTAGGCCTTGTCTAGTGCAAAATAATAACAATAAATGACAGGCTTCTAAAACATTAAGGGTATCTTATCATTTTGAACAGTCGTAAAAACAGTTGTTGTGTTCCCTCTGCGCGAGCATAACAAGCGAAATGTGACCCAAAAGCTTAGCTGCACTTGTGCACTGCAGTGCAGCTGCATGCTATAAATTCTGAGAGGATTCATGTTTGATTGAAGCTGTAATGCACAGCGCATAAAGCAGCCTTAAATACAATTGTGCACATACGTCCGAAATATCGTGCATTTGAAGACATGCTTTTATTTCCAATAGTCTTAGAAATCCGATCACATGGAGACACGATAACCCGCATGTAGCATGTGGCACAGAGGGCTGGATGGTGCAATAGTCCAAAGAGACGGAGTGGAAATGAGATGGATGCACAGAAGTTGGCGAGCAAAATGTGGCGTTGCTGATTTGCACAAATGATTTCACCTTTCTTCGCCCGGAGCGTTGACGCAGATCGCCAGGGTCTCAATTCAATAAAAATGAAAAATGGCTCATAATAAAAGCGCGACACGGGGAAAAACGAATTTAATATATCACCGTTTTATTACGCACTTATTTCACTTTCCGTGCGAATAAAGATATCTCTCCACTGCACAAGGTGGCTAGAGGGAAGCATAAAAATCAATTGTGTGAATTCAAGGCCATATCAATAACAGTCCGGGACGAGATGAGCACGAGTGGAGCTGCTATTAGGCCTGTTTAGATCCGCGCGTTACAATCAAATGAATAGGGACGAGAGGATGCGCAGCCTCAGCGCACCACTGACAACATAATTGGCCGTTTATGCAAAAGCAGAAAGATCTATGGCCACGAGAGCGAAAACGAATGTTTGCAAGGCTCTGTGGGCCAACGACAACTCTCTGGTTTGTAATAAAAAGTCAGCAACAAGACATTGGTTTGCCACTAAACCATTGTCAGTATATTTAAAGAGTTTATTTGCAAAAACGGATAAGGGTCAATTGAAGAAAAAATGAGTTTAAGGCTTACAAATACTTTTTGTATACAAGTGTTTTCAAAAGTTAAATATATTTTAGTGCAATAAGAACACTATCCCTGCCTATCTTCTGGAAATCTTTTGTTATTAATAGTATATACAGAAGATGGCATCAAAAAGGAAAGAAAACAAATAATAATAACTTTGTGACACATTTTCAAAACGGAAAAATCTGTTTTTGCGAAGGAACTCGTCATTTCGTCAAAATAATACTAATTCAATGTTAAAATACAGCTTGCTTTTAAAACAACTTAAGTAAAACGTGTACACGAGTAAAGCAAACAGACGGTGACATTTTGAAATGAAATCGTTGCTTTTTTGGGACAATTTTGTGCGTTAATGACATAAAATGCATTCCTACCAGTCTTTAGATTGTCAAGCAAAAAATATGCCATATACCTTCATAATATATGCACCCTGGCTACAATTTAACTCGTGCGTAAAAAGAGTGACACCGCTTTTACGCACCGGCGCATGGAGGTCACATTTGGCCTATTTTTACTCTGCCCTCACTCCTTCTGTGTGTGAGCCAGGCCTGTCAGCTGACCGTCAAACCGAGCACATCTCTCCGCGTGAAGAGATCCACCGAGGCAGCTATTGCCGTTTTCCAACCGAGACATCCACGTCACGCCAGACTCACGCGCGGTAATGGACGCACGTTTGGTAATTTACACGTGTGTGCTATTCACGGTCGCAGCGCATACTTTTGGCTCACAGCGAGGCGCACATCCACTCATCAGACAACTTAAGCATTTAGGACTCGCGAATGGTTATTATTCTTTATTGGATTTGACAGCATCCGCCTACTGGACAGGACGCTCGCAGTTAGCCTATATCTGTCAAATACCTGCTCGTTTTTTCGAACACGTATTTATTTATTCACAGTTTATGGTAAAGGATTATCAGGGGCGTCGGACTGGGGGGGGTTAGAATGGTTTCCCAAGGGCCCAAGGCAGGGAAGGGCCCTTAAAAACACGACATGGTTTTCCTCACAGTTGGATTTTTATGTTTTAATCTGTTTTTGTTGTGATAAAATGCATTGCGGGTGCGTAAAGTCTTATTGAGAGACTAAAAACGATGAGATCTGAGGGCCCCACCACCCTTCGAAAAAGAGGAAAATCATTGTGCACATACTAGCCGAGTTAACATATAATAGTGAATATAATTTTGTTTTAATAATATGTTTTTGAGATGTTTGTAAAATTGGTTTCGGGACAAACTGACTATAAATTAGCAAGTGTATGTAGAAACCATATAGAAAACTAAAAAACAAAAACATTATAACCGAATTTGTGAAGATAAATAAATCATATACAAGTTTTAAGTATTAGGGGCCCGCCGAGAATGTTTGTACCTGGGGCCCACGATTTGCTACGCCCCTGAGTGTTGGTAGGTTGGTTTTCTTCATGTTTGAGGAAAAGACAACCTGAATCCGATTATATTATAGTCTTCATTTGTTTTGACAACATGGAAATTTAATTCAATGAAGAATAAACGCTGCAGTGCATCTCCAGACTGGCCAGATATGGAGCTCTCACACTGTGCCTTTAATGCTTTGGATCAATGCACAGTTAAAAAAAATGATTGATGATGATTTCTAACATGTAACACGTTTTAAAAGACACAATCAATACATTTTAGTACAGTATGCTCAAAAGGGAGTGTCACAACCTTCTTCAGACACATTACATAAATAAAAGCCAAGTATAAAACATTATCAATAAGATGGAATGTGCAATAAAGTGTTGATTTACAATAAATAACCACTTAAATAAACGCATACGTACCCTAAATAACTAAACAAACAACTGAATAAACAAATAAATAAATACTGTAGACGTTGTTCTGGTCCATTGCACTGCACATTACAGAATCTTCATTAGCGCATTGCTTTTCTTTTTACGCGCCGTTCCGTCTCGTGACCCACTTCCCCTGGGCATCATTCAAACGTTATCTAATAAGCTATAAAAGAGAATTTAAATGATCACTATTTAAATAAAGATCCCTGTCTTTAAACTGTGCTCTCCAGATTTAAGAACGGATAGCTATAAAGCAGGTCAACGGGAGGTTCGTGCGTATAGACTTTAAATGCAAAGTTGACACGGAGCCGCGCTGGATTGTAATCAGCGATTTTACTAATGCAATAACAGGCTAATTAAGGAAAGGCCCTCACGCACACGCACGCACGCACGCACGCACACGCCTCTGCTGCCTGTGCGCCGTCAACACTCGCCGGCTTTGCCCAAAGGCGTAGTGTAGTGTGGGGCTGCCGGCTGTGCGTGATGAATCGTTATCTCCAGGCCACGCTGCTCGTCTGGGTAATAAAGTACCAGCGCAGAGCAGACAAAGGGAATTCGTCACACCAGCAGCAGCAGCCCCCCCCCCCACCCCACCCCTCGATGGATTAGTGCTCTGGTCTATCGCTTCGTTTAGTTTTAGTTTGGGTCTAATGCGCGCAAAGAAAATTAAAAAGCAAAGAGGTCAAACTCAGCAGCAACACGCGAGTTACGCACGATCGGAGCTAGACGCACACAAACAGCGTTAAACGGTGAAGGAGACAATGGCGCAGGTGTAAGAAAGAACTATAAAGGTTTCACAGGCTGGGAAACGTAATAAGAAACGTTATTTTTTGAATTTAGTGTGAATCTAAGGCAAACAAACGTCGTGCGTAAAGGTGATAGACCTGTAACGCCATGTAAATGTTTGAGCGTTTGGATTGTGAAAATGTAAGTTACTCTACTGTTATAATATTGCTTTTGGGGTGTTACTACTGAATAAATGTCATATTTAATCATATGGGATTAAATCATGTAAAGTAATTATTCAGATGAGAGTTAATTAATTAACAAATACCGTGCGTAAAATGTGTAAACTTGCGCGCGTAAAAAAGTCAGAGGTCGGTTCATTTTTTCAGCCTTTGTGGCCAGTGTGCCATTTTTTCTGTGTCTCATTTAGTTGCCAGTCATTTTGGTTGTGTTTTTCTTTCTGTGTGTGTGTGTGTGTGTGTGTGTGTGTGTGTGTGTGTGTGTGTGTGTGTGTGTGTGTGTGTGTTTGTTTCCCTTATGTAACTCTCCTTTTTATTTACCACTGGATTCTGTTTATAGGCTTTTGATATATTTTTTTTTTAGTACGTCAACAGTTGGTGACCAGTTTTTAAGACACTTTGTAGTTGGTTCCCTTTTTGTGTCCATGCTGTTAATCTACCTTTATATTCTTGTTAATGAAAACTTAACCCAACATTTGACCTTGTTACATCTTGGTTTTTTGTTACTTCCCTGTAGCAGAGCTGGATCATACCATGACATTTCATCACACATAAGTACATATGCTACAACAGGCAAAAGCAAAAAGCTAGTGTACATTATATGCAACTATTTACATTATACAAGTTCACTTTTTAAACACTTAAAGAATAAGCGTCTTTCACCTTAATACTAGACATATTGATTCATTCAAGTATTTGTCTAGAATGGACTGAAACAATGTCTTGAATTTAACTCTTTACTAACATTGTTACATAACTAGCCCCCAAAAAATTATTTATTTTAGGACTTTTCTGATTTTTTGGCAACATAAATGTACAATTATCTCTGGAATTATATATATATATTTTCAATTAAAGTATTAATAAACACATTATGGGAGATAAGATAAGAGATAAGATAATTTAACTTCAAACTTTATATGAAGTATTTTATTATTAGCAAGGTTTTTCAGTTTCACAAGGCTTGATTTAACACATAATGGATCCGTATGTCCAAAATATCCAACTTTATTTATCAGGCGTATGGCTCGTCTCTGTAATCAAACTATATCTTTGATTAAGGTCCTAAATGTAGTATTTAGTAACATTTACTTTAGTTTTTGGACACTTTTACTTTTATTAACTTTTACTTTTATTTAGTTTGAAGTTACAATACTCTTTAAGTTTTGGTTCTTCTTCCCACTGAGTAAACTGACTATCAGCAATGTAATATCTGATTTATAATTTGAAGTTTATTTAATCATAAAGACAAAATAATGCCTAATAATACAAAAATCAGGTATTTTCAAAACAACAAAACGACAAATCACTTTATATTGTTACTCTTACTCCCCAAATACTTTTCCCACTTCCTTTAATGAGTCATTTCTTGCATGGACAACTATTTTGCACTTCTACTTGACTTCTACTTGATCACATCTTTTGGCTTTTCTACCCACCTCCAGTAAAAATGTGAAACACCGACTGGAATACAGTCTCAGTTGTTGGACAGTGACAGCTTGTTGTTTTTCCAGTCTGGTCTAACTTCTGATAGATTAAAGATTGAGAAAGGTGAAGCAGACAGTAGGTGCGTCCTGTAATTGATGTCTAGCTGCTAAGTTGTCCGATAACAGATGCATTTAAAGTGACAGCTGAAATGAGGCCAGACTTGGGGAGGGGAAAAAAATGCCTCCGCAATCAAGGATGTGGGAGATTACTGTGACGAAGGCTGTCATCCTCCTCCTCCTCCGCCTGGTGCTGCTTGGATTTCAGACCAGAAACGGTCAAATCTGGTTCCTCGTTCAGGATGGAGATGGATTGTTAAGGTCACGTGGCTTGCAAATAATGAAACGAGGTCGAGAAAAATGGTGGAATGTGTCTTTAGTTTAGCTGGCGATGCGGCGTTACAACAGCCAGGGTTTCGAGATAGAGGTCTGAAGAACATAAATCTGTAAAAGAATTCATGACGTAATGTTGTGATGAATGGGCATACCTACAGATAATAGACACACAATCCTAAATCAATAATTCAGTCTGGTCTGGAAGTTAACAGAAGCCTGAATTTGAATAATAATGTGTTTTCAGTTTTGTAGTTTATTGTTATTATCCATGGGCTTCAGAATGATTAAGAAATTAGGACTGTTGCCATAGCGGTTAACAATTTACAACAAAAAATATATGTGTTTTCTGAATGGACAAAAATACCTCAAAATGTTGTATATCCATAGGTTTAGAATGATGAAAAATTAGGACTGTTGTCATACTAAATGATTTACAACCAAATCTTTTATCAGAAAAGTCCTTCAAATGTTGCATAAAAGAGCGAGTTGAAACCCATGAATAGCAAGAAGTTAAAACCCATTGAAAATCCATTACAAAACTCCAAAATGCTAGGACTATTCATGTCTGTGTGTAGCCCTATCAAAGATCACTTGTAGAAACTGCTGCTCCACAACAGCAATTGATCAAAGTAAACAAATAAACTGTAATTCACAAAATGAGCCAATCCCTCAAAATGAAATAACCACACATTTAGGCTGCTAAGAGGCTAACTGCTTGATGTTTGAAACACACAACGTCATCTGCCCAAATTGAATGCAGTTCATAGCCCTAAATGCGCATAAAGATAAGCAGCAGACAGTGTAAGTGAGCGTCTAATAAATGAATCACCAGGTTCTGCCGCTGCAGCCAAACAGAACCGCTTCTAACGGTGGAACCCTTTTTATTGAGAGTGTAGAGTGACATTATTGTGCATTTGGAGGTTTCAGTCCTTGACTGTTCGTTTGCCTCCGGGGAAAACCTGGCGCCTCCTGGCCGGATCAGACGACTGACTGGACGGAGGGAGGAGGAGGAGGAGAGGAAGAGCAGACGGATGAGAGCACAGGAGAGGACAAGAGACAAAACAGCACAAAACAAAAAGAAACAGTCAAAAGAATGGCACTGGTTGTTATCATTGCTGCTATTGTGATGGTTGTTGTTATTATTATTGTTGTTGTTATTTTTATTATTGTTATAGCCATTGTTATTGTTGTTATTGTTACATCAGTTGTTATGCTTGTTATTATTATTGTTTTTACTTATTGTTATAGTCATTGTTATTATTGTTGTTTTTGTTATTTTATTATTATGGACATTGTTATTGTTGTTATTATTATAGTTTTTGTTATCATTGTTGTTATTATTATTGTTATAGCAGTTATTATGGTTGTTGTTATTGTTTTCATTTTTATTATTAGAGTTGTTGTTGTTGTTATTGTTGTTATTATTGTTGTTGTTTTTTGTATTTTATCATTATTATTATTAATATTATGGCCATTGTTATTGTTATTATTGTTTTTCTTATCATTGTTATTATTCTTGTTGCTATTATTATTTCAGCACAAAACTTTACAGTGAATACATTTTTTAAATTTCACTACATTTTTCAAGTAGACTGCAAAGTAAAAATACTTTCTGTGGTTAAAGGGGTTATATTTTTGCACATTTATGGTGCCATTCAAGTCTAGAAACACTGAGAAATGAATTGACGTGTTATGCGTGTAATACTTACCAATAATTACTTTTGATTCTAAAAGTAAATATAAAGTATTTTTAGATGACATGATACTTTTTTTTCTTATGCGTACGCAGTTTTACTTGTACCAAAATGGAGCACTTCTTCCACCTCTATTTTTATTTACCTGAGGTGTTAGTTTCTCTTTGTCTAGACGTTTAAATGCAGCTCGATTCATTGTGCCTCTTCTTGCCTCAAATAATGCTATCGATTATAGGCCACAGAGAAGATTCCCAGCTCGGGCTTTATTGAGTAAGTTGTTGGTGAACCTTAAAGTGAATTACAGAAAATGCTCCCTGCCCTTCCACTGAACTATTTAGGTCAATCTAATTTACTTTAATCAACAACATCTATTTTATTTACTTTCCTCGCAGTTTTCATCTGGGGCTTTTTGAGACTGAAGGTGAAACTGATCTTTTAAATGTCTTAGGATACTGCTAATAATGGGCTACAGGTCAAATAATAACCCTGTAACAACCCTATAATTGCAATAGCCAAGATTTCATTACTGCACAAGGCTATGACTAACGATTATTTTACTGAACTAGTCAGCAATTATTATTTTTTTGAGTAAATGACTAGTGATGGTTGTAAATTGTGACTTACAGGCTACATAATAATACATTATCAACCAAGAAAGGTCGAAATGTGGTGAAATAAGGCTTCTAGCTAGAGAATATTCAGGAATATAAGTGTAAGTGTAATGTAAGTATTGATGAAAATTAGGAAATGGTTAATTATTTTTGGCCATTTTGATTTATTAATGTTGCTGTATTTGTTATAGAAAGGTCTTTTTATAGGCCAATTATCAAAATTTCAAAACCATTATGATATGTTTTATAGTCAACTAGTCAGAATGAGCTGATTATTATTGCAGCCCTATAATTGCATATTTATTTATTTTTTATTTTGGCTATTTATTGAGGCTATTTACTTAACAAAAATAAATAAATAAAATAAAAAATCCTGTATCTAGGCTTATTTATTTAGCCTATTTATTCTGGTGACACATTGCCTATTTATCAAGGTATTTGCGATTTTTAAGGCATACAAAGACTAATCATGAATGTAGCACGTCACGCCACGTTTACGTCTTGGGTTTATTGACGTAAAATGGGAAAGAGGATTACCAATAGCCTAATCAAGCTATTTAGCCAATAATTCCAGCTATGCTAATAACGCAAGCTAGCTGATCGTGTTATACTCCCATTCCTTTGTCAGCGAGGGGGAAAGAAACGGCTGAATAAGCGCAGCACGGCCACGATATAAACGGCCCGTGGAAAAAACAAGGACGTCGCCGCACGTACGCAGGGCCTGTCCCGCGCGCACGTCGTCCTTTCCGGTCGCAGTCACGGCGCACGCGTCGAGCTGGTGGGTAATTGGCCGTATCATTGGCTTTGTCTTGTTTACAAAGCGGCGACAGGAGAGATAATTCAATTTCCCTCACGTGTTCGCGTCCGGGAGCCACCAGCAACCGACCCACGCGCGGGGGGCCGGCGCAGGGGGAAGGGAAGGCTGCAGTGCGGGGGTACGGGCGCCGGGTGGAGGGCTAGCGGGGCCCGGCCTGCAGCGTGGCCCCGGGGCGAAGGGAAGCGGAGGGGAGGGGAGGCTCAGGAATCGACATCTGCCTCCATAAAGAGAAACATTAGAGGGCTATCTGTCATAATGAGAGGCTGCTGGGGTGAAGGCTAAAATCAAAGCAGGCTTTATTGAATTATTATGATTATTCGCTTTTTAATAATACAGGCCTGAATCCCAAAAAGTAAGGCATACAATTGGGGTATATAGGGTAATGTATAGGATTTAAATCTACTCTCTCTCTCTCTCTCTCTCTCTCTCTCTCTCTCTCTCTCTCTCTCTCTCTCTCTCTCTCTATTTTTTATTTATTTTTATTTTTTGTCTGTTTAAGTTTTTGGTTCTCAGCAAAACACTAAATTAACAGATTGGATTCTACATGACACAAAATAACAAAGCATTAAAACTACATCATTTTTTTAACGTATAATTTCATATGACTTTAATGTTATTTGTTTAAGATCAAAGCTAAACAACTGCGTCTCATCAACTTTACCTCTCAAAATGACAATGATTTTTTTTTAAATGCACAAAAGACAAAATATACTTTAAACTTTACTTTAAAAATTTGCATTGGACAATTTAAAGTGGTGAAAGAAGTATACTCAAAAGAAAAAAAAAACTAAAGTAAAAGTATTGCATAAAAAACTAAGTAAACATAGTGAAGAAGCTGTTTAAAAAATGACTTTCAGAGTAAAAAAGTAAAAGTATTTTAGAGAACTATTAACAGGCCAAATGTAGTGGTAATGTGTGAATTGACCGATTTTTTTTTGTCAACCAACAGATTTTTGTTTGCTCAAATCCAGGGTTTGAACTCAAAACTATTTGTCTAAAGGTCACCATGAACGGGCTGAAAAAAAAACCCCAAAAAACAAGTACAAAAGTAGTGAAAAAGAGTAGTACAGCACTAGCTCTCAAATGTAGTGAAGTAAAAGTAGAAAGCATTTATTGTAGAATGTAAGCTATGATCACGAAAAACATGACTTATGAAGTATATTCATTTTACTTTTGTACTTCATAACTTTCCACCACAGAACAGAGGGGAAGCCTTTTCAAAGTTGCTAACAGATGGGGCCTGAGGGAGGATCCTCTTGAAGCTAAATCCTTGCAAATGACTGTATTTGAATTGTTGCAGAAGATTACCGAGTCCTTTCATCTGTCACGATGATAGAAGTCATTATAATGTGTACATTGTTCATGTACATTGTATTGGTTCCTTTTTGCTTATGTTTGGAAATGTGAAATGTAAATGATCATATTGTCAACTGTGTGGGAAATTTTCATAAAAATTTTCAGTTGACAAATAAATAAACAAATAATCTACAATTTATCAGGCCCAGAAAACGATAACATTTTGATGACCGACCGGACTAAACACATTTTATCTGCACTCTTCATATAAACTGTATCTGTTTGATGCATCTTTTCCTGTTTTGAAAATAATTAGAATTACTATGTGAACAAATTGTGCGACGAGTTGGCCACTGTCCAGGGTGTACCCCGCCTAAGGCCCAAAGTCACCGGGATGGGCTCCAGTCACCCGCGACTTGTTCCTGTTACAAGCGGTAGAAAATGAATGAATGAATGACAAATTGTGCTCTACAAATAAACTTGCCCTGTCTTGCCCGCACAGAAGATTTCGAAAGGTGCTTACTACCCATTTCTAAAACTACAAAATGATGTTTTCCTGCATTTTTAGATTAATGAGAAAGCTATGTTAGTTACTGAATGTTGCTATATTAGGTAACATAAAACGGCCTAATACAAAATTTTCACCATTGATAGCACCTATTTAAAGTAAAAGGCAATAAAACATCTTTCTTTACATTACATACTTTTCCTACCAAAGCTAAGACGGGTAGTTAGACTTGAAAACCAAAGTTGGCACCAAAATAGGCCTACATCTTAAAGCTGGAGTACCTGATTTTCACACTGCGAAACCAGAAATAGGTGTTTAAATCTATCTTAACTTGTCCCTCGCTCTCACAAACTCTTTGGCACGTCGTTATAATTCACGTTCATCCATTTTCGGTCCTGTGCACAGCTTTACAACAGCTTTTTTCAGACGACAAAGTGAAACTGAGGAGGACCACCCGAGCGCAGCCAATCAGAGCGCTGCTTTTAGCTCTTATTTCACATAGGACTTTATTATTAGATGCAGGCAGCACACATAGGTCTTATTTTTGTCAGAAAGTGCTGCTATTACAACATACTAATTGAGGGAAAAACACAAAATTTACAAATTTACATTTAAAAAAAAGTCACGTACCCCAGCTTTAATATAGCATGAACAAAGACCTATCATGATGAACAAATAGTCAGTCTAAAAAGAATTAAGATGGGTAACTGCTTAAACAATTAACGGTTAGTGAAAGGTGTAAGGAATAGTCACTAAACCTGAATATGAACTAATTGTCCATTATGAGTCTATTTTCATGTTTTTTAAGACTGTTAAGGGTAAAAATTTCCAACAACTTTGACTGACATCTTCGAATATTGGCACACAGTTTTGTACAAATGCACACTTGTTCAAAATAATCCCAACAATACACGCCCTTATTTTCGTCATGTCCATCCTACACGAAGAAAAGACCGTTTTCGATGTCGGGGTAAAGGTTAAGTTTGTTGTGGCTAGGCTCTGTCTCCAGGAAGTCAGTGGACGACGTACGGTGCCCCAAACACGTCAAAAGCGCGTGTTTGTGTTTTTGCTAGCTAGCGTCGTGCAGAAAGACGCGTGCGGTCAGAGATAGCTTAGCGCATTAGGCCCTTGGCTGTATCATTATCACACCGCCTGCTTCACCCGTTCTTTCACTCTATTTTCCGTCCAATCAAGACACAACACACTTCACTTCCTGCTGCCTAATTACCCACGATTCAACGCAATATTTCACGGCACATAAATTCATTTCACCGGTCATTACAGATACAAGATTGTTTACATCCCCGGTTCAGTACATTGCAATGGCGGATTCCCTTTTTGTCTTGCTAGGCTAAGTGTGCCAAGTCCCTCCGGTTGAGCGCCACAACCTGGTAGGCATTAACTCAACATAATGTCTTGCAAATTAAAGTATTGCCGGGGCTACCACCGCGGCGTCAGATAAATGCGCTCGATTAGCAGGCCCCTAGCTGTGAGCACCACAATTGATTGCTTGTTTGTGTTTTCATATGGCGTCGGCAAACGTGGCGTGTGATGGATGGGCGCGCGCCATCTCAGGTTGCCATCCGCTGATTGCTGTTTTTGCTGTCCTGTCCTCTCAGCTTTCTTCGTCTGGCAGCGTTGCGAGAATACATTTTTTTTTACGTGTAGGTAACCGGGAAAGGGTCGTAGAGGTTAGAAAAGGGTAATGTGAGAGGAAGACCGATCAGAAAGGTGTTAACTGCGGTTATGTACGCGCTCCAGAGAAAAATAGTGTCGCGAGTTCAGGTCTATTTGTGGATGGGGTTTGTGATCCAAAACGCATATGACAAACGCTCTGATGTACAAGGTGCCAACAAGCTAAATGTTCCATCATCACATTGTCACGTTTCATCATCGGTGTTGTTTTATTCCAAAATAAGTTAGCTTAATGCATGGCTAATACATTGCAGTCTACAGGATTGGTTGAAAAACTAGAATTAAAAATACAAATGGTTTCAGTTTTATGTTTTGCCACTTGACTTCAGAAGTATTTAATGTATCTGGGCCTCAAAACTCCAACCATAGACACAATAAATACATACCTTCGGAGCTCTTGGCAGCAGGATAGAAGACATTGCAAAAAAATGGATGACACAAAACACATTTTTTCGTCGCTATATGAAATGAGGGTTTAGATAATGTAAGATTCATTCATTCATTACTGGAAATACAATATTTTAGTTCTTGACACTATAAACAGGAAACAGCTGATGCTAACGTGCACTAGCTTTGTTTTGCTAAGTCTGTCGGTTCAATACATAAAGTTATCGTCAGTGGAAATGCGCCGGTTTATTACAAGATCAAGTCAGCATTTGGTGAGAAATTATAAATTTGTATTTCCATCTTCCACAAGCTAAGCCAACCAATTATGATAGACATTCGCAAAATCGGGGGGAAAAAATTGTAATTCTAACTTCCTTTGAAAATTGACACATTTTGACTGAATGGAACATCTCTAGGACGATGTAAAATGTTTGTATGTTCTCTCTTTGTGTCTCGTGTTCTATGTTTTGTTGTATCTTACGCCAAAGCAAGTTCGTATGTTTGTGAATTTTGATCACTGACAATGGCAATAAACCGATTCTAATGGCTGCGATTGTTGGATATTTTTCCAATTTCTCATTCTTGAAGGTACACTATGTAAGCTTTTTGATGAGGGATCTGCCACTTGTTTGACTAGATGTTAATAATAGATGTCAATAATACCTTGAAAAATACGGTGAGACATTCCAGGCAAAGCAATGACAGAACCTCCACCGGAAAAAGTTACATAGTGCACCTTTAAGACTGTATGCCTTGAAGAAAACAAAATTTCATGTGACAATCCAAACAAATTAGCAACAAATTAAACCTAGTTCACTGCAAAATATATATAAATGATGCCATAGCAGTGTTAGCAACTCAAAAACGTTGGCATAAACACTGATGCATTGTGGGGTTGCCTCTCTTGCTGAGGGTGCATGAGGAGACATGGATGCACCTGCCTTCTCTCTCCTTGCCTCTTCACTGTTCTCTCTGTAATGCAGTTATGAATACCTGTGTGAAAGTCTAATCATCCACTTAAACCATTTGGTCTCAGCAGCTCTAATGTGTAATCTGATTATGGTGCTTTTCCACTGGACAGCCCAGTCTTGACTAGTTTAGCCCTGATCATTTACTCAGTGCATAAACCATTTAACTGCAGGGTCCAGCCGCAGCCGTGCTCTCAAATGAAGTGCTGTTCTATGATGATGGTTTCTCGGAGTATAAAAGTGAGTTTATTTGTTTTGTTGACTTTTTTGGTAGTTGAAAGGAGTTGCATTAAAGGTGCGCAATGTAACTTTCCTGGGGGAGGGCCAGCCAATTGCACGTCTTCCTGGAGTTGTTGGTGATTTGACTGAAATGCAGCACGGGATGGTATTGTGCATATCTGTCTCCAGGCAGACACTACCAGGTCGTTTTAGAGGTCGGACATGTGGAGAGGTGGTCACAGTTAGGTTGCATGTTTTTCTACAACATTCTTTGCACTAAAACAACTGCTTGAAGTCTATATGATAGACTAGACTACACATTTCACTAAAACGTAGTGAACATGATTATATTTAAGGTTTCACTAAGCATTTTGCCCATCGGTCCCCAGTTTGACCATTTTTGGGAAGTTTATGTTACTTCTTGGTTTGGATAATTCCACAACTGTTACCTAGCAACCATTTTGAAAACAATTGCGCAACAGTTAGGAATTGACAATAAATAATACTTAATAATACCTTTATTTTATTGAATGATGGTTTACACTGTAAGCAAAATGTGTCAGTTAAGTTTAAACTGTCTTTGTAATTTTGATGGCACGTCGCTTTTTGATGACATAGGTGGCAGGATTCCATTTTAGAACTCAGCTCTACTTCCTGTCATTTTAAACGTTTATTCTACTAAATTTCCTCACAAATTGCATCTTGACTGATGTAAAACTATGATACATTATTTACAACATGTGCCCTCCATCCAAATTAAGTTATAATAAGACAAAAATGAGAACCTGTCATATAGACTTTAAAGACAAGACAGGAAACAATAGCATCTCCATGGAGACAAGCAAGTGGTGAGCCCCAACCAGGAAAGTTAAAATATAAAATTGTCAGTAAATAATATGTTTTGTTGTTAATTAATTGTTTGTTGATATTTACTCTGGTATCCATATTGAAGGCATGTTTGTTGAAGACATAGCCCTATTCACCTTATTCCGCCCCGCCCACCTTTGCCTCTTTTTATGTTTATAATCCGCACTCTTGCAGTAAAGGGACTTCCAGTTTGACGTAAATGCTGTTTGCGCAATTGCGATTGAAGGAAAAGTCTCTCGCTAAAACATTATATAAAGTAGACTGATTTGTCTAAAATGTTTAATGTACAAGTGCAAAAACAAGTCAGCAACACACCGATTTCCTGAGCGGCCTGAAAACGGCTTTTTAGTCGGTGTGGAATGTATTTTCTGTTGAGCTCACCTACTCCATGTAAACTACAATGGAAAAAGATAGTGGCGCATACGGCAACATCCAGAATTAGGTGAATACGCTGCCATGTTCAAAAACAAAATGCCTGCATTCCATTAGCTATCATTTCACAAGTTAGCAGTAATGCATTTTCAACAGAAGGGTTAGCGTTAATCTCCAAACATCGCAAATGAAAAAAACAGGGATGTTTTAGCGACTAATAACCACTGAACCACATGTGAGAGCCTTGTGCAATTAGCTCTAAAATTAGCAGACATGCTAACTACCTTGAAATAAACGTTTCTTATAAATAAAATGTATTATTATTATTATTATTAACATTATTCTGCACAATAAAGCACCAAAAACAAAACAAGCCACAACAATTTGACAGAAAGGTTTTTGTTTTGTTTCACCAAGTGCCACAAATCCTTGTACTGAGTGAATTTAATACTCTATTGGTTGAAGTTAAGATATTGATAGCTATTATTCTTTGCTAAATGTAATAGACCATTGGTTCCCAAACATTTTACCCCAAGTACCACCAAAGAAAAGATATGGCTTTCTGAGTACCACCAAATCTATACTGGGCCTATAACAGGACTATTTCAGGTCTAAATTAAAAGTCTTAAGTGGGAAAACACCATTGCCACTGTAGTTTTAACTAGAAATTTACCAAAGGAAGGGCAAAAAATGTGAATTAAATGTAATCCCTAAGTAAACATTACAATTGGAGAGGTGTCCATATACCACCAGAAGAAGTGTACCACAGTTTGAGAAACACTGTAATAGACTTATGATCAACCACGTGTCTGTGCTGTCTGAAAAACTGCTTATATCAGTACCAGGCTGCATAAATTGAAGACATAAGTGGCCACTAAATAGCAATGCAGTTTTAACATTTTTGCCATGATATGTGCACAGGGAGTCTCAGGTTTGGAGGTCAAGAGTGATCAGCCTGGGCAAATATGGCAACACATCTAACTTACTTCAAAGTATGACTGAGGAGAAAATGAATACACACTTAGAAAAAATAAGACTGTTGAAACAAATTTCGAGTATACAGCCGAATTGTGTTTCTAACTCGGTTCAGGGTTATTTTGGTGAAATGCCTTCTTCCCACTATCCAGGCCAGTGCGGTGCGTCCAGGCGAGCGCTGGTCTCCGGGAGCATATTTCTGCATTAATTGATATTTAGCAGAATGTGTCTCGTAGGTGCTGAGTTCAGGTGCAGCTGCAGAATTGATGAGAAGGCTCCCCAGCATTTAGGCACTGCATCACATCCAGCTGTTCCCTTTACTCCCACTCAGAGCTTCTCAAACAGTGGGGCACGAGCACTAACACGATCCATGCTATGTCCATGATTATAGTGTTTGGCTGGAAATATCCATTAGAGTAAAAAGCATTCAGACCAGTGTTATGAATCCGTCTTGAAATCGTCGTAATTAATTTCTTGGGCTGAACAACAACTCTGCTCTACATAAAGGTGTTGACGTTAACATTTCTCGTTTTTAAAGGGGCCATATTATGCTAAATCTTTAATGACTTTTTAATCTGTGTTTCTTCATGATTAGTTTGCTCAAAGTTGTATTTTGGTTGATTCCTGCATGTTTGAGTTTGTATTGTCCAGCAACTGAGACTCTCTAAAAAACTCTAAACTCTATTTTAGAAAAACTCTAAAAATTCCAGTTTTCACCTACCCCCTATCTCCGCCCACTGTACTTAGTTGTCATTATTTGAAAAACAAAGGCTCAGAGTGATATATGTAGACGTCTAAAATATCATGTAGTCGCTTGATGAATGTCACTATGAGGAGGCGGGGCTTATCAGTTCTGCAGTTTTGAAAAGGAAGTCAATGGAACTGTTTCTATTACTGAGCCGTTTTAGATCAATATTGTGTTTTACAATAAGAAAAATGTCAAATGAGGATCTGCTTATGTTATAATTCAATATTAAGTACCTGGAAAAAAGCATAATATGTCTCCTTTAAGTTAGACAACAACAAATGTCAACATAAAATGGAAATATAAAAAAAAAAAAAGTAAATAAACACACAAAATGAGTAGGATGCATACCTCTTTTTATTTAAGTATTTCATAACAAAGAATGGTGTTGACAAAAGATAAGCTACACAAGATTTATAACATAATATCCAAGCAATGTACACATTAGCAGAAATGGTTTATGAAAGAGGCGCACAAGAATACTTTGACAGTAAAGTTAGTGAAATTCTGTAAATGAAACAATTCGTATAGTGGTTGCTGTTTCCATACTCTAGTGAACTGGCTGCTTTATCCTGTGGAAGAAGAGAGCGGCTAAGAGGAAGCCAGCCTGCAGCACCAGCCAAGACAGCTAATTACATTTTCCATCCCGACAAGAATGGAGGATCCCTTCCTATGTTATTAATCATAATGAGGGCAATATAATAAGCTACCATACATCACCGTTGACAGTCGTAGTTTGCCATTTGCAAGCCCCAGCATTCTTCTCCTTTTAATGGCCATAAACTGAATTAATGTACACTGAGTTTGATGCCCGTAATCAATTGTGGATGAGATTTAAAGCCTTTTAGCCACACCCTCTAAGATTTTGGATGGATATTAAAGAATGGGCCATCCAGAAAAACCCTGGAAGTGTTTAGATGCATCTGTGCAATGGACCATATAACAAATGGACTCCTCAAAGTTATGTAATATGTTCCAGGCATAAGTGGTTTATTAGGGCTGGAGTAGGCATGTTTGGCCATAGCACATATGAGCTAGCTAAAGCATTATTTGCGACTGCTCTTCATGCTAGCCTATAAGTTTGACGAAAAAGAATCTTGACAACATCACTCGCCGCTTGGCATCACTCTGGTCAAAATATTCAGTGTTGTCAAAACAGGCCTCTTTATCTTTGAAGTCGAAGTCCATTGCTGACTGCGGAGTCCATTAAGGCTGACCTTGATGTGTTGGGTCAGTGATTTTAGTGGAGCATGTGGAGTCCGCACCAAGGGTTACTCTCCCAAAGACCACACCTGTCCAGTCATTTCTGTTACAAACTATTTACAATGTGTGTGCATGCCAATTCCAATGCTCCACTCATAAGCGATCAAACCATGACCTGCCATGACCTAACATAACAGTCAGCATTTTTATTTTATTTAAGTGGATTCTTTGTAACTTTGTGAAAAAATACAAATAAGTTCACCATTAGTCATTGCAGCTGTACTGGCAAGAGAAACATTTTTGATTTATTGATTTTACCGTGGAGAAATGAACTAGTTATTGCAGCTTTTATTCACAAGAGCAAAACGATAGCAAGTTAAGTATGCAAAATCATTATAATAATAAAGACATTTACAAGAAATAACAATCATAACAAAACATAAAATCAGTGAAGTATATGGATGGAGTTTATTGTCACCCAATGAAAGGTCCCATACTGATCTCAACTGACATCCTCTTGAGGACACCAAACACTGTTCCACCACCATGATGTCCTCCTACAGGAAGTGTTTCTGTGAATTGTGAAATTTCACACACTTTCATTGGATGTTACAATTTTTTAAACTCTCAAATCTATTCACAACACACCAGAGCTCAATCAATAGTGATCGCTCACCAAGAGGTTCCCATTTATTTCCTCCAAAAATGCTAGGGGCTAATTTAATTTATTTAAGTTAGAAAGACATTTTGTAAAATTTTGTTTTTAATAATAACTGCACCATGGGCATTAGTTACCACATATCTTAGCCTCTGTCACGTTTTAAACTTTTAAAAATTTTATGAAAAGCATGCATAAGTCTGTGCTCCCTCGTCTGGATATGGTTCTGGAGCTCCAAGTACTGGCAACAATGGAAATTACCATGGGGGGAAAAACAAAGGCTAGCTATTTTCACAACGTAGCCGACATGCTACTGTTTGCATGCAGTTGTAATGGACATAATTTGAAGGCAGAAAGGCTCAGAACGAGTCTGGCAATCATTTATGGACTTAAAAACAGCACAGGAAGGTTTGACATCACCATCCAGGTAAACTGTATTTTGTAAGCTCGGAGGGAGAGGACCTCATAAACGGAATTGACGAAACAACTTCAGGTATGTTTTTGATGAGTGAGCAATATTACAACATAGTTTAAAGTCAATTTTGCATAATATGTGTCCTTTTCTAGCTATAACACCTAAACCAATTTTATCGGACATTCAAAAGTTCAAGACCTTTATTCGCTGCAGTGGCAAAGTAAAGACTTGTGCAAACCAGGTAATATTTCTTCTTCTGTTGTAAACCCTGACACTGCTGAATCAACTAGGCCCGGCGATTCTATCACTGTGTTTAATAACGGCGGCAGAAATGAAAAGATCCTGGAGGTAGCTATACCTGCTCAACGGCCATCCGGAGAGATACAGCACCGCAATGCAATTTAACCGGACTGCGCTCTCCCAACCCTGAGGCAACCTTTGCAGAAAATAAGGGGGGGGAAAAATCGCCAAATGTAACAAATAGGAAATAAAGGCTACTCTCCTCTTAATAGCAGTGAGCTCAAGGGTTGGAGACACAGGTTAAAGACTTCACAAGCAAGAAAAAAAGTCAGTCGGTTGGGTCACTATTTCGATAACTTCATCAATCGTCCAAAATGCAATCAGATGTAGTGGTAACGGTGCCCTCTGGGAGTGACTAGGCAAAGACACATTCATTTCGGCGAGTTGGGCACACAATCTCCCTTTTGTAATTAAGAGTAGCCAAATAAACTGCGCGCGCTAGCCCTGAAGTGGTGCGGTTCGAAACAAATAAAAGGCTAATGAAGAAATGATTGCTCCCCCTTTTTAACGGAAGGAAGTGGAGAAGCGTCTTAAGGCGTCGGACATGTTGGAATGGTCGTTATCGAAATGAGTCGGCAACAAATGAGGGAGGCGCACGTGCATTATTTAACAGTGGACGTATAGAGGAGGAAGGTTCGGCAGGAGAGCATTAAGAGTAGTTTGTTAGAAGAGAATGAAATGAACTCACGGTAATGATCCGTGCTGATAAATGCTTCTTGTTAAGGGCGGCTTGAAAGATAACTTTACGCGCTGTTAGATTTGCAGTTGAGATTGGTGTCTGCAGGCTTTTGTGCGAGTGAAGAAAAGAAAAGAAATTGGGCATTGTTATATTAGACGTTTCGCTAAAAGTCACCGTGTTGGAAGCCATTTAAATATAGATCAATATAGAGGTGGGAGAAATACATGGATGATCTTGCATTTGTTGTTCTGGAGATATGCAAAATTAGAATAGTTTTGTGCCAGGTTTGAACTTTGAGACATTCACAAACACATTTTAGCACATTCCTGATGTATTGCTAAAATTTTGTCCACCCTCTCATCAATAGCAACAAAAATATATCTCATCTATATTTAAAACCTTCAACTTCTGGTTATATGCAGCATTTTGAGGACTTTTTCACATGATATAATATTTTGTTTTAAATTGTTCATTTCTAAGATAACGGTCCTAATTCTTAATAATTCTGTAACTCAAATATAATTTTTACACATATATAAAACATGCCCGAGTAGTTTTTCTTATAATGATATGATTATGTTGTAGTCTTCCTGGTTTGGAATGTGGAATAAAGCAACAAATTGCCACTGTAAACCGTAACAAGTAGTGTCTAGAAAAGTGTTATAAAGACTTAGATCAAACCTCTGGAATCAAACACTTGGCAAAATCGTTGTTAGAGGCAGGAATGAACTTTGGTTAACATTAGCGAGTGATTTCACTAAGTAAACAAAGGCACGGATCAAGTCTGTTAGATCCTGGTTCACTTCTGGTGAATTTAAAACAGCGTAGTGTCATCATAAATCATCATAAATCTTTTTTGTGCATCTTAAAATCTCCATAGAAAGACTGCAAAATTGGGAAAAATATCTAATTGCGATTTTTCTGACCAGTATTCCGATTGCAATTAGATTTGTGATTTGTTTTAATAATAGGATTCTGTTCAAAGTTCACATTTTAAACACAACAAGTAGAATTGACAAAAAGACTGAAACATCAGCTGACAAACTAATAAAAGAATCACGTGTTTCACAATGTTTTTGTCACTTTTAGTTGTGTGTTTGTCACTTTTAGTTGCATTTTTGATGCTCTTAGTCGCGTTTTTGTGCGTTTTAATCACATATTTTTCATTTTCAGTCACATTTTTTAACACTTTTATATGCACAAAGTTACCCGTTTTTATGCAAACTAAAACAGGATATTTTGTTGTTTGTGGAGGAAATTGTTGCACTTCACTTCACTTCACACTGCACTTGTACCCTTTACAATTTCTTAATTGCGTTCATTCAAATTGCAATTTCGATTAAATGTGCAGTTCTACTCCATAGTTTCAAAATTGCACTAACATGTAAATTGGATGCCAATAGTTGAGGTAACAACAGTCCTAATCTGAACATAAAAGTCATTTTTTTTTCATTTACTTAAAAAAAAAGAAAATGGTTTGGTTGATTGTTTTTTTACTACTTTATCAGGTCTCAAACTCACTTTATTATTTTAAAACAAGAGAGAGCAAATGTGAAACAAAATGATGAATAAATAACGTCTCTTGTAAATGACTGATTCGGCAGAACACCTGGCCAGGACGGGTATTGCGTCTGTCATATTTTCATTCCTACCAAGACAAACGACTATCAAACTCCATTTTGAAGTAGAATTTATTGCTGTCTAAATGTTTGCACAGATACGATCCATCACACTCCTGCTGGCAGCGTGGAATCTGTCATCCCCAAACGGTCCGAAACTGCCCGTCTATGTTTACTCAGAGGCTCCCGGACTTGTGAATCACTTCAACAAGTAAAACACGCTCTAATCTCCTCACAATTAAAATGCTTCTCAGCGCTCCCGTTACCTTGTGTTTCTGTAAGCTAGCTCCTTCAGCCCCGTGTTTACCTTTCCTTGGCAGATAAGTGACGGCAGATCAAGACGCACCAAGCCGTTTGCGATGAAAGGTTTTGACTGGCGAGATGAAAGTTTGTGAATTCCAAAGCAAAACCGCGGCTCCGGTTACAAAGCGAGGTCAATCCACTTGTGGTGACTAGATTTTTAGCGGTGAGGGTGTCGTAGGTGGATGGAAACTCGCTAGCGAAGCCCGTCGAGCTATTTGAAGTTGTCAGCTGTCATGACGTGCCCTTGCGAAAACGGTTCAAGAACTTCTGACGAAACGTAAGCGCATAAAAAATCCAAAACCCGGTTCGATGAAGAAAAAGTTGATCATCCGTGGAGAGCCTCGCGCATACCTTTGCGCGTTGTAGGAACTTGTTATCTTCTGAAACGCGATCTTCGTCTTTGCACCGTGTCCGAATACTTGGCTACTGTAACCAAGGGGATTGTTGCGTTCCGTGCCGGTGCGATTCCGTGTCTGCTTTGCCTTTGGACAGTCCGCTCATAAAAGTGTCAGGATTTTAAATACCGGGATTAAGAATGAGAGAAGCGGCAGCCATTTTGAAGAGCTTTGGGTGAAATGTGCGTGCAGGAGGGATACGCATGAGGGCCGAGTACGTGGTAACCCTACGGAAACCAGATAGGCCCGGTTTTATTAGGAAGGACACACGTTAATTTATGTCTTGGATTGAAAAGAACCTGTTTTATGTTCATGTTAAAGCAGGTGTTGTGGGGTTTGATTTCACAACAAATATGGCTTTCTCCAGCTGCAACTAAATTCAGCAAAAAAATGGAAATTTGTAGATTTGTCCTCGATTCTAAAGCCAATATTGCGCCTTGTTTGTTTTCAGTTTTATGTCATGCAATACTACACTTTGTGGAATTGTGTAAAACTGGCATATTTGCGTACGTTGATGGATAATATTTAGCATGCTACGTCAGTGTTTTTAAACCTTTTTTCAGTCACGGCATACTCTTTTGGTTGAAAAGGTAACATGGCACACCGCCTCCTACAACGATAATAAATCATACCTTTTACGTTAAAAAAAAAGGTAAATAATTAAGCTAATAATGTCCATGACACTAACTAGTTCTTTACATAGGGCATTTTTGCTTTCTTTTTTGGTACAAACACTTGTTCCGGACATTCCAAAGTGCTCATTTATCCATTTAAATTCATGTTTGTTTGTTTTTTAACGCACACCTAGCAATAGCTCAAATCACACTAGTGTTCCTCGGCACTAGTTGGTAATCAAGATGCTTTTTAATGGACTGATCCTGTAGAATAGTGAAATTCAGAATATGGCGAGTAAATGTGTATGTTATAAGATGAATGTTTTCCGTAAAAAATCAGGGACGGTGGATGGAAACTAGCCATTTAGCTATAATCTGGAACATTTATGTGCTGTTTCTGTACGTTGTTCCATAAAATAAAGACAATACTATATTAAACTGATAATGGCATATGGTCCCAGTACTTTCTAAATGGTTACTTGAATGTCTACGTTATTGAAGTTAAAGATGTAAAGATCCTTCTGTATGTTTCAGTCATGCAAAATGTAGCTAAAGTGAAATATTATATGACTCAAACTAAATAAAACTGAACTAAATTGTAAATGTTTAGCAGGATGAAGTAAAACAAAAGTTAGTTTTGGCATTATTTGCCTCTATGTTATTTTAAGGGTATACAAGTTACAGACCCAACCCAGAAGGTAGCAGGAACTCTAATTCAAATGGGACAAATTTACAAAAAAAAAAATAAAATGTTGTTCTCACTTGATTTCAGAACTATGTATTTGGGCCTTCAAACTGCTGCCATGGACTCGATGAATGGATACCAGTGGAAGATACTTTTGGGGGCGAGTAAAAAGGCTGTCACAAAAAATGGATGACACAATCTGCAGCAACAATTAAGAACTGGACTGACATTATACTCAACATACAGAAAATGGAAAAAAATAAATAAATAAATCACAGTTCGGAGTTAATTTGGAAATGGACAAATTTGACAAACTCTAAACAAAATGGGACTCGTTCGCTGGACTACATGTGCTGGAATTTTATTTCATTTTCATTTAATTTTATTTCAATTAATGTTGTTTGATTGTTTTCTCTCAGTGTTATGTTCCATGTTCTGTGGTTCCTGTGTTGGTTTTTTTGATGGGAAAAAAAGTTCTGTTATTAGACAGTAGTTTAATATCTGACTCAAATACTTTAGCACTTTTCTGATCATACAGAGATCTACATCAGTGTTTTTCAACCAGAACACTAGTGAGCCTTAAGGTTCCTCAAAAAGCACTAAAAATTCAATTCAAATATGAATATAATCGAGTAATTTTGCCTTTTGGAAAGTCCTAGGCAAACTTCAGATCCAAAAAAGAAAGCAAAACAGACACGTTATCATTATTTGGTAATATTTAAATAGCTGGTGTGCTGTGGAATTTTTTTTAGTGTGCCGTTACTCAAAAAAGGCCGAAAACACTGGTCTACACTGGTATACATTGACAAACTTTAAGAAAGAAAACAATCTGAAACTATTTAAATTATTTGTCAGCACGATGACTGTACGAGCACTGAACATCTGAATAACTACGGAATGACTTTATACGGGAAACACAGCCCTTATTAGCGGTCTCATAAAGTTGATCCCAGTCAAAGTAACGATGTTTTATTACCTAAGCCTGAGGACATTGGGAAAACAAATATAGCACATGCTGATACAAGTTTCTTCCTCTTACAAGAGCCACTGAAGATCAACCGTACGCGGCCCTCTTTACCCGGCCGTCAGACAGGAGCGTGACACTTCTGAACTTCTCACGACAAGCCCGCACACGTCTCCCGAGTTCTGTGCTAAAATCTTCACATTCCCTTCTATCTTTGACTGCCGGGAGAAGTCAGAAAGAGTGAAAAGTTGACTCGTGAGAGCATCTGGACAGCATCTCCCCGGCCTGAGCGCGCAGCCTCTTGAAACGTGTTGTCGCCATGCAGTCCGGGCCGGTGCCATTTTCATTCCAGCGCCGGCTCTGCTCTTCCACCTGTCATCTGCACTCGGAGGGCCGCGCCGACGTGCTGACAGCTCCCCGAACGCCGGCCCCCGTCACACCGCGAGCCAGAGGACCGATGATGGAGCACGGAGCATGTGACGGGAGGGGACTTTGAAGTGGGGAGAGTTAGAGGAAGAAGGTAAAGTGATTGTGTTGTGCTGATTGCAGGACATGACGGACTGATGTGTTACAATTATTTTACGATGCATCATAATAATTAGATTTGAGGACTTGTGTTTCAAACATGACAGAACATAGTAAGAGGAAAAACATAAAACATTTAAGTAAACATACTGAATATAAGAGAAAAGAAAGGACAAAAACATTGCACACAAAAAGAAGTAGGAAGAAGTTAAAGGTGCTGTACCTGATTTTTTACTTGAAATGTGAAAAACGGAGCTAGTTCATTTTAAAGTCTCTACATTAGTCTCATGTATATCGCTAAGTTACCTAATCCAGTCGCAGCATCCTAAATATTCACTGCGATCTATACGGGGGTAAAACAGATTTGACTTTATTCTGTTTTTCACGCTTCAAAACACACAAAAATCAGGTACAGCACCACAATATCACCATTATCACTAATTACATATTATTGTAATCACAATGTTTTATACCATGTGTATAACATCTAAATATTGTTGCCTTCAATATTCCATTTTTGATTTAGTATTTCTCATATTGATTGGTTTACATTGTACCTAATGAGTTGTGCGTTCTTCTTGCCCATACCTTGAAAAGAGTCATTTCTTTCTATATGTATTTCTATCCATATTTTAAATTGACTTACATTGTTAGTTTCAGTCAATTTCAAGTCTATTCCACTGTCTAACCCCATCGAGTGTAACACAAACGTTGTTGTGTCGTGGACTCTTGAAATTAAACAAAAAATAATAGTGTATTGAGTCTTATTCGTTAGAGAATATCATTGAAATACAATTATTATATGTATTATATATCTATTTTTTATTGATTGAATCCTAATATCCTCTTTAAAAAAATAATAAAATAAAATAAAGACTTTTCATTTTCAACCAAAATAATAGTAGTTTCTTTATGTATGTATTTACCATGTAGCCTTTTACGATTTCTGAGAAAGTTTAAAAAATATTCAGTAAGGTCACATTTTGTCCTGTTTATTGAAAACCATAATCCTGAAATCAACTTCAACCATGATGAGATATTATACACTGAAATGGATGCTCTAAATTATCTTAAATATGAATATCGTTGTGCTTGACCTAAACTGTCACATTTATGCTCAGGGAGTGACAAATTATTTTTGTTGTAAAATAGACAATGCCCCAGGAAGAATATTGTGACTGTCACAGCAACGCTTAAGGGAAGGCTATTTAAAGATTTCAGAATCATGAGAAATTAAGACTGTTGCCATAGCTATTAACAATTTTAAACAAAATATTGTATCTGTTCATTGGGGGAAAGTCTTGTATATAATTGGAAGCTGAACCCCACAAATAATTAACAAATAAACCAACAATAAAGTTACTACAGTGTGTGGAATACACTGGTGAAAATGGTCTGGAATTTATATCTGTATGTTTGGTTGTTTTACTGCTTTCCACAATACTTTTGCAGATTTCGGATTTTGCTGAATATTTTGCATGATGTAAGACAATCCAAAGTGATGCTACATGAGCTAAAAGTATGGAAAAGTATGAGCTATATTGTTTTGTTATTTGTCCCTTTTCAACCTTTGGAGCTTCATTGTGTTTGTTTATGTGCTCATAGTTGTGAAGAAAAACAATAATGTTTTATAAGAGAGGGATAAGAAGGCTTGTACTGTATCGGAGCAAGATGTGCCCATTTAATTACATTGTAGATAATTTGATACCAATCATTTATAAATATATAAAGCTAGAATAAAGTTTATAGTGTCAAGGGTCTCTTTTTTGGGGATATTTTGTATTAAACTACTAACATATGTAGATTGTTATTTTACATGTTGTTCATTGTAAACCGCAATATTAATCTATATAGCGACTTATTAATAGAAACAAGTCCATTATCTTCCTGTTCAAAACTGCAGAACTGATAAGCAATGGTGATATTAGAGTATAAAGAGTCAAAAAAAAAAAGTTTAATAATCGTATAGTATAAGTAGGGGGAGAAGATAGTGGGAAGATGAAATAATTTTCTGATTTTGTGAAACCACTGTATCATGCTTCACTGTTTGTCTTTGACTTTGTCTTTTGACTTTTTCTCCTCATGTTTAGCCTCTGAAGCCTCTGAGCTGACTTCATTTACCTCTTATAGACCAGGGCTGCACAATTAAACTAAATCGACACAAAATCGCAATTTTAATGGATGCAATTTGCAAATCACTAAGGCTGCAATTTTTGAAGAACAATAATTTCTTCCACAAACAACAAAACATCTTGCTTTGATTTGAATAAAACTGCTAATACTGTAGTTTGGATTTGTACAAACAAGTTCTGAAACAAGCGTCTAAAGTGCAACCAAAAGAGATTTTAAAAAAAAAATGAGTTAAAAAGACTCAATTCACCAAAATGCGACAAAAAAAACGATAAAGACGTGACTAAAAGTGACAAATACCGGGTTTAAATATGACAACAACAACTAAACATGACTAAAAACACAACTAAAATTGTGTTTAAATGTGAATTTGTGGAGATAATCCTATTATTAAAACATAAATTGGAAATGAATCGCAATCGCACTGGTCAGAAAAATCACAATTACATATTTTTCCTAAATTGTTCAGCAACAGAAAAGTACAAAGTGAACCTGAATCGTGATAAATTTGAAATCATGATCTGGCCCTGAGAAAATCGTGATCACTTTTTGCCGCATCGCCCGGCCCTAATTCAGATGTTTCCCTGTAATCTCTTTATTCTTCATTATAATTTTATATCATAATATTTGTAAGTCAATAATGTGTGTCTGAAAACTATCACAGGTTCTTAACTGAAACGACTCATTGGGGACGACTCTATGCTTTTCATCTGCTAATATGAAAAACATCTTAATTTGCATCGCCATATATGAACGTCTATTATTTCCTTTGAGGTGAATTAACACATCTTACCTGTTTAATGTAATTGGTTGTCGAAGTTAAAAGCTTGATATGTCTGGTCACATGACTGCGATGTGCGGGTCCTTCGGGCGCAATAAGCATTTGTTCACTGCTGGAGACAGTTTATATTTCACTTTTAAATTTCAATTTGTTTCTTGCTGTTTTCTCTAGTGCCCATACATGATGCTATAATTACATTTGGGCAACAGGGCGCACGGTATTTCAATTAGTACAAATGGGGGGCAGTTTGCTGGTGTGAATCCGGTTGACACGCGCTTGTCAAGATGTCCGACAGTGCGGCGCGTCCACGGGTGCAATTCTGGCACGAAAGATTACCAGCTTAAAGTAGCTTAACTGCAAAATCTACAAGTTTGGAGTAATGAACAAAGTGCATTACATGGCAGTCTTATTTCAAATGTCCCATGTAGGAATAATTACAAATAGAATAAGCAAAATTTTAATGCCGGTCTCTCTGCAGGTGACAGCAAATTGTTTTCGCCATGGTTCCTCGGTGGAAATTCGATGCATCAAAGAAGGACAATTAGGGGCAAAACTACTACCTATAACACAGCGTGAAGGCAGATATAATGTCTATAATCTCATCATCGGATATTTGACGCATAATGAACGGGACAGGATTTAGCGTTATGAAGTCAAGGGGGAAATAAGTTTGACCCGGAGCACGCTGAAGATGTTGGGAGGTTTTGGTAGCGTGATGGTGATGGATAGGATTCCAAATGTACAGGCGGTTTGTGTTTTATTCAAATTTAAATGGGAAAAGGAATTACCGCTGGTAGTAGTAAGTAATTACAGAGTTGTCGAAGTGGAGAATTCTACCGGTAGGTCGCATTCTCGTGTAATATTTCTGGAGACAAATCAGACTTCTATGGTAGGATTTGGTGTCAGATGGAGATATCGCTGTAACTACTGGGCTTATGCTTATGAAACAAAAGCAGCATAAATTAACTAAAGTGAATATATTTTTTTTACAATAGCTTTAGAAAGTGAGGCCATTATTCAACCCCAAAGATGAGATTGTTGTCAGTTGAAAGGACTTTAAAGTATAGGATGAATAAGTCAAGTTTGTGGAGCCAATAGCAGACAAATAATTAAGGTTCAACATTTGTGGGTCGTAAGTTTGGACATTTCTTTCAAAAACAACGCATCTTCCATAGAGTTACTTATGCTGCGTTCATGTGCTCCTCAGGAACCTGGGCACTTGGGTGATGTCGAGGTTCTGACTTGCATTCACGTGCTAACATTACAACGGTTATTAATAAAACAGTTGTGGTAGTAGTCTTTCTTGCGCAACTATTCTGCTCTTATGATATACACGGCTGACAGTAAACCCCTAACTGTAGTAACATTAGTCAACATCCTTTTGTCCGTGGTGTTGTCTGTTGTGGAAGTCGGGCAGCAGCCATTGACCTGACCTGCATTTTTCAAATCAGAAAAATATTTTCCTGAGTTCCCAAGGAGCACATGAACGCAGCAATAGACCCCTGTTCTTCATCTGAAATCATGACATCATCAAATAGATTGCGAACACAACCTATTTATCTGTGGCTACTTTGTCAAGGCCTAGAACACACTGTAAACATGTAAAATCTGCACATTTTGGATAAGTTTGTTTTTTTTTTGCTAGTATTTAAAGGGAGGCGCGTATATTTCAGAAAATAGAATCCAACCAATTTTGGACGCATCTGTTACCAACGGTATCAACCTTAATTTATAAATTTAGCTATTTAGCTATAATCTGGTGCGGAACATCTCTGTTTTTTATGAGCTTAATGTCTCTGTACATTGTCCCTTCAAATAAAGACTAAACTAAACTAAACTAAACTAAACTAAAAGAGCAATTTTTATTATATTATCTTCCCATTTGAAAAAAAAATCAGTGTTAACAAAAGTGTTTAAGGTAGGAGATTACATTAAACACAAAAGCAAAAACATAACTTGCTACTTGATGATAGCGATCTTAATGGTGGATTTTCACAGGATGTGTTTTTCAAAGCGTGTGAAGGAGCCCGCACGGTCCGAACACAGGTGACGTTTGAGAGCCAAGCCTTGAAGTTGGCTCATAATAATAATACGGAGAGAAGGCTAAGTGTGTGTGAGCGGTGGAACATAAATACTCTGCACCAGCATGGCTCCACTTTCAATGCTTTCAGATAAGGCTCCTTCAGTGTTGGGTTTATCTGCGGATCTGGACTGGTGCTTGAGACTCATCGGGCAACACAGACAGTCCTCCTCAATGACACATCTGCAGATTAATGGATATTAACTGTAAAGAGGCTTTGATGAGGGGAGATAATGCACTGTTTCTCAGCCTTTGCGTGTCACTAATAACAAAACAGCTGTGGGTGTCTGCTCCTTTGTACATTTCAAGCGAAGAGCTGTGGTTCGCTTGAGTGCCCAAACAATGTCCAATTATTATGTGTTCAGAGGAAAACCGTCACGTCATTTCTGCTTTCCGGAATTGACTCAGTTGTTATAGTGATGCTTCATAAGCTTAAGTCTCATTTAATTATATCTGATTTTATTAATTCAAACAGAAAACGATTAAAGGTGCTGTACCTTATTTTTACTGTTTTGAAATGTGAAAAATTGAACACATTTATCTTAATGTCTTTACAGGAGTCGCTCACTTTCCTAATACAGTTGCAGCATCCTAAATATTCACCGCGATGAGTTTATAAGCACTTTTTTCTCTAACCCCAGCGCAAGTTTAAAGCTAACAAGCATTAGCATGCTAATGGCACACTTCCTGCTTCACAGAGAATAAAACACTCTGCGCTGTGGTCTAATTTTCACTCAAATAGATAATCATCAAATAGATGCTTTTGCAATATATCTGTGTTGTGTGGCAAAACAGATTAGACTTTATTACATGCAAAAAATTGGGTACATGTACTAGTTCTGTTTTTCAGAGCAGGTACAGCGCCTTTAAGAGTTTTCAGCATGTACAGAGAAACAACAGCGTACACATCAAGAGCAGACAACCACGGACACTGCGATACGCTACAGAAAGACAGGTCTAAGGTACAATGTGCCCAACATTTACAACTCCATCCTCAGGCCTGAACCAAAACAATCAAAACAATAGGGCTTATCAGCGTGTGCTAATAGGAGTCAGATTAGACAAGGGGTTGTTTATTCAAAAAAGGGGTTGTTTATGCAAAAAAATGACTAAAGTGACAGTTCATACCTGAGGATAGTTCAGTAGTATTACTAACAACAGTTACAACAGTAAACAAATGGGGTTAGGGTTAGGGTTGTGGGGTTAGGGTATGGCTGGTTTATTGACCTTATTCTGCCCCGCTCACTTTTGCCGTTTTTTGCACTTTTGTTGTAAACGCACTTCCATTTGACGAGAACTCCGGTAATGACGAACGAGGGAAAAGTTTCGCCGCTAAAATGTTACATAAAGTAGGTTGATTTGTGTAAAATGTTAAAATGTTTAATGAACACGAGCAACAACAAGTCAACAATGCACCGATTTCCTGGTCAGTCTGAAAACGGCTTTTTAGTCCATGTAGAACTTATTTTCTGTTGAGCTCGTCTGCTCCATGTAAACTAATACAACGGAAACAAGACAGCGGCGCGTACGGCAACTTCCGGAATAAGGTGAATAGACTCCCATCAAATCTACGCGGAAGTGTTGCACCTGTTGCCCCGACGCACCGGGCAGCCAATGAGAAAACATTGCTGTGCCATGTACGCGTCATGTACGTGCACCTCGGCCAAAAAGCCACTAAATGTCGATCAAGCGCTGTGATTTGTAGATCCACAAATATGGACAACTGATTAAAAACTGCTTGGGACTTCTGGGGTGTGACACAAAAATGTCTGCACATGAGCCTAATGTGAGAGTTTGTTGTACTGTCGTGGATATATAAATGCAAAATCAAAGTTTTTTGCCTAGACCCTGATTAGCTACACACAAGGTCGAATGGTCAAAAGACTTAATCATACATCACACAGCCTCCTCTCACACAAATATAAGACACTGATTTACTAGAGCTGAAGAAATTACTTGGATGAGTGGCAAAACATATTAACTCTTTTGTCCAATTGACCAAATTCAATTTAATTTTCTTTCCATGTACACTGCAGTTCAGTGAATCAGAATCAGTGACTACAAATGTAATCTTCAGAGTGTATGGCTTTTTGCTTTTTCTTTTAGACTTGACGTCAAATAAAGAACAACATCCTTCCAGAACCTGATAGGAGTGGAAGTGCTTTCTGTTGGCACTACTGTGGTTTTGTCCTTGGGCAAAACACTTCATGAACCCTCCAGTCTCCAGTCTAAGATGTTCACTATGGACTTACAGTAAGTATCAACTCGTGTTAAAATGGTTTCATTCTGGATTACATTGATTGGCATGCTTTCTTCTTAGTCCAGTCGCCACCTGCATTTTTGTGCAAACATTGTATTGCCTGTGTCCAAGGCTGTCCTAATGAAATGTTGCAGTTCACTCAACAACAACCAACATACATTTGGTGCGTGAAGATTTAAGAAAACATTACGCAAACATTGTGACCAGCATATGTTCACACAACGCTTACATGCACAAAGAAATCAGACTGTGCTAAAAAAAAGTATACGCACAAGAGAGTAAATCGATTCAAACAGGCGAGTGCAATGTGTCCTGGCCGACAGGGGGCATTCACTGTGGATGCAGGTTTGGGTGTTCAGAGCAAGGACAGGTGGGAGAGAGTGGTTCTGAAGGGCTTCACAGATTCGGAATGGATGGAGAACATCGATGTGAGTCATTTGTAAAACTGTATGATGTGATTGAGGACATTCTCAGCCCTAAACCCTTTCGATTGATCGTTTACATGACATTTGAATATGGACCGTAAGAGGTCGGGACTATTGCGCCCCGCGGACTTGGAAAAATAGCTCCACAGAACCTCAATTACTGTGCACAGACTTACATGCTGGACAATCTATTTAAAATTGACGAGGCAACTTAGTCGATTTTCCTGGTGTTATGTTTGTTAAGTCTTCATACACATGCAACCGTTATTTATTTGGAGTTCTTGACAGTTGAAACACTAGTTTATATTACCGGGAGAATCTAGATAAGGAGGAAACGCAACCCATGTGGAGGAAGTACCCTTATGGCACAGTACACCGTGGACGGCCGGCATCCTCCTCCATCATCTCCGTCAGGGCGCAGACAGGCGGGGAGCATAGGGGCTGTGACTGGGCCTAATCCTGCCATCTCCTGCATGAAGGACGGAGCTAAATGGAGTGTGGACGGGCCCTTCTCACTAAGTGCCATCATTCATACACTTCAGGCCTCAGTGGCTCTGCTCCAACTGTCTGAAATGAAATGCTTAATTGACAAAAGAGAGATTTGCATGGTATGTTTATCCTTTTACTGACAAAGTTAAAGACATGTTATAGGTTCCAGATCCTAAATTAGGAGTCGATGGTACGTGCAATAATAAGCGTTTCAATGAATATGTTAGTGAAGGCATTTTGGAGTCTAATGTCTAATGACCAGAGCGATGTGAGAGATTACTCACTGATCAGAGGTTACTCATAAACATCATGCAAGAATGAAATCAAATGGAATTCAAGGTATGTTTTTGATAAACAATATACAGTGGTGGACCTACAAATTCGGGGGCCCAAGGCAAAAAATTAAGTACAGTGCTTTTCTGTCATGTCTCTTGAATTGTTCTTGAAGCGCTTCTGGTTTGTCTGTCTTTCTTTCTTTTCTTTTTTTTTTTACATGTGGTGACTGGACAAATTAACTTTTTGTGTGCAAAAGCTTACATGTTCTAAATAGCTTTAAACACGTGGGGTTGGAGGTCCTTACCCAGACGAACATTTCAGAAATACGACCATATTTCCCATATGTTTTAACATGTTGATTGAAATACCTGGTTTTCATGTATAATTTATTAATGTTATACTTTATTTATTATTTAGCTTTATTAAGGGGATGGCTTGGGCAGAATTAATACATTTGACAATCCTAAACTATTTTGATGTTTGTTTTTTTCTTGCTTAAAAATACACTGCACTACTTTGATATTGAAATAATTGTTTCGGAGCCTTGTGTTTTTGATGACCAATTTGATGATAAGGGCATCTTATTGGCAACATAATAAATTGTCCAGGTAACGTTAATTACATCGGACCAGTCATTTTTCTGTACGTGCATCAATCGTTAAAGCATAAAAATCTACATGATCTTCAGACCAATTGAAAAATAAGTCATGACAGAGCAGAAATAACTTTGATGGATAGATAACTGAATGGATAATTGACTGGATGTTTACAAAATGGAAAAAATGTACTTGAAAATGAACTTGAAAATGGGTTTTCCAGACACTGGGGCAGACGGGATTGGGCTGACGTTTTAATACTTTCCTGTTTGTTTTGTGATATTGTAAAAGGTGCTACAGACTACAGCGGTTTCTCTGCATGTAATCGAGTGCTTAATTCTCCACAAAGCAGGAAGTGCACCGTTAGCATGCTAAAATATTAGTAAGCTTTACTGCTTAACTCACTCAGGCCTCAGAGAGTTGTGAAAAGAGCTTATAAATGCATTGCGGTGAATAATTGGGAGGCTCAGGATGCATTATGCCAGTGAGTAATACATGTGGACTGCTGCAAAGAGTTCTGTTTTTCACATTTCAAGATGGTAAAAATAAGGTATCTTTATCTTTAAATAGTTTCTAAGGCTGAATCATTGTTAATAAAATATTTGTGCATTATGAATTAAGTCTTTATTCATGCTTTATTAAGGTTAATTAATGTGTAGTGCCCTTATGTTTACTGTGAAATACACGGGATAACCATATTTTCTGTATATTTGCACTTTGTATTTTTGTACAGGAAAGTCATGTGTTCTGTCTATAGTTTTAAAGACGCTCTCTCTATTTGGGCAGACTGCTTTAGTGAGAGTGCCTAGTCAGCGAGACAGCACTGAATGCATATAAAAGTAAACAAGATCTCTTTCCATTTATATCCAGGCTATATATTTTATTTCCCTCTGCTCTAAAACTATTACAGCAGTTGACTATATTTGACACTCAAATTGATTGAATGAATAACTTTTGAGGTTAGTCAGCAAAAGGACTCTTTACTAAAGCACCAGTAGGGTTTGCAAAAAGTGAAAAAAAAAGTGCATTTCTCAGCAACGTTAAAGGGGCATGTTCCATTTTCAGGGTCTTTACAGTAGGAATGAAGTATGAGATGCGATGAAGTATGCTTTCAGTGCCAAAAGCAAAAAGGAAAACAGCCAATCTTCCATCTACAAGGCGAAAAAGGACTTGAACTCTTCTCTGGAGGTGAGTCATGCGCTATCATCGACAGTCACTCGTAAGTGTTCCCTTGCTTGTTTTAAAGGTGCACAGTGTAACTTTCCTGATGGGGTTCCGCCAAATGCATGTCCCCATTAGTATTTTATTGTTTGGCATTGTTTTCTGGAATGCCTGTACCATGTGGTCTAGTTCTGATAAAGCTCAAGATCTTTGTAAAACTGTAAAAGGAAGCTCAAATTTTTGATTTTTTTGCGTCGATACTTGCTGATATGGGTATATAATTTTGATACTAGTTTAAGTACTGATTGGTATCCAATTTTTGATACTTTTCATATCCCTAGTCCTCAATAGAGTAAATGTAAACTCTCTTTAAAATCCATACAGGCCAAATTTTAGACATTGCCTTTACAATGATCCTTTCTTTTTTTTAACTTCCTGTAATTTTTGTGTCTTTTCTTTTCCTTTATTTTTTTCAATTTTAAAATATAAAACACACAGCACATAACAAGAACAGAGAGAGAACAAAAGATAATAATAATAATAACAACACAATAAAAGACAAAAGACATCAGTTCCATCCATAAGTCAAATCCCATTTGGTCTAAAGTCTTTCCAATTGTCAATTTTCAAATTTAGTCCGAATGTCATTTGTTATGTCAGTCCAGTCCTTATAATAATCCTTTCTAATACCGTTCACTTGACCATTTTCATAAAGAAATAAACTGTACGTTTTTCATTTGTCTGTAAACCTTTATCTCCCCTCATTGTTTTCCCATCTTCCAACAAACATTTTGGCGTTGCGTCTGATGGCGTACAGTTGCTGTCGAAGCAGGCGGCCGCTCTAATGAAGCCGCGGCGGGTATCAGCAGATGTGGGTCTGTAACTGGATTTGCCCCCTCAGCTATAGAGCAGATCCTATGGCGGGTAAGTGGTCGTGATGGATGAGCACCACCGCAGCTCATCATACCCCAGCATCGCATCACCAGCCCCCTGCCTGCTCCCTGTCTGTCTCCCCTGCCCTGGAACCACCGGGACCGCCGCGCTCTCAGACATTTAATACTCAGAAATGAATATGCCGCTGCACTGCGCATGTGAAATGGCACGGTACGAACAGATTTGAGTGAAAAAGTAACAAGTGCACTGGAATCAAATCATTGTTTTAGGAAGGTTTGTGCAATGGCGGTTAAGTCAAGCCGTTATCTGTTGGGTTGTTGGGTGAGAAACAACAGTACATGGTCAGATTTGAATTGGATAACGGCTGGTTGGAGGGCGATTGCTCGACTCGCTGTGCCATTTTTATGAGCTGCAATGATTAGTCGGAAAAATCGTGACTCATCGTGGAGCTCAACAGTCACGCCCACTTCGAAGTTTGCTGCGGTTCCGGTAAATTTCCCATTTGATTTTGCCATTGGGGATTTGAAAAAAATGAATAATATGAGTGTATAACAATTAAATAGGCCTTTTAAATCGAAATGGCAAAATAGAATAAACTAGATTCAGATTTTTTTCATTTTTTTGCATCTAGATTCTACATTCAGTCACCATATTTCAACCTTTATTTAATTAAAAACACATTCAAAAAATGTCCATTTTGTACGATAGAAACGACCTTTTCACTAGCTGACTTAAAGTAAAAAATAAAATAAAAATAAAAAGTCGATTATCAAAACAATCATTAGTTGCAGCCCTACATGACAGCAGGTGCTCAGACGAGGTTTGAACTGGCTACTATCTGGTTAGTGGACAAAAACCTGCGCAGAAAGAGTCCAGATATTCACCTCTGACGCAACAATTGGGGGAAATTGAAACGGAGTGATTTATGAGCAGAAACAGGATTTAACAAAACAAACAAACAAAAAACAGGCAAGAATGAAAAAAATACAACTCCATATACTTGGCGTTATAACTATAAAAAGGTTAAACGCTCGTCAACATGTCAATTTTGCGTCTCCAATAGAAATAATTGTTTGAAAAGTTGAATAATTCGAAAAATAATCACTGACTAGTTGATTGAATTGGGATGCAGATAGGCCATGCTTTTTCCAGCTTGAAATGACAAAAATACATTTCCGAAAACTCAGTCATTTATCGTAGTTGTTTTGTGAAGTGATTGTGCGTAAAGTAACACACTGAACTAAAACGTAAGTGGTATTAGGCAAAGAAAAAAACACACAGGCATCACCCAAAGCCACTTACATCCTTCACAGCTCCCTCAAACCCAAACAGAGCGGCGTAGACATCCACCATGGCGTCTGGACATCTCCCCTGTCCCTCTGAAGGGCACGAGATGTGGTCTGTGCCGGGGGGCCTGAGGGGACCATGTGACCACAGCCTCTTCCATATGGAGAAACCTGAGTCGCCCGTCAGGGAAAGAGAGAGCCATCCCTCTGCAGCCCACAGCTCTGTTGACTGTTTCAACACATGTGTTTTCCCAAAGCAAGAGAGACTGCCTTAAGTCGTGGCTCGGCTCACCACGCATCAGCAACATGAGAGGATTCGCTTACAGACTGGGATTGCTGTCGCGCGTTTGAAACATTTCACTCGAGTTTTGGATCATAAACTTACTTCTAGTTTAATAGACTTATAGTGGTTTCATAGGCATTATTTCATGGGCTGCCATTGCTGTTTACAAAATTCCAAGGGTGATAAAGATGACGTGCGATGCTTTCTTATGGTTTTGATTGACTTTTAAACGAGCTCTTTAGTTACCTTGGGATAGTTCACGTTTTCTTAATTAAAGGCACAGTATATAACTTTCTGGAGGTGGAACGTCATCTGCTTAAATCCACGGAAATAGAAAGTTAAAACCATGTCTTCAAGGAGGTAGGTTTCATGCCATACCATGGAAACAAACACGAGGAGGCTCTTTAAGGTCAAGTAAGAGTCAATTTTGTAGAGACGCAAGCTCACTCACACTGGTTTTTATACAATTTAGGGCAGTAGAACCATCCAAGAAACACAACTAGAACATGCTTTTGTTTTAGTCTACTTTTTGGCTAAAATGTTACGTACTGTGCCTTTGAAAAATATACTTTCAATTCCATTTCCAATTAGGTATTAGGGATGAACAAGAAAACAAATAACTAAATGAAGCCCTTAGGCAACAGGAATGCAATGCTAATAGAGTTATGCATTTGCTGTGAACAAAATTTGACGAGTTTAGTGATGGTTCATGGACTTAAAAGAAGGAAAAGTCCAGATTTTTACCCGTGATGTAACAAGAAGTGGAAAATTGAGTGTTTGTGAACGTTCAGAGAAGACGACGTTGTAAACAGGATTCATGAAACAAGCATGGATGAGGAAAAATACAACTCCAGGTATGTTTTTGATGAGGGAACTACAATACAACATGGTTACAAGCTCAAAAAATCAATTTTGCATAACGGGTTTTGTTAGCTTTTCTGGTTGAGGGAATACGTCACCATCTCCATGAAGATGCTATTGCTCTGCCTTGAATGGTCCACAGTATTACATTAAACATATCTATCTCCATGGAGACAACCAGGACAAGTTACAGGTCAGATCTGTGGAGAGTTCACCCTGGGTTACATCTATCTGAATGTCAATTTAACAAGCCCTAAAATGAGCTTGACTTTTCAGACTGTTCAAGTAACAGAGTGCAGTTCGGGCTGTTGTTTTGATTGTGTTGACTTCACCTGCGGATGTGCTGGCAATCAAAATGGCTAATTACCCAAGTGGCTTAATCGACATAGCAATAATTACTCCATTACGATACACGGGTGCTGTGATGGATGTGGGCTGGTAAACCTGTGTAAAACATGCGCTGTTGATCGGATTAACACGGAGACGCAGCTATGGCTCCCCCAACAACTCAAACACATGATAGATGGGCGAGGAAAAGTAGAGTCGGTGCAGGTAACATCACAGCTGCTGGTGTATAGTCTCTGCCAGAGGTCGTGACTGGGACTCATGTCAAACTTGAATCGTTGTTTTGATGACTTGAGACTTGTTGGAATGGACTTGGGACTCGACTTGAAGACCAATGATTCAGGACTTGATATGGACTTGGAGCCTTCTGACTTGAGACAACTTGTTTCAGATGTGTTTTTAAACCGTTTTTTCGCTACAGTTGAGACTTAGATGTCCATGACCATAAGAACCATTCACAAAAATTACATTCAATGTAAAAACATGAATGGTTTTCAGTAATTTGGACTTGATAGGACTTGAAACTCAAAGTAGAGAGAGCTTGGACTTCTGGAACATTGACTTGATACTTGACTTAGACTTGGCTGTCCTTGTCTTGGACTTGACGCCAAAGACTTGAGACAGACCCTAGCCCTAGCGACTCCAGGCTTTTTAGCAGGAGAAACAAGGGAAAAAGGTGCATTGTGACAAAATAAACTTTGGATGTCCTTTCAAAATACGTTCTCTAAAAACAGGAACTCTACAGCCACGGCTTGTTATTACTCTGTGTAAAGCATTGTCTTCTGATCAACTTTTTGAAAATTTTGAAACCTAACATTTAATAAGTAAGCAATATAAAACAGTGTCTTGTTTAAACATTGTTTAGATGCACAGATCTCTGACCCCAATATTGTCCCGTAAAGAGATGTCATTTGAATTGATGGAGCTTTGCACGTAATGCGCAGCAACTCATCAAAGCATTGTGAATCAGCAATATTACTTGCGAATTGACTTGGTCCCACCTCTGGTATTTGCTAACATCAAATTTGGTGCAGAGATGATTAGAATGAAAAATCCATTAATTCATTCTTTATTTTGTCAAATTTGAGCATCACAGCCTTGTGATAACAGTACTCACTCATCATTAGCTTACCTAACGTTGTATTTTAATTAATTGACTCATTCATGTTTGAGAAATCTTGTATTGCCCTGCATTTAAGGCTTAAGTGCTCAGAAAATTCATATCCCCACCCACCACCCATCAAGTCAATGGACCTGTTTCTATTACTAACCTATTTTAGATCAGTATAGAAGCTTACAATGAGTAAATTGTAAAATAGTAAATAAACTACGCAGTTTATTGTTTGATACTATATTTGATGCAATAACATAATGGTGACAAGCAGGTGGCTCGCACTCCATTGGAAAAGTTATTTTTTAAATCATAGCTAGAATGTGTTTAAATATAGTTAAAAAACAAACAAAATCTAAGATATATTGTCTGATTTCATTGGGGAACTTTGCTATTGTCTGGACAAATAGCTTTGGAGCAGAGGGGTGAAAATAAATGTAGTTAAACAAAACTATCTACACCTTACAAAATTAATGAGTACTTTGAAAACCGACAAAACCCTAAAAGAATTGATTTCCAATGCTATATGGATGGATTTGACCCACTCAGATTATCATCAATATTTCAGCGAGCGGTGAATAAGTGGTATTTAAAGAGTGTTTTGCTGACGTTTTGACCTTAAGTGTCTCATTTTGGAAACGTTTTAGGGAGGACTTCAGGTCAATATGGAGACACACGAGTCAATGAGCGCTGTAAAGTGACTTCTCTCCTCTTTCCCGGCTCTTCCTGAGTGACAGACTGAACTCCAAACACCATCTGCTGAAAACAATCTCTAAACTTGACCCCGTGTGCCTCCAGGCTCTGGGGGTGACCTCTGCAAGTCGGACCATCCACAAAGTACCAGCAGTTGACTTGACAGTTTTGGAAGCGATTCAGATGAAAACAGATGAAAAGATTCGGTATGAAAAAGAAACGGATTCAGTAATATTTGGATTAGTGTGAATTCGTTTTGTTGATGCAGTTGATGCGGATTTATTCTTGAGTCTTATTTCAGCTGCACTCATCTTTTCTAATCAAACATAAATTAGAAACCAAACAGTTCAATTGCACAATATAATCACTACATTTGTCAGAAAAGCAGATGTAGTTGACCAATAAGAAGAAATTACCTCCATGACAAAGTGCCCACTATTCACAGGGAAATATCACAATTATTATGTGTTTTGGGATTGTCCGACTGTTCATTCATACTGGACTGAGATTAGCAAAGCACTGCAGATTGGTTTTGACAGTGGCATCCCTCTCGATGTCAGAACAATGTATTTGGGGTTAAAAATTCCAGCCATGTACACAATAAATAGATACCTTTGGAGTTTGGAAGAAGGCCACCACGGAAAAATGGACGACACAAACTGAGCCAACAATCAAGGACTGGACTCCATTAAAAATTGATATTCACGAAATGGAAAAATTGACATTCAGACTCAATTTTAACAGACTTTGGGACATAAACCCTGGACAATAGATACAGTCAACATCCAAAGGAGCGCCTACTCTTTCTTCCTCATTCTCCATTCATTCCAATCATTCTAATGTGTCAGAGCTGCTCTTTAAGCCACAATTACAAGAGTAAACACCAGTTTAGGAGTCACCAAATACAGACATGAAGACTGGAGAATAAAGTCACCGAATGGCCCAAATTATGTATATATATAGATATAATAGTTATTCGAGAATGTTAATGGCAGCTACAGCTAAATGGTAGAGAGATGCTGGTGGTTGTGACTTGATTTGAATTAGTGCTTAAATTAGACATAATAAAGTTATGTTTCCTATTAAATCAATGGAGTTTCCCCCATGGCAGACCACGCCCACTAATATGATGCGCTGCATATTTTATCTATTTTATCTAGTTTTTATTTTTATTTTATGTCTTACGCCATTACTACCTATTTTGTTTCTCTCTGTGTCATGTTCTATATGTTGTTTTTTTGTTGTTTTTTTTAATTACACAATTACACTTCATGTATTTTTTGTAAAAAAAATTTTTACAAATTACCGTTGGACATCAAAATAATTCTGTATAAAGAATAAACTGTAAGCCCCACCTGTTTCTTGTTATTTTTGTTTTTTAAGATCGTTTTTTTTACAAGTGATTCATTAAACATAAGGTAAAATATGAAAAAAGTGTAAACAAATACATGAGTCTTGTGACAGTACCTGCATATTTGACAGACATTTTCAAGGTATTTATTTTTCATTACAAAACAAAGCACGAAAAGCATTACTTACTTATCAAGATGTTGTTGGCTGAAGCTAGCAGAGATGCACAATAAACAGCATCGGCCAAACCTGCACACCAGATGCTGCCGGACAGATATGACAAACCAGGTTAGTTGTCTAGTCCCGATATCTAAAACAAACATCTCCCATATGTTTTGACTTTTTGGGGGAGTTTCGTCTGAATTTGCTTGGAGCTCCGTCAAAACAAACCAAGACGAGGGCCAAGACATTAACAGCCCATAAATCTACAGGCCCAAGTGCTCTGTCTGTGTGCTCTTTAAAATGACAGACGCAGAGCCAGACAGCGCGTTACCCAGAATGCATTCCACACGGCGTCTGCGTAAGGTGCACTTTCACTGCCATTGTCGATTACCCAGGATCTGCTTTTCATCTGTTCTCACAGTTTGAGTCTCTGTCAGACGCCCACGGGCTGCAGGCCAGCTTTTAATTATACGCGGAAATGTTTTATTTTTGCTTTATTTAAAACAGAAATGGCTTTTATTGTGTCTGGGATATTGTTTTAGAAAAGGGAACACTGATAAAACGCTCATTAAACGGATTTGCATTTTCCCCTCCTGGCCAGCCCGCAGGCCGCTCCGATACAGATATTAATATACAAGGCGTTTATTGCTTCTGCTGTTGATGAAAAATGCATTTAGACAAAAATCTTTTATTTAATGGTGTTCAAGGGAAGTTTGAACAAATAAAGTTTCGAGTGAAGTCTTCAGAGTCAAAAATGGTCTGTTATTGCTACTGTTATTTAAACCTTTTGAATGTCTTTTGCCCGAGGCTCCGCTCCTTACTTTCCCTGGCCATTACCATACGTCTCAAAGTCTCTTATAAGATTGAATATGTATAATTACAGTATTAATATAGCCCTCGATACTTAGACAATGGGCCGTTAACATAAGTAAGCACTAAAATACACTTTACTCCTCCAACAAGGAGCTTTTGGACTCAAATTATATGAACCAAAAAACTATGACAATTAATAATTAACCAAGATAAGGCATAATTTTGTCTCATGTTGTGGTCTAGACAGGAAAAATGGTTCAAATCTGCATGATTGAAGTGTCAAAGTTCAATAAAAATATATTATAGCCTTGATTTTCAACCAGTTAGCTGGGGAAAACCAGTGTATACTTCTGTACCAAAAAAGAAAGCACAACAATCACAACTACCAAATTTAAAGAAACAGATGACATACCACATTTTTTCCTAAAAGGTCTGATTTGGTAACGCTTTACTATAGGTGGTGTGTCGTGGTATCTTTTCAACCAAATATGTGTGTCACAACCAATGGCGGACTTAGCATCAGGCAACAGGCCGCAATTGTCACGGGCCCACAACCTGAAGGGGCCCCAATAATAGTTGTTATTCTTAATTTAAATCAGCTGAATGTGTGTTAAAATGCGCTATCAAACAGGAAATATGGTATGATTTCTGAAATATTCACATATCAATTATAATTTTACAATAGTTCACTTACCACCCCAAATTTGATTATGAACCTGTCACAAAGCGTAAAAACACACACAAAAGAAACAAAAGATTCCTTTCAAGAATAATTCAAGATTCATGACAGAAAAAAAGGAAAATCATGATGAGGAGAGGCCTGCACATAATTTTGCCTTGGGCCCTCAAATTCGTAGGTCCACCACTGGTCGCGACTCAAAAAAGAGCTAAAGAATGGCAATGCTTTGTGGAAGTTTACTACTGGACTCTGCATGTGCACAACAGCGCTCAGCTAGCTCAGTGTTAGCGTCACTACTTGGGACTCACTACTAATGCATAATAAATGTAAATAAGAAAACAAATTGAAAAAATAACACAACAAAGTAATCTACACATAAAAACAAATGTATGTTGAATACTTTTTATTTTAAAATTGAATTTTAAAATATATTTCACATTTGAATAAAAGTTAGCATTAGCCATAAGAGACAGTTAGCTAGCCACAAAAATAACTAATTTGTAATTTTGTGATTACCTGTTTATTGTTCAGTTAACATTTTATAAAGTAACATGGTGTGTTCTCTGTGTAAAAAAAATTACACTTGGTTCAATTTCTCCACAGTTAAAATCTGATGATAAGGTGACAGAACATGTGGCGCACAAAAAAGCCAATTTTGTGTAAATTGTGAACATTTAGGCTCATCTGTGCAATTAAGATTAGAACTTTGCAATTATACTGTATTTAGATAATACTGGTCCAGTAGTAACCCAAAAGTAGAATGTCCAGTATAAAATTTTAGTGTTACAATTATACTGAAAAAATGTACATGATTACCGCTTATTCACAATTTGTGTGATGTGAAATCTTTAATTTTCTTCCATTCCCATTGTCTTACACGTTACTATTAAAATATCAAACTTGCTGAACAACAAAAAAGTCAACGTGACAAAAACAGGCCAATAGAAAATACTGTTTTTAGATATAGATTGAATTGAAAAAACCCAATGTAGCTTAAAAAATTGTCGTCATTATTATCTTTTGTTGTTGTTATGGATATATTGTGACCTAAACAAACACGATTATTGATTAACCATTGCTATCATAATAAGTAAGTATGAAAAAGGAAATTAAGTTGTTGTGGTTAAGTGGATGAATATCTGTTTGCAATATATTTGTGTGTTATTAAATGCAAACGTTTAGTGTAATGTGTTTTTAAATCATTAGTGTTAAGTACAAGTTAAAAAGGGGGCAGATAACATAAGATTACTCTTCTTTCTGCTCCTTTTCATTCATTTTAATTTGTTTAATACCGTGCCACTGATGATGTATTTTTATATGACATGAAATAAATGAATAAAATAATAATAATAATAATATTTTTTACATGCCCACCCAAAAGTGAAAGGCCACACTCTAATCATATACAAAATCAATTAATGATATCTTTTTTTTTTTTTTAACTCATTGACAAAACCCACACTTTTTGGCCCAAATCTCCCCCGTTGCAGCGAAGCCCCCGTAGCCTCCTGGTGTTAGGGATCCACTGCAGATGAGTGGGTATCTAAGAGCGCGGGATACTCCACTGGACAATAGATGACATGATGCCGCTATTGATCTGTGCTGGTATTTTAAGTTTTGGGTGAGGGGCTTGCTCTATCGGGTTTCCTCCCACAACTGCTCGGTCTGCTGCCAATTTCCACATCTTCCCCTTATGCTCCCAAGATAGGACCGGTTACATTTTGCAGACCGTTTTTTTCCCGATGGCTAATTCGAACCATATTGACTACCATTATCACAGTCGGACATAGAGACCCTTACGGCGAAGATGATTGCAAATATAATTCTGTTATTTGAGCGATTACTCACGCGCCAAATGTTTGATATTTTAAAACCTGCCCATTTCCGCCAATGTATTTCAAGGGATTTGGTTTTAATTTAAACAGACAAAGAAATCCAAAAGGTCTGTTATTATCATTGACACATAACCGATCAGCAATACTTGGGCCTCGCATTCAACCTTGATAGACGCATCCTTCAAAGCAGAACTCACGGCTCACATGGGAAATAAGCACCAGCAATGCCTAATGATGCAAACAACTTAATGTGGCTGCAACATGGCCCCGGCTCCTCCCCGACAGCGTGGTTTGGTGAGGTGTAAGCCCGTAATGTCCATTTGGGATGGGGAGAGCTAATTTGCCGAGCCGGAGAACAACACCATACGGCTCTAACGATCGCCAAGCCACCAAAGTCTGCTGGTGTGATTCTCTATCCAACTGTGATGCCGCTGTATCGCAGGGAGTCTTTGGGAGATACGGATCAGGTTTGGCCATGCAATAGAGAAGACTGTAGTATAATGTAATTTAAGAGGTAGCAAGATTGGTGTATAAATGGTGTATGAAAAAGAAAATACAAATCGTTCAGCTGCGTAAAGCTTAGTCTCGTAATAAATGGAACAAGGAACGTGCGTGGCAACAGACTGATTTTAAACATGCCAAGCACTGAACACTTGTGGCTGTTTGATTCACTAGCAGCAAAAGGGTCACCAGGGAAACTAGTAACAGCTAAATTATGCAAAATTGTCCAAAAGTAATTCAATCTGTTCTCCAAAGCCAATGAAATGAAGCATGTGAGATAAGTGTCTGTCACATCAATTAAAGCATGTGAGAGGATATTGATAGACAGACATGGCTCCTCCAAAATGAGCACTTTGCCAAGGTGCTGGGATTGATCGAGTGAATGATGAAGGCTCGGCTCAGAGGTTGGCCTGATGGTGGCGGTGCTGTGTCTCCAAAAGTCTTCCCTGGGGAACCATCTTCTCCACCTCGTGCCACTGGCCTTCTCAGTAACGCTATATCCACATCGCTGAGACGAGACGATTGATTTAGCACTTAGTGCCATTGTCCCTTATGAACAGTTATCATTTTGGCACATTGCCATCAGTCCAGGCGTCAAGAATACTGATCAATGGTCTGCACCTTAAAGATGTGGGTCCAGAGTGTTCACTTTGGATGGAGCTGATTTTGTGATGTGAAAGGAGTGCCGACGGCTAGCTCTCAGGCAGACAACGGTAAATATAAGGGTTGTGTCAACCTGTGTTGTTCTGTGCGGCAAGAAATCAAAGTAAAGGCAATAGTCTTCAGAGCATAAATGGACGGTTAGACCAATAAGCAGAGTCTTATCTGTTCCTCTGGCCCATATGAGGAAGACCTGTTTTCATGCATCATTGACTTGAGTGAAAAACTTTCTCAACTTTCCCGGTCCCGTTCAGAGTGTCAGTTGACCTCCTAATTTCAGGACAGTCTGTTTAAGCGCTCTCATGGGAGAGAGCACAGCCCTGGGACAGATGGGGAGTCCAGCTCACACATCAGCAGTGTGAGATGGAGAGGTCATCCCATCCACATGGGGCCAGGGTGCCTCTAAATGTTTGCATGTCTAGGTCACTAAGTTGTTTTAGTGAATATAGCATGGATGAACAGAGAAGAACAAATATGTCAAGATGCAAGACACTCTGACTCCTGTATAGTGCTTTTGTTGAAATATTTCTAAATTGGATCTTCTTAAGGTTGAGGCCCTGACTTGAGAAAGGCTTTTTGTGTTACTATTTTCATGTGTTTTCTGAAGGTGCATGCCTCCTCTTAAGTGCACTAATCTTGTTTCATGTCTGTAATAGAAAACCAACAAATCAAGAAAATAAGAAGAAAAGGAAGAGACAATGGAGACACGAGGGTTTATGAAATCACAAATCTCACAGGAAGACAAAAAAAAAAGCATTACTGAACATTTAATTGCCTACATAAGATGTTACATAAGATGTTGCAGTGGTAAAACCCTCTTTCTTTATCAGGTATCTTATAGAATACCACTTAGATGCATAAAGTCTCACTGCACTAATTCATGCAATTACAGCCAGCGAGTCAGTTCTCATGTGTCAATAAGCCAGTGTTTTCTGAGCCGGATAAATATCCCTCGTTATTCAGTTTAAAAATAAACACATTTCTCAACCTAATATTTTCTCCCTAACGGAAACCCATCCTGTTAATCAAACGTTATTACCCTTTATTGGAAATACTATTAGCGAACGAGCGCTTTCTGAGCGGAGTCATTTAGCATCTTCTTCCCACGTTGTCGAAAATTGGGATGGTGAAATGATGTTATCATTGCCTCGTTAATTCACCTAATAATTTCTCATTTATTTAGACAATGAGATCTATAACTCAGCCCGCCAGATAATAGTCAACCTGTGGGTTAGACCAACACTTCTGAAATATAATCCCCTTCAAGCTTAAGGTGGGTTTCTTTTATTGTTTCTTAAGTAGCCTCTAATATTTATGTCTCTGCAGCCACATAAATTCATTTAAAAACATTTAAATATTAATGACCAACTCTTTGCTTTTAGCTGTTTTTCTGCAAACCCCATAGTGCTCCGAAGATTAATGACTAGAGTTTAGCAAATCAAGGCACATGGAATAACCAAGGCTTGGGCCCTATATCGTGCACCACTACACTCTGATATTTGCCTTTCATTAGAATATTAAAGCATGGCTGCATCCATGTAAATATATGTCCATCAATCACTTGAGGACAATACAGCATGACCATAAAAACTTTAAAAACTGCAGGTGAATCATCATCAGCAGCATAATAAAAACTAAATTGGTTTCTGAAAAGACTACCACTTTGTGTCATCAGTTAATATAAATACGAGACAAAGTTAACATCCTCCAGGCTATTTGCTCAGCTATCATGAAGGTGCAGCTGCTAGCCTCCAGCCGCTAACATGAGATTCAATCCAAGCTGCTCACAGAACCTACTGCAATAAGCTTCATTAGCGCTGCAGACCAGATAAACACCAAATTATGTAAACTAGACTTTATTGAGGACATCTCATTAACTGAATGTGTTTTAATGATCCATGATATGAAAACATGAAATGCTAAAGACATTACCCCACATTTCCCAGTATAAAATGCCAATTTCATCACTTTATAATTATTTTCTTTATAAGACACAGAGGTGTGAGCTCCTGCTTTAACTGCAACTTTTCTTTTTTTGATTTACCCAAAAGGATTTGCAAATAATTGTGCTGCTTCAGCTTAAAACTATTTGAATTGTTAGAAATGCTATAGATGGTCTGAAAAATTAGCAATAGTCAGAGTGTTTGGAGGAGTTGGACCAGTGTAGGCTGTTGGACCAGTGTAGGCTGTCAAAACCATAGACATAAGTGGACACTGTGTTCCATATAGTAAGTGAGCATGGACGTGAATTAGCTCCTTTGTGCCTGGCTCCGATTCACTTTCTATTGAAACATCTGTGCCTCTTTCTTTATATATATATAGATCAGTACATGTCATATAGATTAATAAAGTACAGAGTGACCATTCAGTGTCCGTTCTAATCAGATATGGGGCTCACATAACCTTTTTGTGTGTCACTGGAAGTACAAAGAACTGATGATAAATGCTTATCCTATGTCCTTGCCCTACTTGAAATGTTTTCACTTGGTCTTTGAATGTCAACGCAACATTTTATACCTTTTGTTTGTACGTCTCTGGGACTCGGGGACGAGCAGGTCGGATCACAGTGGACCCTTCTCACCTGGACATGGACTATTTGAGCCATTCCCCTCGGGCAGGAGGCTACGGTCCATCCAGACCACAACCTCCCGCCACAAGAACAGTTTCTTTCCCTCTGCCGTTGAACTCATGAACACTTTGTAACACCTGCCACTTTAACAATCATATAATAAAAGAGTTTGCACTACTGTCTGGGTACCCTGTACATTGCTGTGTAGTCTATGCATCCCTTTATATATATATATATATATATATATATATATATATATATATATATATATATATATATGTAGGTAGGTAGGTAGGTAGGTAGGTAGGTAGGTAGGTAGGTAGGTAGGTAGGTAGGTAGGTAGGTACATGTCATATAGATTAATAAAGTACAGAGTGACCGTTCAGTGTCTGTTCTAATCAGATATGGGGCCAGAGTTGAGGGACAGAGTAACTCTGTAACAGCTTATTTGCATGGTGTGCACCTGCAAATAACATCCAACTCTTGAAATAGACATTCTCCTTTTCAGTATTTTTATTCTTGAATTGACAAAAGATAATCCACAATGCCCGCCCTGTGGATACCATGAAAATATAACCAGATCTAGAAGATGAACCAAAGATGGCGTCGTAGTTGTATCATTGGCCTGGACCCAGTGGCATTATGGGCTAGCGCCACCCACAGTTGCAATGGCGGCTAGAGAGGAGCTAACACAGGCCCAGCGGATGGCTAGGCTAAATCTTACAAAGCTGTCTAAGGTGCTATGATAATTTAAAACATCAGTGATTGTCAGCCACAATTCTGTTGGTCAACACTGCGACAGATTTGGCTACAAGAGCTTACCACCGTGAATGAAAAATACAGGGTTTTTTAAAGTGACTTTAAGCATCTGGAAAAGCTGATTTATAATTTAGAATTCAATCACATTTATATTTATTGTTTAAACACACTCGCAGAGAAACCACATAGAAAGCATGAATCTATCTCATTTTCAAAAGTAAAGAGGACAAAATTGGGTGCAGCTCCAACAAATGAAAATAGCCACGTCTTGGAGGCAAATGAATACGCGTAAGATGAGCGCAGGAGTCACGGCAGCCTCCCTCGTGTCACCTCAGGCCTATTAGTCTCTATAAAGGATGATGAATTAGAGACAGAGGGGGTAGTGCGTCGAAGATGGGGTCATAAGAATGATAAAGTGAACAGCATGAGCGCTTTAATGGCCGACGCCGGCAGAGAGGTGCAGGGAAGGAGGAACATGAAATCTTAAACAGGGCCTTTCCAAACGGCATGTACAGCAGTCTGAGTCCAGGTTCTGTTTCTGTCTGTGAGCAGAGACCAGATGCCAAAGATCCAACGATAGTATGGTGTAAAGTCTGTCAACTTTTAAGTCACACCACCTGTTTGTCTACTCTACATGGAGATGTTACTGCTTCGTTGGAAATGTCCCCGCGTCGCAGTCCACCTTTAACGGGAAAAGCATCATTACCAACTGAATAAACTTTGGAAATAACATTAAACTTTTTTTGAGCTTTTAACCATGTTTTGACATTGTTCTGTCATCAAAAACATACCTGGAGCGGTATTTACTGATGAATCCTGTTTAGTAAGTTCTCTCGCTTCTGAGCGTCAGAAAACACTCCGTTTCAACACATTTGTGACGTCATCGGTAGAGCTCTGAGATGTTCTGTGTCGTTTTCAAGTCCATAAATCACCACCAGTTTAATCCTGAGCATTTCTGCCATCAAATCACACTCATTTCAATTTCATGCTTACATTAGCATGTTGTGGACAAGTTAGGTTTTGTTTATTCCATCTGCTACCACTAGTTCTAACATAAATCCTAAAGACAGAGCTCCTCACAGATATAAAGTAATGTAATGCTTTCAGAGGATACATTATTTTAAGTTCTAAAACCTGAAATAAAGTAAAGTAAAGGTACTCAAGAGCATGTTTAAAGGCCAAAATGATACAAACAATGCATGATGTGTCCTACTTTGAGGAGACTGGGCTTAACCGTGCATTACCCAAAAGATACAGAAAATAAAATTGTAAGCTGAACAGGATTTTGTAACATGTAACAAGTGATGCTGACAGATAAGTGCTAGGCCTATGTTTTTGGGAAGAGCATCAATCATACATTCATGACTAGGACAGTGAAAACAAATGGCTGTCATATAATATTCAGAAAGAGCAAACACTTAGTCTGAGCTCTTAATGGGCCTTTGTCTTTGCAGGCTTTCCTCTGACGTTGACAGATGGGCCACAGTCCTACCTGCAGGAACAGTTTATGCATTACTGCGCTTGTGCTGCTGATAATAGCTGTTCTATGCGGGTCATATGGGGTTTCATTACAGCACTCCTACTTTGCACCAGGCCAGGACTTTTTCCATATGGTTAGAAAATAAGCATTGTTTTATAGTTGGTATTTGTGGAGAGGAAGTAATTGAGAAAACAAAATGCTCATGGATAAGTTCTTAAGTTTTACTTTTAATGGCTGTGGATTGACAGTGGATTTGCAGTAACTGTAAAAAATAGTGGGAAACGGTGATATCACATTACCATGTGATGGTTATCACAAATGGCTTAATCCAATAGGCAGCATTGCTAACATTAGTATATTAAACCATTTTGTCAATCCAGACGTTTACTTGCTTTTATATCTTGTACGCCAAAAAGACATTCATTTCTTGCTTTGGGGGTGGACCATAAAAGGCCTGTAGCTGACTTTTATTTCTGTAAGTTCAACCTTTAACTCCATAGTGTATCGTAAAAACAAGTGTGTTTGACTATCCCAGGCTGCTGTTTCTCTGTCATGGTTCAACATGTGAGCAGGGCTAATTGCTCAGTCGGATGCAGCGTTTCCAGGTAGACGTTTTTTCTGCGGGACTGGACGGCTTTCTAAGAACTGCCGTGGGTCAAAAACACTGTCTGTGGGTTTGGCCAGAGCAATTTTCCATGCAAAATGTGTACATTTTGGAATAAACTTAACAAAAGTCCTGGATTTCAGTAACAAATCATCATATCAAAAGTCATCCGTGCTCTGTGTGGCTTATTTGAGTGCAGTTGCTCTTGAAATGGGAACAATTTTGTACATGAATGGCTATGCTAATATTTATTTATATACAATTTTGTGTTATACAGTATCAAAAAGTATATGGTTCAATGAAAATACCATCATAGTTTTTTGTTTTTTTTTTGTTTAATGCCAGCAGCGAATGCCACATCTTTAGTAACTCCTCATCTCTCTCCTCTGCACTGTCCCTGCTTCACAGATCACTGACAGCTGAGGAGCTAAAGATTGTGTAATTGCAGGATCCGTGGCAGCACACCGTAAAATAATATGCTAAGTGACTATTAATCATTCCAGTGACAAAATAACAAAATAAAGGCGAGACGTGGGAAGGCACAGGGATGTGATTGATGCTGTGCGGGGAAACTTTGTGTGCCGTAATTGCTGATGAGGCATTATTTTCAAATCTGATCTTCAGTTTCAGAACTGACAAAATAATTGCAAATATCAAATTACAAACCACTGTCTAAATTTCAATAAAGCGATTAAAGCTCTGAGCTTTCTAATAGAAAACTTTACTGTATCGTCTTGTCTGAACGATATATAATCATAATAAGGTGTCAAATTTTATTTCAGTCGTGCTTTAGAGTCATCAACTCTCATCTCATGAACTATTGCTCCGGTTAGAGGTATCATTTTTATTACATATCCTGTTATTACATCATCATGTCACGCACGCTTTTTCTTTCTTTTTTTTCTCTTTCTTTTTCTTTGGACCATAATCGTTATTTGACACAACCATATAGTGCGTGGAGGACATCCAGCAAATGTTTGGAGCCAGGAATCGATCGAGTGACGCATATTTGCTGCAGTTCAATCAACAACCAGGCAGCACACTGAAAAAAAAACCCCAATGCCACCAGGTTTCTTCCATTTTTTGAAACATGATTGATAACAGATGTAGATTCATCCTGTAACATACAATTTCGAGTGCAACTTGTCAGATGGTGAAGCAAAGCGTGTCCGCACTTCTTTCCTGTCTCAATTTAAAAAGTGCTGTTTTACTGTCTTCCCACTTTTCGTTACTTGGTCCTAAACTGAGTTAATTTTACTCCTGGTGTGAACTTGGTTTAGTCATGTTCTCGTACTTATTTAGTCCTGCTCAACTACTTCAAGTTTAGTTTCGTGTTTAGTCCTGGTTTAGTCCCAATTATGATGTGGTGAATGTGAACCCTTTATAACGTGAAACAAACTAAGCTAGCTTATTTGGAACTGTTTGCAGCAGCCCAAACTTTTACCTCACTTTCCAAACGCGTTCTAATTATTCAAACGACTGAATTTATTACACTTTTTACACTTTTCAGACGCCATCACAATAATGCTAACAACAACTAGCATGCTAACAGTGCACTTCCTGATCCATAATTAGAACTTTTTTGGGAAAAAAACTGATATGGTCCATTTAGTGTATGAAAAATGCAAACTGAAGTCAACAAATTGCAAATTATGATTGGGGTCATTGGATTAAGGACTTTGCTTAAGAGCACAGGGGTTGAGGAACATGGCTTCACTCTCCTTGATGGTGAATAAGTCTAATATAAGCTTACTCTGGCAGGCAATCTAACAGTAATCAGTGAGACAGTTTGTTTGGTCTGATTCATTGCCGACTTACTCCCACTGGACGCAGGAGTTCAGCGAGACAAAGAGTCTAGAGCACAGTATTGTTTATGTTTCGTCACTTTCACACGCCTGTCACATTGTCCCGCATCCGCCCGCTTCTCCATCACGGCCCCGATTAGGACTCGGCGATGATGGATGAGGGCAGAGAGCTGCTCCTCTATGGCACCGCTCAAGACTGGATGCGCCGGACACGCGCTCTCTGGTGGCCTTCAATCCGGTACACGGCAAGTCTCTCAAAGCTGCGACCAATAACAGCCCTGGCACTTCACACTCAAAACACCGAGAAGAATATGGGAGGCAGGGACGGAAAACAAGCTGTCGACATAAAACGTACCTCCGAGGGTCGTCAAGAGGATGCGGCGAGCGCGAGTTGTCCCGCTTTCGAGCGCGTTCAGACGGGAAGTAGAGATGGCGGGATGGATGGGGAGGGAGAGAAGAGACGCCTGGGCGATGAGCTAATGCACCAGGGAGGAAAGCAGAATCACCTCTTCCTCCGCTTGATTCCACTTGATTTATGAGACAAGTTTAAAAACAACATTAGGCACAAATAAAATCACGGAGGATCATTTCTGTACTAAATCAAAGACTTATTATGGCAATCCGCGCGATGGGGAGATCGCACGGAAGCGTAGTGTAGATAGAACGTGCATGGTACTAATGATGATGTAAGCCTATATGAAGATGGAAGAGAAGTATTATTAGAAGGCGAGTGTATCAGTGTTTACGACATGAGAGCAGTGATAAAGCAGAGTAAGCAGAAAGATTGGAGGATGTAAAGTATATTGAATTTAATATTCACTCCAGATATGTTATGAATCTATTGTGTAGTATGTCATCGCAAAGTGTATCGACTTAAAAATAGTCTTAATGCCTGCATAACGTCAAAATAATTGGCAAGTTGAAAGAATATGTTTGAAGTTTTAATCCATAGACAGTCTTCTGCAATCGGTCTACGCCATGTGCCACCTAGCACAAAATTGAATCTTGTTGCTAATGTAAATGACAAACTTTACTAACCTTTACTGTCAGTTGTGGTTCGGGGGATTTCTACAATGTATTTGATCGTTACTTCCGAAAATGTAATGCTTTTTGCAGTTGATTATGCTTAACTTAACGTTAAAATTCTTTCGAAAATGACTGATATTTTGATGAAGGGTCAGGCCATACCCCAAACATTTCAGATTTGGTTGTTTCTGGTGAAATATGCAAGCATTTGATACCATTCGTCCCATCTGTGTGTTATAACCTAAATACACTTTAATTGCCTCAAAGAAACATTTTAGCTCCGACATTGCAAATGGCATATGATTTGACAATGAGGAGAAGTTCTTTGAAAACTTTTCTTTTCAATGAAACTAAGAGGATGAAGTCACCGCGTTGTTATGTACTTGAATGGTGTCACGTTTGATGCGCATGTGATTCAGTCCAGTCATATCTCAAGCTCTGTCTGTCTGTTCTCTCTCAAACACTTTTATTTTTATAACAAAACAGCATTTCTGTGCCCGTGTTTTTTCAATCAGTCTCCAGATGCTTGGGTCACTAATCCTATTTGGGCTTTTAGCAGTAAACTGCCTCTTTGCGATTCACGTGAGCGGTGCGTCTATCCTTGCATGGCCTCGGCTGGAGCTTTTCTGCCTTTTATACTGAATGGACAACATGCGCACAGTTTTAAGACAAACAGAAGCCAATTTCCTAAACAAACAAGTGACTAGTGAGCTTGCACTGTCAAAGCTAATTCCCTTTGGCCTTAGCACATGTGTACACCTAAAGACATAGGCCTATATAACTATAGTGTACTTGGGTTAGCCTACTTTCCTACTATGTGTGAAATGATCAAAACTAATACGTTAATGTAGCATTGTAGCCAGCTAGTATGATAAAGATACAAAGGACTACGATAATTAAAGTTAAAGTCTACGTGACAAGTTAGACTACACATTTCACAAAAACGTATTGTACATGGTTATATTTGAGATATTATTTACATTTACTAACATTATGCCTACATGTCTCCCGTTGGACAGTTTTTGTAATGTTTATAATGTCACTTCCTGGTTGAACATGGGCAGCAAATATGACATAGATAGAGGTAATTCTACAACTGTTACCTAGCAACCATACTGTAAACATTGGCCAAAATCCACATAAGTTACCCAATAGTTCTGATTGACAAATAATAATACCTGATAATACCTTTATTTTCTTGAGTAACTGTTTAAACTGTCAGAAAAATGTGTCATTAGCGTTTAAATTGACTGTATTTTCAGTGGCATGTCTCATGTTGATGACTCATGGATGGATTCCGTTTTAGAACTAAACTATGCTTCCTGTCATTTTAAACTTTTATATTTCAAAATTTCTTCTCAAACTGCAACTAAATGAATGTAAAATGATTATAAATATTTACCACAGGTGCTATCCCACTAAACTAAGTAATAAGTAGTAGTAAAGTCATAAAGACTTTAAATTAGCCATGTGTGTTGTCAGGTTGAGGTGACACTGGATATGAGTGCTACAGGTTGTGTGTTGCAATTTGCAGTTTTAAAACCTACATTGTTTCTGTAGTAACACTTAGCTAATATGTTATATTCAGCTAAAAGATAGGCCCATGGGCTATTAGCATGATTAGTAATAGTCTGCACTATTTTATCTTATGATATCTAATGTGAAGAGCTGTCAAATGCTCTTTATGTTCTTTACTGATCAGAAAAAAAAAATGCTTAGTTCAAGTTAAAAATGATGTTACAATGTTTTTCAACGTCAGGTGACCAGCTTGCAGGTTTAAAACAGGTGTGCTTTCTAACATTTTTATATCTGAAGAAGGGCTGGTGGCCCGAAACGTCACGTGGTGCGAAATAAAAACTGGGAGCTCCAACTGCTGTGCGGATCCTTTTTTCGTGTCTTTACAATGTTTTTCAACACCAAAACATACCTATAGAAGTATGTTGGTCATTTTTGTGATCCCATGAGTTTGTCTCCAAGATAAGTAAAGACTTTGTTTCAACTCTGTTTGTATTTGAAACTAAAAAGTGCTCTTGTGTATCACATCATTTAAGAGCCCTCACTGTTAGTGTCATGTCAATAACAGCCAGGCTGCTAACAACAATGTTTTTTGGTATTCCCAGCAAAAGTTAAATCCCAGGTGTTAACACAGAGCATGCTATCTGTTAACAATGCAAACTCTTACATTACAGTAACATTGAGGGTCTAAATAAATATTAGAACTATGTGAGTGTCCATACTCTAACTGGCAGTATCAACGGGCCATTTGTCCAGTTTGTCTAAATTAGAATGGCGACCCTAGCCCTATTGATTTATTGGCTCTCCTGTGAAGATTCTTACTTAATATCATGACAGCAGTAGCCGTGTTGGGGCGGCCGCTGACAGTTTGAGTGGCAGCGATGTCATTAATGCCCTTATGGCGACTGTCAGCGACCGCCCCGTCAAATGCTCTGAGTGTGAGTACTGCACTTTTAATCCAACTGTCAGAGGTCAGAACCGCACTGCTCGGAACGGCGCGACACTGACTACAATCATCTGTGACAGCAATTACGGACCAATCTAACAACGCATTGCTTACCTCATTGACGTGTTTCATATTGGATTGATTGGAGCTTATCAATCAAACTGTCATTGGGGGAAAAAAAGATATTAATATGATGAATGGCCGGTCAGGAAAGTCATAATGCACCCTGTTTTTTTGAATGGATTATTTTCATCTCGGGTGTTGACGGACAAAACGCAAAAACCAAAACAGACACGAGGCTTCAAGTAGGTAAAATGCTGTGGTAGTAAAGTTTAACAAATGTCTTTTCAATCATGTTTATACTGCAGAACACAACAATTTAGCTGAACATGGCTAAAAGTCCATCTGGTAACTGAAAAATAGTCAAGGCATTTGTGTGCAAAAGATAGCACAGTTAGCATCTGTGGTTATAGCTATAGAGTTTTTTTTTGTGGTTTTTTTTTAATATAGGCCAATAAATTTGCTATTTAAATTGGTGTTGTGTCGGATCATGCCGTCATATATCACACACTCAGTCAGCCTAATGTAATATTTTAAAATAAATACAAAACGTTCAATTAAAAAGTTATGACGTTTTGTATTAACCATTAGCTTATCAATTATTTTCACAGCTCTTTTTCATACTTTTTTGGTTGAGGACTTTTTATAGTTTTAAAGGCACTGTACCTGTTTTTGAAATGTGAAAAACAGAAGTCGAAAATAAGACTAGAGCGCTTTTTCTGCATGTAATTGTAGAGCGTTTTATTTTCCGAGAGGGAGGAAGTGCGTCGTCACCTTGCTTTAACATCAATCGGGACGTCAAATCGCGCTCGTGAAAAGTGCTTATAAACTTATCATGGTGAATATTTACGACGCTGGGACTGCAAAAGCTAAAGTGAGTGATACATGCGACTGCCGTAAAGAGTTTAAAACAAAATAGTTCCTTTTTTCACGTTTCAAAACAAAATCGTGTACAGCCCCTATAACTTAGTTTTTGCAAATATATCTTTACGGACATTTGCAAGTCTGCGCTCTGTATAAGTTCCCATACCAGCTCTCTGATTGACAATGACTTTTGGATAAAAGTCGAAACGTCTCGATCTTTAAACGGCGTCTGGATGACAACCTCTGAAACCCTTTCTACGATCTGCGCTCTATTATTGCGAACCTGGTGTAGCGCAGAATTTCCATGAGATCATGAGACAAGACATTCGGAATTAAACAAATAAGGTTCGCCACGATACAACTCCTACACCTGTGCACTTAATTATTTCAGGGGCGGTGCAGTAACAAAAGAGCGGCCGAGCGCATTGATTGAACACCTCTCCAGCGATGGCGGATCATTGGGGCAGACGTCAGGGACAGCAGCTCCTATACCGCAGTGTTGGAGCTGGAAACGCTCAGTAATTGATGGTCGGATGTGTTTTCCCTCCGATAATGTGTCTTTGCTGTCTTGGGGTTGCTGCTTTCCTTCCTTTCACTCCGTCAGAGCCCTTACTGTCAAAACAGCACATGTGTCTCGCCAATGAAGATGGATGACTCCGGGTCGGATGGATACGGAGGGATGCAGAGGAGGAGACGGAGGGGGAATCCAGAAGGAGAAAGGTATAGAAAAAACATGTTTAAGAAGGGATGGAAAGACAAACGGAACGATGGAGTGCTAGGATAAAGTAAAGCAGAGGAAGGAAGAGTGATGGAGGTGGCGAGGCATGTGGGGATAGCGGTCTACACTGGCCTATCCTTACTATGTGCTCAAAACAAATACAAAATTATGTATATGGTTTCCTGCATGCAAAACTACGCACACAGATCAATGCCGGCTCTTTCATTCAGTCCGTCCACCGTGACAAGAACTTGGGATGATAAAGATATTACAATACAGAGGTGCCCAGAGGAAAAGGGATCTGTAGATATCCTAAATGGGCTCTCAACAAAGGCATAAGGCATTTCTGTGTACTTAAACTGGTCAGCACTTTCAGACCGAAACTGTTTTATGCCAAGGACAAGATTCCAACATGAAAATGGAGTACTGTGGTGTATTCAGTCCGATCCAGTGAAGAAAAATACACGGAGCCTTATATTGGGGAAACCAAACAACAAAAAAGACGGTAGGTACTCAAATTCTGGTTTACAATCCGCTCTCCACTTCAGCTCAAATCCACAAATCGTTTGGAGTAAGCAGTATAGTTTGAAAAAGCGATGGAAGATACACTCTTTCAAAAAGAAAATTGTTCTATTAAACAGAAAAGGTGGATTAAGATGCAATTTACCATCTGTTTACAACTGTCTCCTCAAACCTTGGTCAAAAAGAAATCAAGTCAGACTCAACAGGCTGACAGAGAGCAATAGAACAGAACAACCAAAACTAGTCTAGCAAGTAAACATTCCAGAGCAAGTCAGAGTATAACTCTTTTCAGGGACAAATCTAGCTCCACTCAGCTCCTCAGACCAGTGCCTTCAGGTGGCAGTCGAAAGATCTTCATTTCTAAAACACTGTTCATGACTGAAACATTTTATACCAAAACTACTGTATATACTATAATATAGACCTAAACTGCACATGGATACATATCATGAAATGTTAAGGAAGTAAATAGGTGTTCCAATACATGCAATGTCCTCGGAGTCAACTAGTCAGCAATTATTTTTTTGATTAGTCACCTAGTCATACAATTATTTCCATTGTATATTTTGACTTATTAAATACATTATCAACCAAATAAAGATTGAAATAAGGCAAACAAAGGCTTCTAGATAGAGAATATTTATGGATAAAGTGTATTATTGATGTGAGTCAGCAATAATCGTTGTTTTAATTGTTTTTAGACATTTTGATTAATTAATTGTTTCTGTCTTTGTTGCAAAAGGTCAATACATTTTTTTTTTTTTTTTATAGCCGACTAGTCACGATTAGTCAACTAATCGTTGCAGCCCTAGTCCTCAACATACCAAATATAACTTTCATGAATGGACTCTCATGGTGATGTGAGACATATCTTGAAGTGTATTTGAGTTGAGTTCTAGTCTCTTTTTGTCTGGGGCCATGCACAGATTCATTAATCTTACAAAAGAAAAGATGAACTGCACCAGATTTAGCTGCAGCTACTTTCCATCTGCAGTCTTTAGGCAGGCAATAAAAATTACAATTACAACTAACCCAGCTCGTTATTAACATCTCAGTAAAATACCCATTACAATGTCACCATTTCAAATATATGATGGATTGGAAAATTACAAATGCAATTTAACTTTATTGACGTTGACACAGTTGATTTACTGAGATGTGAATTTTATTTCGAGTTTCGAGTTAAATTATTATGGTCTATTAGGGCTTCACGATTTCGGGAAAATTATGTAAAATTTTTAGATCCAGTTTTGCCATGTGATTAGATTTGCGATTTATGCTATGTTATTATGTTTCGATTTTGTTGAAAGTTCACATTTTAAACGTACCCAGAAGAACAGACCAAAAGACTGAAATAGGTCAATGAAGTGACATATTAATAAAAGAATCACATGCATTTACATGTTTTGTTTTTGTCGTTTGTGGAGGAAATTATAGTACTTCAAAAATTGCAGCCTTTGCGGTTTGCTAATGTGTTCCTGTTAAAACTGTGATTTCGACTCGATTGCAATGGATTGTGCTGCCCTAAAGTCGACGAACAATTCCAGACCGATGGTTCCACTGTCTGAAAAGGCCAACTGTGCAAAGACAGAGAACATTTTTGGGATTGTGAGGTTTTTTTAACAGTGGACCACCTAGTTTGTTCAGTTCAACACATTTTTAGTGAGGGTGGAAGAGCATCATTAATCATTTTAAGCAAGGTTCTTAGACTTGAATACAGAACTGACTAGAACATAAGTTTGATAGTTCAATAATGTTGTGGGAGTTATGTAAAATATGGGGAAAGATACTGTAGTTTGAGTAAGTTTGAGTAACTATAATCTGACATTGTCTTTGCAGTGACATCGATATCCCCATCACTTAACGGGAAGAGCTCAACCTTATTTAAAGTCACATCCACACACCCTGACATAAAGTTACTTCCTTTGCTCCTGCATCCATTAGCGCTGACCTTTGACCCGAGCAGTTGTGATCATGTGACTATGAAACACAAGGGTCAGGCTGCCTTGTCAAAACAACACACTGATACATGACAATGTGGTAACCTGTGTGCTTATCTGAGAGATGGAGGCTCGGTGCACTCACTCACTCTGCATCGTCATCCACGTTTGATTGAAAAGCACAGGGAAATGTGAAAAACGTGCATGCAGTTCTAACTTTTTTGTAACATTTCAGTGAGAGAATAATGATCTATTATCTGTTTAAATAACGTAACAACGGCTGCTATATTAGACGTTTGTGGGGGGAAAATACAAAAGGCTTTACTGACATTGCGCTACAGGATTGCCAATCCTGTGCTTGAACCAAGAACTACCAGGTCTGAAGCCAGAAGGACCAAACCAGAACCAGCACTTACAGCAGCTAGTACTAAACCAGAATGAAACCAGGGCTAAAAAGAAAATATATTTGTTAATATTTGGAAAATTGTCGAGCTGATGCCCTCGTTTAGATTTGCGTCCTCTCGTGTAATTCAACAGTTTCGCCCAAATCAAATTATACCTCCCCTTTCTTCGTGTTAGAGTTTTACAACTAAAGAGTTGTTAGAGTTGTACAACTAAAGAACATTTTAACTTATTTTTCAGTGTTTCAGTTCACATTATTATTCTGAAGTAACTGTTTATAGGCATACTTTGACATTTAAGCAAGCGTTTATGTCAAGTTATGCTCCCTCATGTAAAACTAGATTAATTTAGTATTAATCAAGAGAGCATATTTTGACCGGACAAGTGTCTATGTCCTTATCCTACTGCCGCATTATTCATTTGTTTTGTTGGTTAAATCAACAATTTTTAGAAGTCCTCTGAGACAACAGACAACGTTTTGATTTTGTGCTGTACAAAATAATTTGATTTGATGTTGATATTTTCTTTTTGATGTAAAACCAGAAAGGGCAGAGCTTTGCGCATGAACAATATGGAATCATGGATTCTATTTCGTATGTGCTGCGCCCTCTACGGGCTTCGCTATTGGCTAGCCATCTCCTAGGCTCCGCCTAGCCCTGAGGAAAAAATATCCACCTGCTCCAATCATAGGAGGGGTCCCGCACACCACCTTGACCCCTATATAAGCCCGTGCATTCAGTCCAAACGCCCTCTTTTCATCTCAGCACCTTGAGGATTTTCTTCCACCCAAGAATTTGAAGATGGACTCACCGCTGTCTCGACGCCCGAGGATCTCGCCACCTGCCGGTGTCGGGCCCAAGAGCTGCGGTGTTTGCTCGACGACACTTCTACCAGAGGACGGCCACGACCGCTGCTTTCTCTGCCTGGGTTGGCGCCACTCCGCTGACGACGACTCCTGCTAGGCGTGCATCTCTCTGAGCCATCCTACATGCTTGTCCTTCGGCGCTGATGATGGCCTGGTGGAGTTGTGGCCCAACCCGGCATTCTTGCCTAAGGCAGTGACCTCGGCCTTCAGGTCTAGGGTCATCCGGATCAGGCCCTTTTTCCCGCCCCCTCACGCCTCCGAGGCGGATGCTCGTCGCCACCTTTTGTGCCCTGTCAGGGCTCTACGCTGCTATTTGGATCGCACGACCAGCTTCAGGCGTTCGGACCAGCTGTTTGTTGCTTTCGGAGCCAGGGACCGCGGGGCTCCTCTCTCTTCTCAGCGCCTGGCTCACTGGGTATGCCGTGCGGTGCGTGGGGCGTATGAGGCGCAGGGTCGGCCCCCACCGCTGTCGTTACGAGCCCATTCTACGCGGGGTGTGGCGGCTTCCACGGCCCTTTTACGTGGTGTGTCGGTGGAGGATGTTTGCTTGGCTGCGTCCTGGTCATCCTCCTCTACATTTGTCCAGTCATACCTGCTGGACGTTGCAGCAGGGTCAGTCGCTCATTCTGTTTTGAGCGCTGGACATGCCTGAGTACTCTGTGCTTTTCCCAGTTAGGTGCTCTTGATAGAGGCGGCCTTCTGGGTATGGGTCTCCATTGTATGGTGTGTGACCTGAGGCACTTCATCGCTTTTACTTCACGGGTGTGCCGGTGCTCTTGGTAGAGGCGGCTTGTGCGCACCCTCATTTTGCCTTGCGAAGTACTGGCGCTCTTGGGAGAGGCGGCTGGTGGTACTTCGGCATGTGTTTTGTGCACATTCTTCAGGTGTCCTTGGTAGGAGCGACCTGTGTGCATGTACCTTACGTGCCTTGGGCACCCCGGACCTTGTGGTTTGGGGTGGCTGGGCATGCTCCAATCATACCACGCCAGGCCTGCTGGGAGTACAGTGTTCCCTACGGCCTTCGCGTAGGTTTTAGCCAATAGCGAAGCCCGTAGAGGGCGCAGCACATACGAAATAGAAATCTAAGTTACCTAATATAACTGTAGTTCTATGAGTATGTGCGTAGCCCTCTACCTTCAGGCCCATCAGGCCTGGACGCTCCTTATCTGAGTGAAAAGAGGGCGTTTGGACTCAATGCACGGGCTTATATAGGGGTCAAGGTGGTGTGCGGGACCCCTCCTATGATTGGAGCAGGTGGATATTTTTTCCTCAGGGCTAGGCGGAGCCTAGGAGATGGCTAGCCAATAGCGAAGCCCGTAGAGGGCTACGCACATACTCATAGAACTACAGTTACATTAGGTAACTTAGATATACCCTGCCCGTGGCCCTTCGTATGGCAGACTTTGTTGATTCTTTTAAAAAGCACTTTTATTTAGACAAGTTTTGGGTTGACTGATGTCTCTGCTCTTAAAGTAAATAGTCTCGTCTTTTATTGCACTCTGTAAAGCACTTGTGATTTTTATCTGTGAAAGGTGCTCTATAAATAAAGTTTTACTTACAGTACACCGGATCAGATCATTTGGAGGGCCAGCCTGTACGAGTGTGTCTCATTGTGTAATTTCACTATGTAATTATTTTTATTGCAAGATTTTTTCTTGACAATTTTCAAAACAGTCAATATGATAATAACATATCATAATATAATTTATCACAAGTTTTTTGTTGTATTATGACAGGCCTTCCTATGCAGGCACAGGGAGAATAATAGCACTGTATAATTGCTAAATCGCTAAATGCTAAATGTCTTTCCAAAATTTGACTAATCCTTACTTGTTGTGTCATGCCTTTTGTCGTTTGACTGGTGACACAGAGCAGTGCATTGGCCCACATTTTGACATGACAGTGTGAGTAAGCGATCCCTTATCGGACCCGAGCATGAATTGTTTACCTTGTCAGTCGTGAAGGACAGCAGAAATTGTTTGTGCAGCATCTGTGGCGGTTCAGGTAGCGTATTTATTTCAAAGGAGATAGAAGACAGGGAATATTCTCTGACACTAATGAATATCAGTTTTATTAGGATATGATTGCGGCCATCACAAAGGTTATTGCTTTCATAACATTGTGTATTAAAAACAATTTAATCTCATCCTTGTAAACAGTAATTCAATCTCTTTCATGCCTGATCTCTGGTGATTGATGACAAAACTATCATCATCCATACCATGTCACCGGAACAGCTGCTTTGCTTCAGCTGACAGTCACCTGCTGTCAAGCAGGAAACAAATGCTATAAATACATCTTTAACAATTCCACTACTATTTTCATTTGTTGCTAAGACATTTAGACATTGCCTGGAATGTTCTTACCTATATCACCAGGTAGGCAAATAGGTGATACCAACAAGCCAAGTTACAGATCAGATCTGTGAAAAGGCGAGCCTACTTCTGAAAAAAAAACTGACCCGCTTGTCCCTAATTGGGTCAGTATGATGAATATTGATGTTAAAGGCGCTGTACATGGGTTTTACTGTATTGAAACGTGAAAAACAGAACTAGTTAATTGTACAGCCTTTACATCAGTGACACGTATTTCTCACTTTCCTAATACAGGCCCGGCATTTTAAATATTCACTGCGATGAGTTTATAAGCACTTTTCACAAATCTCTGAACCCAGAGTGAGTTTTGACGTAAACGGCACACTTTCCGCTTCTCGTAGAATAAAATGCTCCATAAACAGATGCAGAGAAAGCACTACAGTCTAATTTTCAACTGAATAGACGCTTTTATAATATATTTGTACTGCAGGAAATTTATTACTTTATTACATGCAAAAAATCAGGTCCAGGCGCTTTATAATAAATTGAAATTAGAATAAAAGCAGTTTTATTTAGCTGTGCATATTAAATTATTTTATTACTCTTACAGGCACAGTACATAACTTTTTAACTAAAACCAAAATATGTTTTTTGGATGGTTTTATTGCACTAAAAATGTCATCCATCTCCACAAAATTTACTTTCCATTTCCATGGAATTAAACAGGCTACTTTTCACTCCCAGAAAGTTACATTCTGTGCCTTTAAAGCTTTGATTTTGAATTTAAAGCATTGCTTTGTGTACAAATTGTGCTCTGCAAATAAACATATTGTTTTATGTTGTGAATGTTGGTACGAAAAGTGTATGATGATGACTTAAATTTATAAAATGTAAAGTAATAATAGTAAAATAAACTTGCAACACATCGAGACTCCTCAGACATCCGCGCAAATTCCGCCCTAAGATACTATATTCTCAAGACAGCAGTGGAAACCTTTGACTTTGCTGCGCTTCGGACTTCGGTTTGTAAAGCTATATTTGAACAGAAAATGGACAATGACCTCCAATGTTCTCAGTTTGACCTTCACCATCAACAACCTCTCGAGGCTCCAGCAACAGCAGCAAGAGCAGCAGCAGCATTAAACCTCCCCGCACCGTACTTTCATCTTGTGTCCCAACTTGACCAGAACGAAGAAGCCTGAAAGATTAAGAGCAACGGAGAGAAGAATGAAAGAGAGAGCGAGAGGGAGAGAGGAGCTTTTAAAAGGATTTTGTCGGTTATTGACTGGTTGCACTCTTCAGCTAATAGCCATTTAAAGATTATGGGCCTGCTGGTGGAAATCAAGGCCTCCATTGTTTGCCTTATTGCATTCTGGCAGATGGGGGCTGACACAACAACACGCAGCCTCCCTCCGGGCACACTCGGCGAGCACCGGCCCTCCATCAGCAGATCTCCTATTGAACTGGCCCTAATAACTGCCCATGAATTATTAATCCAGCCAGCCATATTGAAGACAGCGGAGAGCAAGAAAAAAACAAGGCTGGGTTGCGGGCCGACTTGCATTCAGTGTGATTGCCGTTCAGGTGCCAGTCAACGGAAGAGCGGAAAAAAAATCAGTTCCAAAGAGTCCCAGGGCGGCTATTTCTCGGAACGGTGGAGGACGTTCCGATAACTGGCACGGGAAGATAAAATATATATTCATTAAATGTCAGATTGCTGATGAAATGGGTCCGATCCATTAGTGGGTAGCGGACGGTTAATGTTTCCCGGTTGTTCGTGGGTTGGGTGGCTTTTAGAGAAGCTAGAGGAGGTTTGCTTTGCTGCTGGAAACTGGATCACTTGATCCCGGAAGGAAAAACAGGGGTTAAAAAGTTTGCAAGAGCAGGTGTTTGTCGGAAATAAAAACTGAACGCGGAGGAAATCGGAGTGAGGTGCACCTGTTGTGAAATCGGAGTGGCGTGAACTTGATAGCAGATTTGAACTTTATGTGTCGTCCTCGCTTTGCTTGGGAGATTTACGTGCAAAGATTAATGGGCAATTTTGGGTAGACTTACTTTTGGTCTTTAACGTTGCCGTAAACATGGTTTTGTGGCATTGCAAATCTTTCTTAGATTCTTTCAGGGCCACGTTTGTTATCCGTTTGAAATGTGTACATGGCTTACATTTTCAAAAGTCATACCATTTGCTCATTGGTATTTATCAATTTCGTAAGTGCTGCATTTTTAGAAAGTTAGAAAAGCCCCAACATCATGAGATCAACTCCTGGCTTCAACAATTTTATGAAGGTCTCTCCCCAATCTTCATTCGCATTTTACAGTTGTTAAAGTCCTGTCAACGAAAACGTGCAGGGAAAAAAGAAAATACCACATAATCATTCAAGAAACATTGTCTCTCATATTGCAGAATTTGAAAACAACAAATGACTATATGAAGTATTCATAAAGTAGCTCATTTACACAAATCCTCCCCCATGCTTTCCATTGAGTTTATGATTTGATATGATACAGTATCTGCATGTTCCTGTATACGTTCCCCTATATACAATAAAGTGCTTGATCAGATATTGCTATTGTAGGGTGTAACTAGAGAAATTTCCAGCATAAAAGCGTGTTCCGGCAGTTGGAAATACGCACATCTTTTCAAGTGTGTCAGCAAACATGCATACTTACAATGTCGACGGGCGCAGTTTGACCTGGGGTCTGTTGGCAACATTTAAAACTTGACTTGTAAGTAGATGAGACTTGTCAAAACATGTCAATTGAACCGTGTCACTGTGCTTATGTGGGCTGTAATACACACCGACATCAAACACTGAATACGGTATTCTAATAGGCTTACCTCATCATTTTCTAGAGTCTATATCTTGGCAGAGAATGTCAAAAAACTGCTGTTACCATGGAAATCTGCCATTTTTGTTGCAGGTGTGCAAAACGTCCATAGAGATATTAGCTAAAATAATGTAAAAAAAATAACAAATGGCCGATGAAACAACTAGATAAGCTGTTGAGTCACCACTGGTAAATACATATATCACTCTATACTATAAGGTTATGGTATACTCTTTTAATCACTTGTGCCGGAAATTCTTTCTCTGCATTTGGGGGTCAGGGAGCTCCTGCTGTTTAATGCTTAGGAAACCATCTCCAGATCTTGAGCGCAGCTTGGTCTGGACTGTAGCAGAGGATTCTTTATTGTTGTTATTGTATTTGGGTTGATGGGAGAAACCAGAGGCCAGAGGAAACCCACCCAGACTCGGGGAAAACATGCGATTTACAGAAAGGCCCAGTCTGATCCGGGAATTGAACCTGCAACCTTCTTTCTTTGGAGTACTAGCTAAGTAGTGAGTTTAGTATTTAGCATCTTAAAAAAGCTCCTTGGTTTTTTTAACATGAGGCTGAAAATTGGATGAAATGTGACAACACAATGCCAAGCTCCAGGTTGCGTTCTGCTGGTGAATCTGATGACGTCATTATTTCAGGCGGAGGGCGGGCTCCTATATATCTCCATGTCGATCCAAATGCATGATCCACACACATGTTGAACCTTAGGATTTTTGGTTAGAGACTGGCTACACAAAATCCTTTTCACTTACAACAATTATGTCATTAGTGTTGAATAATGGCACCACTTTCTGTGAAAAAGAAATTTCACTTTTTTCCGTCCGTGCTGACAGAGAAAACGTTGAACTTTGTCCCAGTTTTTGTTTCATGCCCAGCAATTACAAAGATATTTTAACCATAAACAGGGTCAACAAATCTGCAATCCAACAGCAAATCCTACCTTACGATTCTGCCACGACCTCCAGCTCAATTCTAAACCACGGGGAACGTTGTGATGTCACATGTACGCTACTTATTCCACGGCTTTTCATCAACGTACTGTAAAAACTGAAATCATGTAAAATATTCACTTCCCCGTCTTGCCTAGTTCACTCTCTTAACAACTAATCACTTGGATTTTTTCCATCTCCTCTCTCCGTCTGCCACGAGCGGCCTCTGAATTAAAAAGCCTTTGGCAGGGCTGTTCTCACTTCCGCCGTTTCAAAATGAAGTCTAACCCAGCGCCTGATGAATTGAATTTCCTGAGTCTGAAGCCTACGATTTTCAAACTAAATAATGAACAACGCCCCTAGAATCCCCTTTCAGATCTCATTATGAAGGAGAGGTTCTAATTGCAAGGGAAAATTAAATTTCTATTGCTTTGCCATCGTTTTTTTGTGTGCGCTTCTGACGACAAAATGGGAATTAAGCGAGACTTTTTATATTATTAGTGCGCCATTGTTGAGCGGTGAGTGGTCAGCTGGTAGAAGATGAGTGATACCACCACATCAGAGGCTCCGATGATCCGCCCTCATGTCTCTACTGAAAGCTGCTGCTGCTGTTTCTTGGATGAGTGCCCCCATTTCATCAGATTCACACAGCGCCAAGAAAAACGGCACCTCTTTCTGAACTACAGCCAAACGCCAACACGAATGCGGCAATCTCTGACTGCAGGACCATTCCCACATGTTTTGGGTCGGGTTTCTGCAATATCACCTGCAGTGTTTGGGATACGGCAAGTTGGTTAAACAGTGTGAAACTGTTATAATGGAATTTGGAGGTCACTTCGTGACGTCACGTCACGTCTTTCGTGATTGTCTCAACTGTAGAATCAACGTTTTAGGATATGTTTTCATTGTGTGTATTTATACCATGTTGTAGCCTATACATTGTCAAAAATACAATGGAGGGGAAAAGAGCAATAAGTGAAAATTGTGTGTTTAACCTTTGACATTCGATTTTCACGTTTTAATTGTGTGTATTATACCCAGTTGTAGGCCTATACATTGTCAAAAATAAAATTGGGGAAAAAAGAGGAAAAAGTGAAAATTGTGTGTGTAATTTTTGACTCTCAATTTTAATTTCAGGACATATAGCATTTAAAAATGTAAAGAGTTGTGTAAAGAGAGTGGTAAATAAATGTGAGAAAAGAAAAGAAAAAGGTTTTTGAAAAAAAAAGATTTGATAAAGCAACTATATGTAACTTTCCAGAGGTGATCTGTCATCTGCAGTGGTGGAAAGTAACAAAGTACAAAAGTAAAGGTCTTAAAAAGTACTGTACTTAAGTAAATGTTTTACTTACTTCACTACATTTTACAGTAGATACTTTTTACTTTTACTTCTCTACATTTCAGAGCACGTATCTGTACTTTCTACTCCACTACATTTTTGAACTGGACTGAAAAGTAAAAGTGTATTATATAAAAGTGCTGAAAGGACTGAGGGTTTTATTTTTAGCACATTTACGCTGACATCTTGCCTGTTTTTTTTTTTCTAGTTCCCTTTGAACAAACAAAAAGCCTCTATTAGAGAAAAATAACAAGGAAAGTTGCCTATAATGATCAAAATTAAACTGAATAAATCAATCAAGATTACAATTTGATCCTTTAATAGTTCTCCAAACCAAAAATAATTACTTTTACTTTTTACTCTTAAAGTACATTTTTAAAGAAGTACTTTATTACTTTTACGTAAAATATGCTACTTTTTCTTGAGTATTTTTTTGCTGCTGCATTTGTAATTTTACAAAAGTAACAAAATTGGGTACTTTATCCACCAATGGTCATCTGCACGATTCCATGGAAATTTAAAATCATACTTCTAAACACTACTTTTTGGTCATAGATAGGTTTCATGCCATACTGTGGAATATTATAGCCAAAGGAACTACATTTCCTGCTCACAATAAGGACAAGGTTTTACTTCTACTTACTTTTTTTTAGCACAATAAATACACCCCAAATATTTTCTGGCAACAAAAGTTACATACTTTGGCTTTGACTCAATAACATGCGTCTGTTTTCTTCATTGATTGCTTAACTAGATAGTCTAAAAACGTCTTTGTGGGAAATAAAACATTTCCAAGTACTAAAAAGTAATCTTGGGCAATTTCCTTATGAACGTAAACAGTGGCATTACTCAGTATTTTGAATGCAAAGTCATGCAGTATCTGACAGACCATCTTGATGTCAGTGCAGGGCGGAGATATGGACTGTTGTGTAAATCGTCAGTGGAGTGCAGTGCCGATGAAAGAGGAGAGGCCCGTAGTGCTGCGTGTTTTAACGTGCACCAAACGCGTTCAAAAGTGTGGCGTGTTTCGACAGCTGGCAGCGCTCCCTTTGGCCCGCCACTTGCTCGGTTCAGTGCAGCTCTCGTCCGCCAAAGCCAAAATAACCACAAGAATGCAGCGCGGCTCATGTGCGATTAGTTCAATTATTTTTCATGGTTTAAATATATGGGCTTTTACGAGAACATGAAAGCGGTGGCGCACAATGATGGTGATGTGGTGTCTTCTAGGGTGAGAAAACGCCACGGCGGACATTGGGGTGCGCGGGGGTGTGGATGGCATTAGGGGGTATATAGGATGGGGCTTCATGATGAGCTTTTCAAAGACGGATTAGGGCTCGTTTATTATGTTTCGGTCAGTGCGTTCGCAGCATGGTTACCGTAGCTTCGTTTAGACTTCCAAACATTTCTAAAGGTTGTGTTCTGATATGTAACCACCAGAAAGCGCAAAAAATCCGTTCGAAAATTGACCGAAATGGAAGAAAAAGTGCGACCAACTGCCAAGAAAACTATGTGAGAAAAGCGTACTGCTCCGTTGTTAAAGCATCAAAGACCAAATGACGGACAAAACAACGCAGAAGATGGACAGAAGCCTCTTTGCCTATCCGTATGTGTCTCAAACGTAGCCTTTAGTGAGTGACTGATGCGATGGACTTTGAGTGGCATCCAAGTTCTCCCTGCAATGGCGAACCCAATACCATAGCGTACAATGAATGCTATCCATGGGTTTCAAAATAATGAGAAATTAGGACTGTTTCCATAATGATCAACAAAATATTACACCTTTTGAATGTGTAAAAGTCCTAAAAAAAAAGTTGCATATAACAAAGCTGAAACTCACCTTATGATTATTTGTTAGAGATTAGTCTTTTTCACTGACAACAATGACCTCTTTGGTGTTAAATCGTGGAACATAATTTCATAAACATAATGGTAAAAAACGGAAATCATTTCAAATATTAACTTCCTAAATATAGTGCTCAAGCTAGGTATTTAGAAACAACTACACCCAAATCTCCAGGGGAGCTACCAAACAAGCTTGTTAGCAAAGCAATTCTATTTTTTAACTGTATGAAACATTATATAAATGATTTTTTAAATTAGATTAAATCAAAATGTGGTTATAGCATATTATGTTTTGTACAATAAAGGCTAGATAAATCTGGTTGAAAATTTACCATTTAATTGAACATGACTTTACAGATGGAATTTCCAAAACAATGTCCAGATGATGAAACCTTGCCTACCATGGACCATTCCTGGAAGAACGAGGGATAACATTGAGCTAAAAACATATTTAAAAATACATAGGCTATTTATTAAATCTACCTTACCCATGTTTCTTGTCTGGTGAACAGGTACTACGCATTGTCCACATCTAATTCTGAAATGTTTAATACTGCAAACTTGTAAGCAAGACCCATCTACATTTATACATACAATATGCTTTGGTTTGAGAGCTGATTATCTGTGTAAAGGTGGTGACCCTTGCTTCATTTCTCCATCTGAAAATGCTGTTCTAAAACTGTGCTAGTGAGCCAAATAATCCATGTGAATACCAGTGGCAAAGGCTTTGTGAAAACTTGGAAGTTGTTAGACAGATTTAAATAGCTACTTTCACTGATTGAAAATCAATTACTCCAGCTTTAAAGACGACAAATCATCCTTAAACTTTACATAATAAAGAAATAAGAAATGTGCCTGTTGACCTAAATACATTACAAAAGGGTGCTTTTGTTGAATTCTGAGAATCACAAGTTTTGAACCGGGCAGACTGCATATTACACTTTAATGTTCAGACAACTGGATAAAGAGCTCAAACCAAATTAAATGTCTTTGTCACGACAAGGAGTTCATACACGAGGCCATAACAACTGTTGAATACTAATTATATTCAGACGAAGTAAATAGAACCTGCATTTACTCCACTATGATTACAGACTGCTCGCAATGGCCACTGCACATTAATCAAACAGCGCACACAAAAGTCAAACAAACCCAGTAGCGCTTCCCAGTCTCGTTCTATACGGGAGATGCGCGTGTGAGAACAGACCAGCAACAGCGCCTGCAGGCAAAGGCTGAATGGTTGAAGCGCGGCGTGTGTGTGTGTGAGGGGGGGGGGGTCAAAATGAACACCATCTGGGTACATGAAAGGGAAGGGGCGGGGGAGGAAGCGAGGAGGGGTCCGAGCGCAAACAAAAGCACCAGCGCGGCCAGCATGTAGCCAAAGAACACCGCCACCCTCCATGACGTGACCCCTCTCCCCGTGAACCGTCCCTCCTCGACGCCTCCAGGCCTTTAAAAATCAGGTGGAAGAACACTGGTAGCCTACATCATCAGTCACTGTCCCCCTCCCCGCTCTTAGTCTTATACCCGCGGGGATTCAGATCATTGCCAAAAGGAGCCACAGGCCACTTGCAAGCCTGACAGTCAGCTCCTCTAATGGGCCTGGCTGTTTATTTTGTAGCGCGTGGAAGTGGATTAGCTGGGAGGTAATTACGGTTAATGATGTGCCCGCCTCACCCCGCTGATCTGTAGTCACCCGTCGAGGAAAAAAAAGAGAAGAAAACACCGGCTCAATCGGCCCATATAGCTGCCGGCGCCATTAATACAGGATAATGTTACCGATTAGCGCCGCGCAAAAGGGGAAGGGGAGGATTTGTCAGATGGGTTTTAGCGAAATGACACGGATCCATTTTGTGGCAGAAGTGATGCACTCAGGGTTCAAGCAGCTTTTGCCGATCGCTATTAGATTATGAGCGCTGACATGAGGTGTGACAGAGGCCTCGGAGCTACAGCAGCTATTAACGCGAAAGATTAACGGACGTGGCCCGTGGAGAGGGGTTGGTTTTGGAGGAAAGCGCATGGATCATTAGGCGCTGTGAGTTGCAGAACGCCAAAACATTTTCGTCTGTTTTGACTGCTAGTGATTTATGAATGAACTACACGGGACGTAAGTTAAATGCTAGCTAGCCCGGAAAATGAAATGCTTAGTTTTGTAACAGGCGATGATATTTTCATTCAACTGGTGGTTTTGATCCTTAAACACATACACATACGTATTTAGTAACGCATTTAATCAATTCGTTCGTTCACTTTGCTTGGCTAGTAGCTACTCATGACCTATACAGTTCCATATAGTCAATATTTAGCATTGTGTTTAAATAATTTCAATATAATTTTTTGCATTTGTTGCTGGATTTGAGGCGACCAAGTGAAGTTGCATCTGACATATCAGTACAAAATCGGTACTAGCTATTAGCAAACGATGTGCAAATGCAGAAGGCACCATATGAACAGGAAGTGCCCAGAGCAGAATGTTTTCTGACAGTCAGCTGATGCTTAAAGAAGATATTGTGCTGTATAATTATCATCTAATACACAGGTGGATCGTTCATTCATCTTTTGGACATCTTAAGTCGCAATACTGATCTGATACTGATCTGATACTGATCGTCAGTCCTAGTTCATCTCGTCAGTCCTAGTTCATCTGCAGCCTGTCCGTCCGTGGGAATAGGATCTCTCCTTCACTGTGGTTCTCCCCGAGGTTTCTACTTTTTCCCATGGGGTTTTTTGTAGTTTTTCCTCGCCGCGAAGGAGGGTCAAAGGACAGGGGCGTTCTGGGACAGTTATCTGAACTGCTGGCCCATCGAGGCAAATGTTGTTGTGGGACAGTTATCTGAACTGCTTTTACCTGTGGCCCATCGAGGCAACTGTTGTTGTGATTTTAGGCATTATAAAAATAAATTGATTTGATTTGATTTGATTTAAAACAACTTAATAAAAGAATTATCATGACAACAAAGCACCACACGCCTGCACCAAAATACAAATGGGAGCGCAAAGTAAGTCAAGAGCAGTGAGTCTGGATCAGGGATAGGTTGAGCGATGACGTTGGGGCAATGGCGTCATGACAGCAAAGAACATGCATAAATCACTCTAAATATTGAGTGGGTAAACGGAAAAGGAACACAATTATAAAGGAAGAAATAAGGGTAGGTTATATTTTATACTTTAGTTTGTATGTGATATTTATTTTTCTTACTGTTCCTGAATATATTCTTCATGAATGTGATCATCTGAAACCAAAATAAGGCCTTTTGCATTGGGCCTCCACACTGCTAGCACTGCCCTAATTGTTTAGACTACTGCCAACGTCGACTTGTACAACAGCAACAATGAAATACTCACCAGTGCCGCATTATTTACGTTATTGCCATCTTACAAATTCAGTTTTAGTCTAGCCTCTGTCACTATTTATCTGTTTAGTTTGATACTGATCAGGTCCCATAGTGCTGGCTACACACCAAAGCAATATGTAAACACGGAACAGAAACCATAAAACAAAATGCATTTCCCATGACATTTGTCAAGAGAGACCGACATGCAGAGAACAATACGCCGCCATCCAGATTATTTGTTTATCTTTCTGCATTTCATGTCGGTATGTCTTTTACTGTTGAGTTGTTCTCTTGTTGCATTTTGACAACAATACTGAAAAACAACAACAACAAATGCATTTAATCACAATTTTACTTCAATAAATGCAGCATAATATTGTGAATTATCTAATTTAGCATAATAACGACCAGGAATTGTATCCTTGCATATTCTCATACCGACTGGAATAACAATGGCAGTTGTTTAGCTTGACAGCTAATGAGGCGTAGCCCGAACAGGTGACCGGGAAGTAGAGATAAAGAAAACATTTACCTTTTTCTTTCTATTATTTCTCAGGAGTTGAAACAGTACAAGACAGTCTAATCAATAAATAGTTGGAGTAACATCTAAAATTGTGGCACCCAACGCCTCTTATGCTCCATTCCAAACCGTGTAACGTTTAGAAGCGTAATAACATCAGGAAATGTTCACTTATGGCCACCCTCAACACTTTGTTCTCACATTATAGTTTATGGGAACACGAGAGCGCCGTACTGTATAGAATTTAGACAGCTGGTCAAGTTAACCATTTAAGAGCGACATTGGAAAATTATGACGTATTGTGTATGCGATTTCCCCCTGCATGCATCCATCTGGAAAATGCACCAGTAATAGCAACAAAGTGGTTTTTCCCCCCAAAATGAAGTTTGACTTAATCAAATCAGGGGTCAGAGAAACATATCAGCGCGTGAAGAGGACAGGACACATCAGGGTTAAAGCGATTATGTGCCGTTAAACAGGCCTTTCAAAGTCTCCATCTCAGACACATTTTCCTGCTTTTTCCAGTAATTTTTGAGAGCCTTCAGCTGTAATAAAATATCACTTTTTGTGCATTTCGAGCATTAAACACTTTTGGTCTTGTAGTGTTTTTCTGGTCATAATTGCATTTTGCTGGAACCCTCCCCTTCAACCATTCCCATCTCCCCGTTTAATGCACTTTGAGTGAAGATGACACTGGCTCGGGGTGGGGTGGGGGAGTGGGCCCTGAGAGCTGACAAGAGTGTAGCATAGACAGTCCAGTGGCTGACACAATCTTTGAATGCATGGACAATAGTAAATAGCAATTTTATTTAGGAATATTTACTTTTAATGATGAATGATTTTTTTTTTCCTTATCGTCTGAAGTGGCACTGGGGCAGAGATGGTGCAGTGAGTTATGTGTTCACCCACTGACCGGAGAGTAGTTGGTTCAAAAGTTTTGTACTTTTAGTGGGAGTGTCAAAAAAAGCGGCCTGCAAGCTGAATCAGGCCTGTCAGATGTTTTAATCTGGCAAGCATTTTAAATTTGTATTTAGTATTTATCGCTACAACTATGAGTCTGTTTAATGCTTTGCAGCAGCAGCCCCTCCCCCCGTACTACTTAACTGTGCCAGTGCAGGTACCATATCTCAGTGGTTCCCAAACTTTTCGGGTTGGGACCCCCAAAAGCAGCCATGTAACCAACTCGGGACCCCCAACGCGAAATGAAAATAACACTAGTAATAATTTTAAGTGTTAAGGCATGTTATATCAGGTTTAATGTTGTTTATTTCAATAGCTGAGTGTATTTTTGAACCCTTTTCAACCAAAAGACCCTATTTTTAATTTAAAAATAGAGTAAACACAGTGTCAAATTTATCAAAACTATATCTTGAAATAATCTCGCGACCCCCAGCTCATCCCTCGCAACCCCCCAGGGGGTCCCGACCTCCACTTTGGGAAGCACTGCCATATCTAACCTAAGATGAATTCTTGTCATTTTTGTCTTCAATTGCGGCAAGCAAACCAATCACAGGGCAGCAGTGGGGTTTGGGTGGAGCCAAAGGTGAAGTGCCCAAACTAACCAAAACAAACTGCAGTGCTGATGGGCGTGCTTTGGCCTATTTCAGCATAAATATGGCCTATTTTGTTTTTCAAAGATGTGCACATAGAAGGACTTTGTGCATTTGTGGACGGGAAAGATGTCTGCCTTTCTTTCAACTGGATTTAACAAAATTTTGATTTTGCCGCTCCATCCGCTGTCAGGTTTTGATAAATCAGCATGACCCCAATCCCTTTCAGTGAGAGCCTTTCCAGATCAGTGCATGTGTACAACTCAATTCAGCGTGCTACACATATCAAGGTTATACAAAATGGGCTCAGTCTATACATTTTACATTTTGATGACAAACAAGACAAAAAAGTTAAACACTTCATTTTTTTTATTACTATTTTTTTGTTTTGATATAGGCAGAACAAGATTTATGGACATTTGGGTGCTGTGCAATAAACCCATTGTATGAACAGCTGACTGCTGAATATAAAAAATACATATTGAACAGAAGTACATAAATAACATAAACGATTAATTGCAAATCAATTTAGAAAGTAGCATTTACACTATTATATCCTAAATAGGAGTTTATTAGGCATATTCAGTATTGCTGTGCTGTGCTGCTGCTTACATCTACTTTTTAATGGAATAACTAATAACTATAGCAACGTCATCCACATGCACACCAGAGTACAGCTTTGGCAACCGTCCGGTGAACATCCTGCATTTGCTCCCTGCTGCAGTGTTGTCAACATGACTCAGAACCCAGATTTGAACGACGGAGCTCGGACCACAGAAGAGAAGGACGCCGGGTCTGCTGCTGGAGCCACACCCGGAGTGTTTGGAGCTCTGAGCACGAGAGAGGAGCAGCTGGCTGCAGTGCGGAGCTTCCTAGAGGGGAGACATGGAGCCAATAGCCACATAGCGAGCGAGGCCATGTCACCGTTAGATTTAATATCAATAGGCATTTTGGAGATTCTCAGACAGGAATCCATTTTGTCTGTGCACAGGGGCAGTGACTTTAGGAGGGGCCCTGTGATCCCTGGGGCCCAGGCTGAAGCGGATGTCACCTCCGGTCCAGAGCAAACCGAGCTTGGCTTGTGGTGAACCCTTCTGCTCATTTGGGGGCAGTGCCGACGACGGTCTGAAATCCGTGGAGCCAGATTGTACACAGGTGCTTGTTGAGGACATGGAGGAGGTACCAGAGGACAGTGGGGCAGAGGACACTTCAGGGCTATTGTCCAACGAAGTGGTTGAGAGGGAGAATGAAGCAAAAGGGTGCAGAGATTGCTGTGCTCTTGTAACTGACTGTGTTATGAACTGGTTGGTTATTTTTGTATGTGTTTTGCTGGTGACGGTTGTGATCTTTTTAGTTTTGTTCTTTTTTCTGTTCCCACGCTGTAAACAGACAATCTTGGAACAATGTATTTAACCCCTGCACTTTAAATGTTTTTTGCATGTTTGGAGGCTCCTGTAGTTTCGTATCTTTGGAAGTTTTAATAAAGAATTAGACTACCTTGTTGCAACTTCTCATTAATAGAACAGAATTTAACTTTAAACATCAAATCACTGCATTTATTGTGTGTTCTTATTAACATATGTCTTCTGCATGTCTTTTTTATCACTGAATGGTAACACTTGGAGTAGGACTTGGAGTAAGAGTAACCTACCTGCAACATAAGTGGGTTATTACTAGTTTATAACAAATTAATATGTTCCAATATTGTTAAGTAATTGGACACCTCCACATTTTTAGTAGCACACCCCCTAATTTCTGGCAAAGTCACTGGTGGGAGCCATTATATTTATCTTAATTTTTAAAAATCTTGGACCTGATTTTGAACCATGAGTGAGGGAGCATGAACAATGATGCAAAATATGACTAGGGTGACTGTTCACGTATGGTAGTTCAACAGAGCTCCTGCCCTCGCCCAGTGTTGTTGAGGATGCCATTACGGCAGTGAGAAACTATATATACTAGATATACTAAATATATACTACTATACAGCTATATACTACTAAATATACTTTATTGCAAAGCCCTCTGCCCTTAACATTTACTGATATTGACTATTAAAATTATGTGATCTTGATAAAATAGTGAAAACATGGGTAACACTTTAGAATAACTCCTTTTATTCCTGCCTTAGTAAAGCGTAAATAAATACTTAATTAATAGTGAACATCAACATTATTAAGAATGATTCAGGCTTGTTAACTACTTAACTAATACTCTAACCCAAATTCATAGCCCTAACCCTAACCTAACCTTAATTAAGTAGTTACTAAGCCTGAATCATGCATAATAAACTATTTAATAGTAGTTAGTTAATAAACTACTATGTTAATGCTTTACTAAGGCAGGAATAAGGGGAGTTATTCTAAAGTGTTACCAAAACATGTTGTACTCTAACTAATGTGAAGCTGTTTTATATGACAGAGGCTAAATCCACCATGTGCAGTGACGTGCGGTGAGGTTTACAGCTGGTGAGGCACAATGTGGCAAGTTCAAATCATGGTTCAAGTAGGCCTATTGTTGATCATTTAATTGTTCTCAAATGCCTTTATTTTCTTTTTTAACATAATTGACTCAAGTTTGTCAGTATTTTGTGTGTTTACGTAGAAAGAAGAAAAAAAAAGTTCAGCCCAGAGATTTGAACCCAGATCGTCCAATTTGTAGTTGAATGTTTAATCAACTGAGCTAACCTACATGCACATGCATTTCCAATCTAAAGTTAACAATATGATCTCCTCTGTGAACCGAATCAACACCTGTATGGGCCTATTCTCAATAAAACATTTACTTGTAGCCTAATTATTTCTTTTAAAGTTGTTGTAAAAGTTCAGTGAGACTACGCAGTGAAGTTTAACACTTTCTGGTCTAAACTTACAGTTAATATTTGTCATAAATGTGCAGCCATAGTGGAGCCTCACATCCTATCTCTATACATTATATCGACAAATAAGGGGAGGGTTCGCTATTTAAAACCACAAAACTTATCACAAATCACACGAAATCACCCAGAAAGAACAAGTTACTAAATACATAAAATATTTAAGGTATGTATTTAGTCTTTTACCTACACCTACGCCTAACCTGACGCATGTCGCTGCACATGTCAATGTAATAAACGCCTGTAAATCACTGGTTGAACTGAAGTTTGTGATTGTCATTAAACAGTGAATCATGCAAACAACGTTTTTAAAAAGGCATTTGTGATTGTTTCTCTTCAAAGGACACTCTCTCACTTAATTAACAGATTAATGATACAGTCGCCAATTCACAATCTTGATAAAGATTTTGAAGCGTTTTGAGACAATGGTTAAATCTTTCCCCACATAAAAACCCAAATCAATGCTGTAGCTCATTTGCAGCTTAATTAATATGAGGCTTGACTCAGTACTAGTCGGTTTAGTTGCAGAAATCCACGTCTCCATTTGAACTGGAGTTTTGTCAATCACGCAGCTTTGCCATAATGCTCAGACTGTTTTCTTCTTTTGATACTTTGTACATCCTGTTTGTTTTTTTTGTGGATGACTCCATTAGTTTCAACGTAAATTCCCCCGCCACTCATTCATCATTCGACTGTACATATCTCGTACTTCAGATAATGCACTCAAACTCGGAGCACAGTTATATTTAGAGATCAACCTGCAGAAACATTGTTTGTTTGTTTCATATTTATAACGGGCCAATCAGAAACAATACAAAGCAAACCTGTAACTCCACCATCGACAAAACCTTAAGAAATTATTACTCCATATATGATCGCTACGTGGTTAGTAATATTTTATTTGTATGTTAAATTATTAGAATTAGCTTTGTTTGATACTTCCGTTTAAACGAGAACAGCCAATCACCTGCTTTGCTACAGCCCAAGCAGATATCGTAGATCTTTCAGCTACACCGGCGGAAAACAATGCTGCGGTTCTCAATCTGGAAGTAAACGCTCAGTTTTTATTAAGTCGTTTTAGATCAATGTTGCGATTCAAAATATAACACAACCAGGGCCGGCCTGTGAAATGAACGAAATAAGCGACTGTTTAGGGCCATAAGGGGGGACACAACAATTGACACAAACGATACCAGCCTCTTCAAAATCATGCCCAACATCAACACTATTAAAATACTGTCAAAATCTATCCACGTACAAGTCTGCACCACTCGAAAACTCTTATGTTTATCTTTAAATTCAGCATAAAATCCAGTTAAATGAATTTCAGCCTATAAAAATCTATGTAACCTGTTCAAATAATGAGTTAAAATAAAATGCACCAGAATACCGAATGTGATTTGTTACAATTTTCTACGGTGAGGACCCCCAAACCCCCCTTTACTTATGAGTATTCAACATTTTAAAAACAAACGTGTAAATGCTAATGTATGAATGACGTGCTTCTCCGGATATCCCTTTTTCACCCCGGTCCGCCTCTGATTTATAAGCATAGTTTGTCAAATGGCGGGCCAAATCAAAATCTTGTTAAGGGCCAGCAAATGCCTAAAGCCGGCCCTGAACATAACGATCCACGGGCGATGAAGATTAGAACTCTGTAGCGGACAAAAGCACAATCGCGGACAACTCGAAACTCGAACTTACCGTGTCAAACAAACAAAACCCGATCGCCTTTTTACTGCGCGGCCCTAATTCACAAACATGTTTTACAGTTGCAGTTGAGCGAGCGCGGGAGCTGGGGCCTTGTTGAGTCGGCTGCATGGCGTCACAGGGCCCCACCGGAGTCGCGGGGAGCCTCGTAAAGTGCTCGCATGCTTCATAATGCAGATCATTACCCAGAATGATGCCGGAGACCCCAAAGTCCCCACTGTGTTATGTTTCCCAATAGTCGGCCCCGCAGACGCTCTGATTGTCCATTCCAGGCTGCCATATCCTCACTTTATTGACACTAAGTTCCCCCACAAGGCACGGTTAATACGCACGACAAACATGTTTATCTCCTCCGAGTCGAGGTGCTTACCAACTGTAGGTTATTGAGGCGCGGGGCCATAAAAAGAACTGATTGTAGACGTGAGTGTGGATAGGTGTGCCAAGTCAAATGTAGGGATTTCAAAATACAAGGCCTTATGAGGAGCAAATATATTTCCTGTACTTTAATCTTGTTTGAAGTACGGTCAAAAATGGCACGATATCATCTTTTTTCACCTGATTGAACATCACATTTCTGAGTACACTAATTCAAAATAATACAATATTATTTCAAATGAATAATAAAGAGACGACATTACATTGCATTAAAGAGGAAATATAATGTATGATCAACTTAACCCCTTAGGCTGAAGATGTTCCATTGGTGGTATATTGGACTTTTTCCAAACTATCAAGCTGCTACAAATGTTAGATATAAAAAGAAAGCTGTAACCGTCTTATTTCCAGTAAAATCAACCATTCTGGGATGATTCATGGTCAGTTTGTGCTCCAAACCAACAAAAGGTACCCACACAAAAAAAACACTTTATTACAAGTCCCTTAAACTCATTTTATTAGTCAAATTAGCTTCAGCTTTCAAATAGAAATTGTTAAAACCCAACAAATGCCCAAACTGTGTCAATCCAGCTCTACCTCCAGACACCAGCTATACTCATTCATATATTTAACAAAGAGGATTTAGGCGTACTTTAAATTTTGGTTTTCAGAGCTTGTTTCCACTTGTGATTAGAGGAAATTTGACACCAAAACTACAGAATCTCAGCTTTACAAAGAATCCAGTCTACAGTTTATGCTCGAAAGGGTTCAAGAACAACTTCAGTTTGAAACGGGACTCATTTTAGTCTGATGTTTCAGGAAAAATAGGCCTTCAGTGTAAGGGGTTTTAAAGAGACCTATTATTCAAAGTCAACTTTTAGTAGTTTTCAACCATTCTACTGTCATTAAACCACTCAAAGTTGTATTTAGAGTGATTCATGCATATTTGAGTAATCTTTATTCACCTGCAGACGTGACGCTAGTGCTCCATCAGTCCAGATGGTCACCCCCACTGATATTTATTTAGTTCATTCAGCCATTTTATTTTCTTAAACGGTGACATTTGTAAGATTAGGCAGCATCTCGTTAATCCTATCATAAACGCTATCGCAAACTGCAGTTTCCCAAAACGGCAACATAACGTAAAGGAGCCGGCGCAAATCGCAGTTATGTTTTTGACTCGTTGTTTTAGATCAATTTTGCGATTTAAGATGTGCAAAATATACCATAATGATCTGGTGTCGTAGATTAGAACTATAAAGCACACTAGATCTTCTTTCAGACATTTCAACCATATTATAACAGTATTCCCTCATCATTTGCTTGCTTTACTTGTTGTATTTGATTTCACGTATGTTTGAGTCAGTGTTGTTTTACAGTGCTCAAACACAATCCCTGTTTAGGCTTACCCCTCACCCCGTCCACTGCGATGTAGTTATTAGCGAGTATTTAACAGAGATTCAGAATCCGGGGCATTTCCACGTACAAATCTTCCGCTTTCTATGGTGAAAGGACACAGTGAGGAGCGAAGACTCTTAGTTTTCTAGTTTTGAACAGGAAGTCATGAACCAGTTTCTATTATTATGGCGTTTTACATCAATAATGTGGTTTACAACGATCAAAATGTAAAGTCCTGCTGATGATGTGGGTTTAATACTAAATCCTACGAAAAAAAACTTAAAATTTCCTCTTTAACTTATATTTTGTCTGTGTACTTTTGGCGAGTGTATTTAAGATCTACATTTCTCACACGTCTCAATGTCATAAATATATGGAAACATGTATGTCAGTGAGTTCAGAATAATTGTATAAAAGTAGGCTACCCAGACTTTGTTCTTGTATTTCTTTGCACATAGATTATATTTTAAAAGCAGTACTTTGTGACGAAATCTGTCGAGATCTGCTGCGTTCTGTCTGTAATTGTAAAACATTTTAGCACTCACTAAGCTGGAAGAAAGCGCCTTGTGTGTATATATGAAAAGAAGCTGTTCTAAAGCACCCAAATATTAATGCGTGTGAATACTAGCAATTTGCCAAAAGGTTTTTGAGAGCTAAGAACAAGTGAAATAGATTACACACATTACTTCAATTCACGGTCAATTCATGGTACCCCAGCTTTAAAGTGCATTTATCCCCGCCATGACAGATATCATAGCTTTTAGAGCATTCAAACTTCTACCATAATCTAGATCCACTAAACTGATATCTTAAACAAGTCTACTCAAATCAGGATTAATGTTCTGAATTCAAAGAAAAGAAGAAAATCAAGCTCTTTTTTAAACAGGCATTGCTTTTTTTGTCACTGTAGTCAGCGTCGTACAGGAAACACTTCATGGTGGATATGCTGCCAACTTTTCATCTATTTATATTTGTACATTTTTCATTTATCATTCCCTTTCATACAAGTCCAGAAATCCTTCTTTATTTTTCCATTGTCTTGTCTGTCTGTTCAGGTCAGAGTGTATGACAAAAGATCAGCTGGCTCTGCAGTTACCAATATAAGTGTCATAGTTAACAGGAGCTGAGGGTCCCATATCCGATGAACATCAGCTTACATCAGGCCAATGCTAGATCCACTTTTAGAAACCCATATGATTAACTTCTGAAAATGACATTTATGTTTGTTTTGTTCCAAGTGAAATTAAGTTTTCAGGGAAATTAAACATGTATATTGATTAGATGTAGATATTCCATAAAAGCCCTCATGTTGAAAATGTGACTCATGAGAATCAGAATCTTCTCCAAATGTTTAATGTATTGTTTTGCATAGTGTTGTTTGTCAAATGAAGATATTGAGCAGAATGCAATGTATAAACAAATCAATGCAAAGTGTCATGACACACAGTTAAAAGCATAATTTGGAACATTCTTCATGGAGGTTGGAAGTTTTCTGTCAAACTGCGAAATATTAGAGCAAAACGAACACATTTCCATGGAAACAAGCATGGAAGAGTCAGGTTTATGGAGATGCAAGCCCGTTCACAGTAAGGACATATATTTTCTTAGTCTTTAAGTGCAATAAAAACATCCGGAAAAAAAAAAAAAAAAATTGGAATGGAACAACAAAGATTTAATTTATTTTTATTTTTTTAATCAGTATTGGATATGTTGCTTGCTGCTATTGTCGATGACCGATATCGGCAGATACTGATATTTGGATTTTGAAATAGCAAGGCCCAAGTTGGAGTAAAGTTCACAAATTAACTTTTCATTTGTGTGGAAGTGTTGAAAATGAGCATTTTTGCTATAAGATGTGAAACAATGCATCTGGTTCGTCCAATGTGATTGCTATGTCCACATCAAACAAATAAATAAATAAAAGAAATAGATAGTAACAAAAATATCAGAATATATTCATGTGTAAACATATGGCCAAATTTTAGCCTAATTTCTCTTCTATTTATTATTTTTATTCATTTGGAAAAAAACAACAACATTTTAGCAAGATTGCTAGCAGTATTGCTAAAAACTGGTTGATAACGGATGATACAGATCCTACAACCAATATGCCCATCCCTAAAAAAACACGCTTTTATGTATCTATCTTTTGGCTAAAAAGTTCCGTAGTGTTGTTTTACTTCTCACTATCCTGTCCTTGAGCCATCATTCATTATCCATCTGTAATTAGATCGTTTATTAACCCTTCAATACCTGGACACTGTCGACAAAAGCCTTCAGGTGTTGTTGAGAAACGATAGAGGGAAGAAAAAAAAAAAAAAAGCTAAAGACAGAGACGATTTAATGAAAGCTCTGGCATCTGGATCCGATTTGTCAATGTTCCCCGCGCCATCCTTGCCCCAAACCAAACCCCCACCAGCATGCCTTGCCAGCACCAGCCACTTTAATTACTTTTCCCCTTTTTTTTTTTTTGCATGAAACGACGACCCTCAGATCTGACAGACAGGTGCAGCCATCCTGATTAATTAAAATAATAACGAGGGGGACGAGTGGAAGGCGGCGGTATTGAAAAACATTGATTTACTCGGTGACACCCGGACGGACGGCCTTCGGGCTTGATGGGCCTGTACGAGCTAAAAGAGAGGGGCGGATTTTTAAAAAGGCGGGTCGCTGTTCTTATTCAAAGCCCCCCCCCCCCGAACACTCCGCCCTCTCGTGTGTGTCCGGGCAGCTGCGTCGTCTTGTCGCTCCCCCCCCCAAACGACCCACCCACACTCTGAATTCTGCAAGCAGTGCCATCACACCTATCAACGCGAGACGTGAGAGTTAATAAAAGCCACCTCCGGGGAATCATCAGCTCAAATGGCCGTATATGATTTCAGCGCGCGCACAAACGGATCCAGGAGTGATCAGTCCTGGGAGAGCACATGTGTACGCGCTTATTGTCAGCGAGCGGGCGGCTTTTACTCGCGTCGTGCGCAAAGAGACGGGTGCTCGGCGAAGACTTGTGAAGGATTCAAACAATGGATGCTGAGCGAGAGCGGGACGGGGTGGTGTCGCAAGTAACAAGGGGTGAAAGGATGATGGGTGCTAGCATGCAACGATCACGAAATAAAAAGGAGACGAAAAGCATTTACAGCAGGAGTGGGTAGTGTTGACAAAAATGAATATGTCTATATCCGTTTTTTAATCGATATTCAGACAATATCATATTAATTAAGCAGAAATGTGTTAAGCTATGGCAGTGTCCGAATGTCCACGTTCATTCCCCAACCCCTCATTCACTGCACACTCCTGCACTCTTGAGCAGACTAAATAGTGCACTCGATTCAGACGAGCAGCTCACTACTTTATTCTTGCAGCGGGTCATGTGACTGGCGTCTGAGAGGAAAAAAAGTCGTCAAAACTCCAATAAAAATGGATTTCTGTAATGAATATGGGTCAAGTTTAATACATCATGGATTACACATGAAACATCAAACGGACTGGATTATTCAACTTTTTGCCTGAGATTTGTGATCTATTCACTGCTCAAGCTGTTGCTAACGCTAGCAACTCCGCTGTGTAACGGTTTGTTTGAAGTGTTTTGTTCATAATCTCGGCTCAGCAGTTCGTTTTATCGGCTCTTCTTTCTGCTTTCTTTCAGTCTGTTGTGTCCTTTTAAAGCAGGCATGTCCAAACTCAGGCCCGGGAGCCAAATGCGGCCCTCAGACCAATTGGCCCTTAGGCTTCCTGGTGAACTGGCCCACACAGTCCTGAGAAGTACTATTTACAGCACATTTCAGATTTTCTACAATTCCAACCTAAATAACTAAACTTTTGGTGCAATACAGACCTGATATTAAGGCACTGAGACTGAATGTAGATGTGGTGGTGCTTAAAACATCAGATAAATGCAGCTTTTTTTAACGTTTCGTGATTGATTTGTGGCCCTCCGCTTGGTCTATATTTCAATATGTGGCCCTCGATGGAAAAAGTTTGGACACCCCTGTTTTAAAGACTGTCGTATTCCGCTGTTGTTTTTCTGACTCTCGCAATGCATTATGGTCTATATTGATTGCTGTAGTGACCAGTGTTGACCAAAGTTTGAGTGCGCTACTTTTTCATCTGCTGGACATTTTGCCAGCGCTAAAAAGGAATAGTGTGGACATTCGGACACAGCCCATGTCTTTAAACATATTAGCTGAGGTTAAATTATTAAACAAATGTGAATATGTTGCATATGATGTAGGTTTAATGAGTCAGCACAGAGGTGTGTCTATTTTACAAACATAATCACCACACCTTTAAGGCGTGGAACATTAATGTTACGTCCGTATCACATCAAATCACATGTTTACATTTGGATTATGATAGCAGGTTTTTTTCCACATTTGCAGTTAAAAGTACAACCTTTTTGCATGCTGAGGGTAAATAAAAATGGTCTGAGGGACATAGTTTGGGAAGATCTGCCTCATACCCTTATTTGAAAGTTTACAATATAACTTTCTTTTCTTTTATTCTTTGCTTTTTACGATTACTTCAATATATCTACTACTGCATGATTCAAACAACATCTCCGCGAGGACAGGAAGGAATAGCGCGACTCCCCACCAGAAAAACGTACATCTGAAATCAAACAGTTACTTGCTTATTTCACAGTTTTTTACTCCATGCAGTGTTTCAGTCACAACTTTTTACCAGAACATTCCATTCCAGAACATTTCCTTCCTACTATTCCAACTCCGAGTATTTCCCTCACTGAGCAGAGGAATGGGCCAGTTGCTTGTACCGTGTTGTGGCGTGAAAGTTGATCTGTGTAAGTTTGTGTGTGTGTGTAAGCTAACCTCCACGGCCCACATCCTCCAGCGGACACCGTAGCCTCAGTCCCGGTCTCAGCTGAACGGAACCCCCACAACGACGCCCTGCAGACGGCCATGTTCTCCACCGCTCTGTGAAAACGAATCCAAGCCCCAAACCAAGTCATTGGAAACATATTGAGTCAGAGATGAGGGCTAAAACAGAAAATAAAAACATGCTAAAATCAGTTCACACATTCAAATTAACTGGACACATTTATATTGTGAAAGTTATGGTGGAGAATGAAGTTTTCGAGCTTTTATTCGAACTTTAATAAACACATTAGCGCAGCCATTGCAGTAGAGTGTTTGTCATTCTTCTAATCCTGCTACAAAAACAGAACAAGCAATTCCT